>PYXC01000629.1:10215000-10225000 GCA_015244755.2 Tenualosa ilisha
ACGTCCTCACAACACCTGCGCGAATGCGCATGTACACACGCACACACACACACACACACACACACACACACACACACACACACACACACACGTGCGAACACAGCCACACAACTAGGGAAACCTGATAGTTTAATGGCTCGTTCGGGCTCCGCTGGGGTCCCATCAGCTGCGCTCACAGGGACGGATGACAGTTTTATCTGTGGCTTGGCAATGTCACAGGAGATGGCCGCCTATTTAGAACGCGGAGGCCGGCACTTTGGACACTGACAGTTGACATAAATCCACATGAGGGATGGCTGGCTCAGCTCGACGAGCAAGCGGCAGGGCGGGGAGCGGACACTGTGACACCGTGTCGTCTCGTGCCAGTGTGACGCTCTTGCAACCTTTGTTCATATTCCTTTCTCTCTCTCCCTCTCTCCCTCTCTTGCAGTTGTTCTTCCTCTGCTCCTTTGGCTTCTCTCTCCCTCTTTCTCTCTCTCATGGAGAACTGCAGTTGTGTTATTTATATCCAGCTGCCAAGCACATTAATGACACACTCTCTTTCTCCACCTCACTCCTCTTCAGGCATCCCTCTCCTTCTCTACCTCCCCTCCTCTCTCTCTCTCTCTCTCTCTCTCTCTCTCTCTCCTCTCTCTCTCCCTCTCCCCCTCTCTCCCTATTGCTTCCCCTTCAACTATCATTTAGCTTTACGAGAGGCTTTAAAAATGGGGGCATATCGTTCGCGCCTCCATTTTATGTGCAGGATATTGATATATGCTGTAACTCACGCCTGTGATGTTGGCGTTTCCTTGACGTCAGGCTTGACAGACACTGTTGCCAGGCCTACAGGAGAGAGACACCCAGAGCACAGCAGAGCAGGCATCCAGAAAGATACACAGAAAGAGAAGGACAGGGAGAGATTGAGAGAGAAAGAGAGAGAGAGAGAGAGATGAGAGGGAGAGGGAGAATGAAAGAGTGGTAGGGCAAAAGAGAAATACAGAGAGAGGGTGACAGAGGTGCTTTGTGGGTAATGAAGTTGATTCAGGGGGATCCAGTGAAGTCCATGAAGTTTCTAATTTCTCTCAGTCTAGTAGCATCTGTTTATGGCTAAACTGTCATGAGGCATATGCATGACTCTCTATTCTTTCCTGTGCAGATGTGCTGAGGTTTAATTGAATCTGAGAGCAAGAGAGAAGAGATGAGGTGAGAGGGTAGGTGTGACACTGAAGTTAAAGTGACACTTGTAGGTGTTATGTTGTTATGGAGGAAATGTTGTACGTGTGAATGGTTGTCAGTGTCTTTTCAAGATAACAAAGGAAATAGCCAGAGTTGCCAAAAACAGATACACGCACGCATGCATGCATGCAAGCATACACACACACACACACACACACCTACTCTCTCTCTTTCTCTCTCTTTCTCGATCTCTTTCTCTCTCCCTCACTGTCTCTCTCCCTGTGTCACGTACACACATGTTCACATATACAATAACACTCACACACACACAAATTCAGAACCACCTATACGTTGTCATAACACACAGACGCACATCAATACATGGATAGACTCAGACCTTCCACGGTGGCAAAGGAGCACTATAGGCGAGCTGTGTGTATATCTATATATATAGAGATATATGTATGTGTATATGTTATGCTATGCTCTCCGTGTGAAAGTCTGTTCAAGTCTGTTTCCCACAGGCTGTTTGTCATGGTCGTGGCCTCACGCTGTAAACAACCCAGCCGACGCAGGGGCTCGTGCTGACTCACGCCAACGACACACACGGCTGCTGAACTCTGTCCAGCACGCTTCCAACACGCTCAGGGTGTTATAAACAAGAAATCAGGCCAGCAAACACGCACAGACACACACAGGCACACACCTACACAGACACATGCACACACACAAACACATACTGTAAACACACACAAATACACTCTCTTACACACATACACACACACACTTCCCTGTGATGCATTCATGCACATACACTCACAGAAACTCACTGTCTCTCTCTGTAACTGGTTGTTTATGTGTTATTTATGCGTTGCGGGGGTTGTTGGCTGGAATTATGCATGCATGCATGTGTATTGTAGTCACTTCAGTTTCTTCAGCGTCTGTCTTCAGTAAGCAAAGTATACCTCAAAGCCCCCTATATAACCTTACCTCAGTAGTTATAACCCACTACCCCGCCCACCCCTCCCCTCCACCCCCCAACACACACACACACACACACACACACAGGTGTCAGGCCCCGGCCGTAAACTCTCAGTCCCTGATTCTGTGCGGAGGTGCACTGAGCTTGTGTCAGTGAGTCTAGCTCTACCACAGAAAAGGTAGGTTATTATTACTAAAAACAACCCCGCCACAGTGAAGGGAAGTGCAAGTTGTGTGTGTATGTGTTATTATCTGTGTGTGTGTGTGTGTGTGTGTGTGTGTGTGTGTGTGTGTGTGTGTGTGTGTGTGTGTGTGTGTGTGTGTGTGTGTTTCTTCTTAGGTGTTGTGTGCATTATCCAGAGTTTTGTTGTTAGAAGTGTTTCCAGCGGGACATGTTTGTCGACACATTGTGATTTTTACACCGTTACTATTTGTAGATGCTTCATCTGGGCCATGCAAGAATGTGTTCAAGTATGTGTGTGTGTGTGTGTACGTATTTGTGTGTGGGTGTGTGTGTTTGCTTGTGTGTGTGTGTGTGTGCTTCCTTTTGTGTGGGTGTGTGTGTGCATATTTGCGTGTGTGTGTGTCTGTTTGTTTGTGGGTTGGTGTGTGTGTCGAGTGGGGTGGGGTGGTTGTGTGTGTGTGTGTGTGTTGTGCTTGCTAGTGTGTTTGTGTGTGTGTGTGTGTGTGTGTGTGTGTGTGTGTGTGCTTTGCTTGTGTGTGTGTGTGTGTGTGCTTTCCTTGTGTGTGTGTGTGTGTGTGTGTGTGTGTGTGTGTGTGTGTGTGTGTGTGTGTGTGTGTGTGTGTGTGTGTGTGCCACCCATTAACAGCCATATGCCACTCACTCGTTTGACAGAGGGGTGGCAGAGACATGGTGTTGGAGGATAACAACACCTGTAACTCGTTAGGGCGCCCCGACGAGCGTCTGCAGGCTGTGATAGCAGCATGGGGAAGCATAGAGATGAGGAGAGGTGGAGACACCTGCTCATTTCATTCTTAACCTCACACACACACACTCACACACACACACACACACACACACACACACAACCAAAAGCATGTAAAACCACAATATCGGCACAATACTTGCAGAATTTTTAGGCTTTGTGCATAAACTGTGTGTGCCTCTGTGTGTGTGTGTGTGTGTGTGTGTGTGACGGTAAGAGAGAACACAAATTTGCATAGTGTTATGCCACTAGAATATGTCAGCACCTTGACTGCAAGTGTTTGTTCCTCCTTTCACCCCGTCAGTGGTGTGGACTCACTCACTCCTCTCTCTCTACCAGTATTAATTGTATTACTTTGGTGTGATTGCAGACTGGAACTCTTAAAGGAATTTAGGATTGTATTTTAGTACTAGTAGTTCAATGTGACACTGTTCTTCCTACACTTACATTTATGCATTTAGCAGATGCTTGTATCCAAAGCGACTTACATTTGTCAACTATCAGTTACATCAGGCCCAGTCTCCCCTAGAGCAACTTAGGGTTAAGTGCCTTGCTCAAGGGCACAATGGTGGCAGCCAAGATTCAAACCCACAATTCCCAGACTACTAGCATGCTAGCCAGGTTCCTTAACAACTACGCCACCACCACCCTACTTTTCTGACATACACACGTGCTTGTGTCCCCTGTGGATGAGTATTGACTTTAGCTAACACTGAAGAGGACATCACTGGGGCCAGTCCATACACACACACACACACACACACACACACACGCACACACACGCGCACACACACACACACACACACACACACACACATACACACACACACACACACACACACACACACACACACATTTATCCTCTTATATGCAGGAGCCCTTAAGACGCTGGCTTTGAAACACGGCTGTTGTTGTGGCACTGTGATTTCTGCCCAGCATCAAGACCCTTGCCTTGACGGTGGCCGTGCTCTGCTGGTCGCCATGGAGATCAGAGCCAGTTTGCCCCCCCGATCCGATTATCCCTCTTATTGTGTGATGGAGAAGAGGAGGATGGGGGGTGGGAGGGTGGGTGGGGCGGGGGGGGGAGTAAATACTGCTATAGAGAGGTAAGGAGATAGATAGATAGATAGATAGATAGATAGATAGATAGATAGATAGATAGATAGATAGATAGATAGATAGATAGATAGATAGATAGATAGATGGTTAGTTTGTTAGTTAGCCTGAGGAGATGCACCTCTCTGTCTGCACAGCAACTGTTCACTCTCTCTTTCTCTCTTCCCCTCCCTCCATCCTTCCTGTCTTGTCCCTAAAGAGATGAACACTCTCCTGTCACCCTGCATATGAGTGATGGTCTCATACCCTATCTCTCTCTCTCTCTCTCCCTCTCTCACTCTCTCCCCTGCTCTCTGTTCCTCTCTGGTAACATCTCTTGCTCGGGTGATAAATGTTCTGATGGCACGGAAGTTAATAATTTATCCCGGCAGTTGAGAGTTTTGTGCTTAACGGGTTAAGTGCTTGGTTTAATAAAAAAAAAAAAGAAAAAAAAGAAAAAGAAAATGCTACAATTTACCTCTGCCACATGAATAAAAGATGTTGGCATCCAGCTGAGGTAGAGGCTGTCAACAGTTTTTTTTTCTGCTGTTATTTATTTTTGTCTCATTTTTCTGTTATTCCCTTTGAGTGGAACTTTCTGGATTGACAGAGAATGATGAGGCTGTGTTTCGCTGGCACCTTCATGTTAGCTTGACAAAGCACAGAAGTGTTTTATGGCTTTTTGTTGGGTAAAATCTCTCTCTTTCTCTCTCTCTCTCTCTCTGTGTGTGTGTGTGTGTCTGTCTCTCTCTGACTTGTTCTCCTGCTCTATTTATCTATCTTTTTTGTGAGGGTGGAAGATTTGCTCTTTACCTTTTTTTGTTTTTAAAGTTCAAAGTGCTGCAGGAGGCTTTCTCTTCCTCTTCATCCTTCCTCTCCTCCTCCTCTTCTTCCTCCTCCACCTCCACAGGATGCCTCCTGCACCTTGGGCAAACATGTGGGCCAGGCAGTAAGTACACGCTGCCAGATCAGTCAGCCTGGGCATAGTGTGTACTCACCCAGGATTTCGTGGGAAAAACAAACAGACTCGCTCGGCTGATCAACCCAGCATGCCATGACAACCCAGCACAGGCGCAACCCAGCCCAGTGCTGTGCGGCCGCAGCTTAACCCTTTACCCAATGACTCAAAGAGTGAAGAGTGGAGGTCCCTGCTTTGTGTCAGTGCTTCACCCAGTGAAGCGCTGCTTGAGTATCACTCAAAAGGCTTCATGCTGCACTCTGTCCCAGTGTACACCGAGGTGCTGTACATGTTTTAAAAGGCCTTTAGCTCGCAGCTTCTTTCAAACCGTGACCTTCAGGAGCCTGGTGTCATTAGTAGTATGGCTATATATGAAGCCTTATGTTGTATGATGTTTATTCAGATGCTACTTCATGCCGTATATTTCATATGCTAGCATTTGAATGTTTCAGCTTCTAAAGAGTCAGTTGTTCTTTAAAACAAATGTGATGTTCAGGTCAGGTTGTCTTCACAAAGGAGAGTGTTTTTTCTCTCTCTTTTTTCTCTGTGATCTTTTTTCTCTGTGCTGCTGAAGTTTCTGAGTGTGTGTGAGTGTGTGTGTATGAGTGTATGTGTATATATGTATGTTGTTGTATGGGCTGATGGACTGGAGTTTCTGGTGTGTGTGTGTCTGTGCGTGTGTGTGTGTGTGTGTGTGCGTGTGTGCGCACTTTTGCGTGTATGTGTCTATGTGTGTGTGTGGGTGTGTGTGTGTGTGTGTGCGTGTGTGCGCGCGTGTGCGCACTTTTGTGTTTATGTGTCTATGTGTGTGTGTGTGTGTGTGTGTGCGGTTTTGGGATGATGTATTGAGTCGGTGTAGTGTGAATGTTTTATGGGAAGGGCGGCTTGTTGGCAATGAGAGACAGTGCTGCTAAGGGTGCTTGGGGCGCACAGACAGCTAACACAGCACCTGCCTCATGCCTGCTTACCAATTTATGAGCCCTCCCTCGTCTCTCTTTCTCTCCCTCTCCCTCTCCCTCTCCCCCTCTCTCTCTCTCTCTCTCTCTCTCACTTGCACTCTCTCTTACACACTTTCTCTCTTTAACTCTGTCATTCTATCAACTGTGTCAACAATGAAACATTATAATGAGGTGTGCTGCATTATAGATGCATCCATATGAACTTTACTTTACTTAAAGCACACACTGACAACTTATGATCCCACATGGAACATTATAGCAACTTATGAGCCCTTACAACAGTTGATCATCCAGGTGTGTGCATAGAGGGGTATTAGTAGTCATAATGTATTATAAGCCCCATCAGCCAGCCTGTAGTTTATAACCAGTCATGAACACTCATAACACCCTTGGATTTATATGGCATTATAAGCTAGATTTATAGTTATTTATAACTGTTGATATAATGCATCATGAAGCATTATGAGTGTAGTCATAATGCATTTTGAGTAATTATGATGCACATTATAGTTTGTTATGAATGCGCTCATAATGCGCTATAGATATGGTCTTCATAGAAAGTGTTACCGAGATTCTCATTCATCCAGGTCATGGTAGTCAAGGCGTTCATGTGACTGAACACCTTGACATACATACAGTATTTTTCTTTTCCTATCATCTGTTATATTCCAACACCCTTTTTTCCATTGCTGCTGATTCACTGTCTTCTGTGTACCCCCACCCCCCCTTCCATCCCCACCCCACCCCTTTCTCCAGAGGAGGTGTCATGTCACGAGGCTAGATGTCATTGTCGCCAATTAGCCTGATGCTTCCCCTTCCACTGTCATGTCTCTCTGTGTCTCTGTCTCTCTGTCTGTCTGTCTCTCTCTCTTTCACATACACACACTTTCTCTTTCTCTCTCTCTCTCTCTCTTTCTCTATGTGTCTATTTATCTCCTACTTCTCCTCATTTTCATTCATTACACACTCTCTCTCTGTTCCTGATGATTTCGGTCCTTGTCGAAGGAAACTGCTTGCTTTCAGACTGACTAATACACCAGCAGGTGATAATAGTATTTCTCAGTATTTCTCGCTATGGTAACAAAAGAAGAACCATGGCACTTTGTGTGTGTGTGTGTGTGTGTGTGTGGTGTGTGTTTTGTAACCCTCAGTGATAACAGAAAAGGAAAACATTGTCAGATGAATGTGAACTCCCACCCCTACCCTCTCTTGAAAACCCACAGCCACTCACACTGCACCTGTGGGTCAGGCAGGAGTGCTGGGAAAGTGGGAAAGTGTCCACTCCTCTCCCAGGTGTTGTGGTTGAGCCCTGTTCCAGAATCAGAATCAGAATCAGTTTTACTGGCCAACTATACTTACATATACAAGGAATGTGACGTCGGTAGATGTTAACCAACAGTGGTGGCGTAGTGGTTAAGGAACCTGGCTAGCGTGCTAGTAGCCTGGGAATTGTGGGTTCGCAATCCCGGCTGCCACTGTTGTGCCCTTGAGCAAGGCACTTAACCCTAAGTTGCTCTAGGGGAGACTGGCCCTGATGTACTTGATAGTTGACAAATGTAAGTTGCTTTGGATAAAAGCGTCTGCTAAATGCATACATGTAATGTGATGTAACTCTCTATACATACAACAAGTAGACATGCAGTAGTATACATTCAGTGGGCAAAAATACTATAGACACATACTTTACAATAATGACAGTAATATACATGTAGGCACATATAATATACAAATTATACAATATACTAAAGGCATACTGCAAAAATAGAAGTGCAAAGTAATGTGCTAGATGCATGAAATGATGGAGTATGTAATTTATGGAGTATGTATTGATGGAGTATGTAATTTAATGTAGTATGTAGTATGTAGTATGTAATTTTCAGTACATAGTCTGTAATGAGTGGGTGAATGGCCAAGGTGGTGATGGCCCAACTACAATTCAGGAGAGTGATTCCTCTCATCTTATTCCCTGGACATCGTTTAGGGGGGTCTCGTCTCACCATCCTCTGTGGCTAGAGCAGGATAGAGGGTCACAGGCACTGAAGCAGGCAGTTGTCATGCCTAGAGAAGACTGGTGATTGGGTGATTTAAGGCAGGGGTGGGTCAACGGGGTTTTGATGACTGCTGATTGGGTGATTTAAAGGCAGGGGTGGGTTTATAGGGTTGATAGGCTCTGTGTGTTTGTCAGTCACTTCCTCTGTCTGAATGGAGTAGGTTGCCATGTCTTCTTCTGTCCGTATATAAAAAAAAAAGACTCTTTCTATCTCCCTGTCTTTTTCTGTCCATCACTCAAAATCAATAGAGAGATTTTAATAAATAAAAGTAGCTTGTGACTTTATAGTCTGCATCACTTTCTTGCAGTTGCCTGTCTGATCATGTTTCACCTGACAAACAGCAGAGTCGTGCAGGAGGTCTGTGCTTTTCTTTTTTTCTCCGTCTCTCTCTTCCAGAGATGCTGAAAGGGAACAGCTGTTATTTTCGTAGCACTTACTCTTAATCAGCCATTTCACTGCCTGGAGATATATGACTTATAAATGTCTGATGTGTTGCTGGATAGCAGGTTCATCATTTGACGCCGATTCACTTTACAGGTGTGCCTCCTGCCAAACCTTTTTAAAATGATTGTGTGATGTTTGTTTGTGTGTGTGTGTGTGTGTGTGTATGTGTGTGCTTGTGTGTGTTTGTGCGTGTGTGCTTCATTTGAGTGATTTTCATTGACTGATCTTGTGTGCATAGTGATGTGAGTGGTGTGTTCATTGAGTGTGTGTGTGTGTGTGTGTGTGTGTGTGTGTGTGTTTCTGTGTTCCTGTCAACCATATTGAGCAGTCTCCATGAGCTGTAATGAGGATTGTCACAACAGAAGGCCAAACAGCAGTGCAATCAGTAGGAAGAGAGAGAAAAAGGCAGAAGGGAGGGAGAGATGGAGAGAAAGACTGACAGTGCAGAGAAAGAGAAGAGGGGGAACATCAGGTAGATCCCTGATTCAATCTCTGGTTTAATAATGACCATACTTAAACAAGCATAAAGTGGGTGGGATTCATTATGCCAAAGTGTAGGAACATTAAGCCAAACTAAAACATGCATGCTGTGTACATGGGATTTTGTGTGTGATATACACCTATACTGGCAGTGAGTGCAGCTGTGTTGTTAGCACACACACACACACACACACACACACACACACACACACACACACACATAGACATAACAGTGGTTGGGAGGTGGGGAAACAGCAGGTAAAGGCAGTAGACACCCCAGACTGGGCCAGCCTTTAATAATTGATTGTCTATTAAACAGAGCAGTTTCCTCATGGAGGCCTGGATTTCTTCCTCTGTATTCTCTCTCTCCTCTCTCTCTCTCTCTCTCTCTCTCTCTCTCTCTCTCTCCATCTCTTCAGATTTAATTTCTTTGTAGCCCTTCTTGCATCCCTCCCCTTTCTCCTCTCTTGTTCTCTTTCTTTCTCTCTCTCTCTTCCTTTCTCTCTCACTGTCTCTCTCTGTCACTCTCTTCCTGCCCTGTCTCCCATCGTATGTGTACATTAGCCCTCATTGGGGTGCAGCGGTGTGAGGTCTGACAGATGCTGCGGGGCATGGTGACGGGGTCATGGTGGCCCTGACGCACCCCTGCCCAATCCAGATCCCCACTCCACCGCCCCCCTGCAGCCGCCCGTCTGCCTAAACCCACCCTCAAACACACACACACACACACACACACACACACACACACCCTGCTAGCATTGCATGGATCAGGGGAGGTGTGGCAGCAGCCCGCAGGCTAGAATCAGCCGCGTTGACAGCTTCATCATCTGCCACACTAACACACACACACAAACACACACACACACACAACACACACACACACATACTCCCTCCCTCAGTGTACACCTCCCCACTCCCCTCCCGAGCCCC
>PYXC01000629.1:10245000-10250000 GCA_015244755.2 Tenualosa ilisha
CTCTCTCCCTCTCTCTCTCTCTCTCACTCTCTCTCTCCATCCTGGATGACTGATTTCACACTGCGTCTCCCCCTCTCTCCTACTGTGGGTGCCTCAGGGCTGTATCTGCGTGTGGCGTTCTCTTTTTTCTCTCTCTCTCTCTCTCTCTCTCTTTCTCTCTCTGTTTGTCTGTCTCTTGTGTTCTCTCCTCTCTTTCTTTCCTCTAGTACCAGTAAAGGAGATTGGCAACACAAGAGCAGTTCCTCTCCCCCTGCTTTGTCCTGCCCTTGTGACACAATGCTACCAGACATCCAATGTGACAATACAATGACTTCATCATCTCCATCACACAACATGTCTGCATAGTGAAACACCACCACAAACAGGACTGGATGCAGTCCTGGCCATTTAGATTAATGCAATTCACTTTGAAGATAATGAACATCCTTTGAATGAATGTGTTTTTTTCTGTAAACGTTTATGGGTTTATAAATTTGTGGTCTTCTTTGGTGTTTTTCCCCACCCTGCTGTGTGTGTGTGTGTTGGGGAGGGAGGGGGAGGAGGGTTCACACATTACATTCCAAAATGTTTGGTCTGTTTTGCAATGCTAATGAGCACTAACACTGGCAATGCTGACTATGACTGTGTGTGTTGACTAAAGAGCTGGTTAGCTGCTGGCTATTTACTCCCTTTTCCTCTGAGCTCCTCACAGGTGGAGGAGGTAAGAGGGTGGTTGTAGCAGTGCAGTAGGGTGCGTGTGCGTGTGTGTGTGTGTGTGTGTGTGTGTGTGTGTGTGTGTGTGTGTGTGCATGCATGCGTATGCGGGGCCAGGTCTGGGCCTTAGTCAGATAGCAACATTTACCTCATTAATCACTCTCTTCCCAGCATTCTCTGGGCTTCTATCCCAGAAGCCTTTTCTCTTTTGTCCCCACCAACTGCGAGGAGGAAACTCTCCCTCTGGACACATGCGGCCCTGAACATGTTATGTCGTTAAGTGGGCCAAACCCTTTCACCTTGATGTTAGCTTCTGATTTATTATCGTCAGTTAATGCTAAGGATCCCTTGTTTGACTGTATGGTTTGCATTTGACTGAATTGGTTATTTACCTAAGGACCTATTCCGCAAAAGAGGCTATGCTACATGTTATTTTAGTGCTAATGATAACATGTTTTATTACAAGCTAACGTTATGATTTGGAAGGTTGGTGTGGATACATGATGTTGGCTTGTTGGCAGGTGTTTTGTGTAGCTTAAATAAACAGACCTCGCCTTGCTGCAGTTTGGTTTAAGGTGTGTCCTTGAAGCTTGGACACAGCGACCAAACAGGCAGGTTAAAAACTCAGGATTTCCGGCGGGGGACGAGATGCTTGATGTTGCCGCTCTGCGTTGAAGCCGAGGCCAGCAGGGCTAAGATGGAGGGGTCTGTTTATCCATGCGATTCCACGCTACACAGACTTCTGCCAGCTCAGAGATGAAGCCCTGCCTTTTAGGTGACATATGGGAGTCTAGTTATGCACGCTCTTCAAAGATGGCAGCTGTCGCGCTCTGTCTGTGTGTGTGTGTATGTGTGTGTGTGTATGTGTGTTCAAGCACATGCTCATCTCAACTCAATTTGTGCACAACTCTCTTCCTCTCTTCCTCTCCCTGTCTCCCTCTCTCATGCTCTCTCTTTCTTTTTTGCTCTCTCTTTCTTTCAACCTGTTAGGTCCCTTTGAATTGTAGTTCTGGTATATCTCCACTCCATGTTAAGGCTTGTTTGTTTGTGTGTTTGTGTGTGTGTGTGTGTGTGTATGTGTGTGTACAGGCGAGCGGGCATATGCATAAGAGCGTGTCTCATCCGCATAGAGAGAGAAATAAAGAGAGAGGGAGAGGGGAAGAGAGACAGAGGGAGGGAGAGAAGGAGAGAGAGTCAACCGTCGGTTTGCCAGCTGGCGCTGGTCCTCTGTTGGCAACACGGCACGACTGGCGTGCCCACGTTGATCAGGCCACCTGTCTGTTCTCTGGAAGCCTCCGCCGCGTCCTGCTGGGCCGCACTCTGCCATCAGGAAGGGCTGGGGTGAGGTGGGGCTGTGGGGCACGAGTGGGCACGCAGGCGGGTGGGTGGGCGGGAGGGGAATACCCTTGCCGCCAGGCTAGGCTAGGCTAGGCTAGGCTAGGCAAACTCACCCAGACGGGTAGGAGCAAAAGGAAGAGAAGAGATGCTCTCCGGAGCTCCAGTGCCATCAGGCTGAGCCGCCACACTAGTGACCCCACACGGAGGAGGGGTGCAGCAGGCAGGCGTGGCGGCTCGAGTGGTGGCGATGGTGGAGTGGTGGTGGAGATGCTCTGGTGGCCAAGTCCATTTCATCAGCACGGCGGTGGGCCAGGGCTGTGCCAGGGCCCCTGAGATGCCATCCATAATGAGTGTGCTGTGAGAGTCGTGAGGGCCCGGGAGCGAGAGGGCAGAGTCCTGCTGGCTGCTGAGTGGGGGGAGTAGGTGGCAATCTGTCCCGGTGCAACGTGTGTCAACGGTGACGCTGATGATGATCACAGCAGGCACACACCCTCATGGAGAGGAGGTGTGACTGCGTGTGTGTGTGTGTGTGAGTGTATATGTGTGTATATGTGTGTAGGTGTGTCTGTGAGGCCATGTATGTTTGTATCTTCTTGTGTGTGTGTGTGTGTGTGTGTGTGTGTGTGTGTGTTAAGCAAGGGTGTGTGTTTTCAGTGGGGGACATGGCCACATGTGAGGTGAAGGCCCAGTTCTTTGAGGAAAAACAAAAGGCCCCTTGCCACCCTGGGAGTGTGTTAACAAGCAGGACACTCATTCAACCCTGCATGTGTGTAAGGGGCCCTGCACTCCCTGTTGAAATAACTCCAAGCACTGAGCACTGATTGGGTCCTTCTGGGACTCTAAAACCTTCACCCACCTACCACCTAGAACAAAGCTAACATGGCTTTTTCCCTTTTTTTTCCCCAAATGACTTTCCCAGTGATTCTTTTTTTTCCAGTGACGCTTTTTCTGATGACATTTTTTTTTTTTCAAAATATTTCCAATGCATCTCTTTTCATAGTCTCACGCAGTCACACAGCAACAAAGCCTGAGACACTTTTAAAATAAAAGTCACGACATCAAAGTTACACCAGCATAAAATAATGGCAGAGAAATCATTAAGATGATAAGGATGTTGGGGTGTGTAGGCAATGCTTCATGTCGTGGGTGTCTTGAAAGTTTGTAATGAATGGCTTTCCTATTATGCCAGAACAACTGGGCATCCATATAAAACAGGTACTGTTATGAATACACAGAGGAAAGACTCATTTCAAACTCAAACAGAGGAGTTATTAAAATTTGAGATATGGGCACATTCGGTCTCGGGAATGAGCACAGAAGCAAGCAATCTGAAGGATGAAAAGGAAGAGAAATCAAGAAAGAAAGGGAGAGAAAAAGGAGAGAGAGAGAGAGAAGGAAGGACGGAAGGATGAAGGGAGAGAGACTATAGTGTCTTTTACACAATCACCATAGATCACCTCTTCCATTTCAGAGCTGGTGTGATTTGCACCAGGGGGGTCGGGGAGGGTGAGAGTTGTTCAGACATTCCGACTGGTTGTCATGGTGTCGAGGTCAGGGGTCATAGACCATTAAAGCCTGTTGCTGTCTAATCATTATGGATGGGCTTCTGGGTATTTATAGGCTCAGAGTTGACCTCTTGACCTTTTCCTGACCCCTATGTCCATTCAGACATCTCAGTTCCCTGACCCCACACCGTCAGATGGGTCACTGACCTCAGGGTCAGAGCTGTTTAGAGTGCAAAGTGGTATTGATATGTTGTCAGGTAGCGTTTCCTGGTAGTCTTGTTCCCAGCTGAATTGGCTTGTAGTTTGCACATTGCCTTGTTAGTTGAGAACCTCCTGGCAATCAGAGGAGACATGTGGAGGGTCTTGCACCTCTCTTCTCTGGATGTCCAAAAAAAAGCCAGGATGTTGAAATGTATATCAGATGGATTGATTTTTTTTTTCAGTCTTCCCTTACACTGAAATGGATGAAAGTAAAAAAAGAAAGCCAGAAGTAGAACAGATACAGAGATATATCTGGTGGACTTTTTTTTTTTTTTATTTTTTGGGAGTATGGCGCTTGGAATTAGCTGGCTCTTATCTATTTAAATGACACTGTGTGATATGAAATGATAGTGCTATAATTATCACTGAGTGAGTTCCCGCTGTCCTCTCCCTCTCTTTCTTTATCTCTCTTTCTCAGTTTCTCTCTTTCTCACTCTTGTCTGAGGGAAACGGACGTCTGATTGCTCAGAAACTGATGATGGTGATGAGTGCTGGTTTTGCTCAAGTGCTGATTTGGTTTAATAGTAAATGTGCTGCAGATAGAAGAGCAGAAGTCTGAATTCAAGTGTGTGTGTGTGGTGTGTGTGTGTGTGTGGTGTGTGTGTGCGTGTGTGTGCCTGTGTGTCTGTGTGTCTCTGTGTGTGCTGTGGAGTATGAACATGTATGTCCCTTGAGCTATCTCTATATTTCTCTCGCTTTCTCTCTCTTCCTTTCCCTCCCTCACACACACACACACACACACACACACACCACACACACACACACCACACACACACACACACACACACATACATTTTCTCTCTCGCTTTCTCCCTGTCACAGATTATTTGCTTTATAGGATTCCCATTTCCTGCCTGTAATCTCCCCTCACCCCCTGCTTTCCTATCACTCGTTCCTCCTCTTCACCTCTCCTCCTTTCCTCCTCCTCACTTCTTCTTCTCTCCTCCTCTCCTCCATCTTCCCCTCCTCGTGCACTCTGCTCTCCCGAGCGTGAACACCCTTCAGGAGAGAGGGAATGAAGAGGGAAGGAGATAGAAGGAGAAAAAAAAGAAGAGTGCGGGAGAAAAGGAGTGAGGCAGGGGAATGGATGAAGTGTGGTGCACATCTCTTAATACAGGCCATCCTTCACTTCTTATCTCTGGGCCTAATTTATGGGAACATGGCCGCTTTGGCGCTGGTGAATTCATGGCCCAGACCTTGGCT
>PYXC01000629.1:10255000-10262500 GCA_015244755.2 Tenualosa ilisha
TTCATCCATCTCTCTCTCTCTCTTTCTCTCTATCTCTCTCTCTCCTCAGTAAGAGATAACTGGCATGGCGGACGATCACCCCTCTGCCCCATTAATTAGCCTCTGCAAATTAGCGGACAGTCGGGCCAGAGGAAGTCGAGCGTGTAATTTAGCCGCGGTCTCTGAGACAGAGAGGAGGAGGAGGAGGAGAGGCGTGAGGGGACTCATAAGAACTCACGCGCATACACACATACTCAAAGACACACGTGCACATTTTCCTTCTCATAAACACACACACTCACTCACACACACACACACACACACAAACCCTCTCTCGCTGTGTCTGTGTTTCTCTCTCACTTTCGGATGGACACGCTCACACATTTACACGCTCACGCAACACACAGCATGATTGTACAAGGCACACGTTTCCTTCAGGAGAGAGGGAACGCACAGCACAGCCAGACTGACTGATTTGGTGTTTTTGCACTCACTCCAGTTGGTCAGCCCTTCCTGAGAATCAGCAAGAGACAGAGGGATAAAGGGGGCAGAGAGACAAAGAGAGAGAGAGTGCAAGAGAGAGAGAGAGAGAGAGAGGAGGGGGGACTATAAAATCCAAAATGAGATATCGGAGAACAGCCAGACATTTTATTCAATCTACATTTACCAACTGTCATTTTTTAAATATCACAGTGCACAAGATACTCCAAATCCTACTCGAAGTTTCAAGGTTTACACCGTGTCATTACTCTCGCTTTAGAGTGAAATTGACAGGGCTGCTCGTCTCCCACACAGTCAGCCATTAGCCTTTGGCAAATTGTCCTCTCTGGGCCTCTGTAGTCCCCGGACCTGAGGCCCTGTTGCTCTGTCCTGTCAGTGGATCAGAGAACACCCATCAGTCCAGCGATTTACACAGTGCCACAGGCAACCCAGTTCTGCTCGGAGGAACGGTGCATGTTTAATATCAATAATGCCGGTTTGTTTTTGAGAGTGCCTTTAATTGCATTTCCTTGTGTACTATTTCTGTGTAGCCTTGTTAGATTGCAGAGCTCCATTTCACAGTGTGTAGTCTTTGTTGAGCGAGCCTTAGAGAGCACAGTCATTTCCTACCTCCATTAGTGCTCCATTTGGGCTCCTCTGTTTGGCAGAAGCCATCAAATGCAACGCTCCACACGTGATCACAGCAGCACATCTCTCAGTTCTACTACACACTCCCTCGCCTACACCCCCCCTCCCCCCATTCTTCTCCCCGTCTCCAGCTCTTCATCTTAGGACCACACACACACACACACACACACACACACACACACACACATACACAGACACACACACGCAGATCCACACAAACACATCCACACACAAATACACAGGCACAAACACGCATCCACATCCACACACAAATACACAGGCACAAACAAACATACACATGCACACTCATGCACACACACACACACACACACACAAACACACAAACACGCACACACCACCCCCCATTCGCCCTCCTGTGGCGGTCCACTCGTCTCTGACCGGAGAGGTGTGATTAGTCAGGGTTGCCGCGGCAGCGCTGTTTTGCAACCAATTAAAGCCTTTACAAACGAGCATTAATCTTCGGCACCCGCACCCATCAAAGCCTCCAGCCTCCCACATCCGGAGGTATGGATTACCGGCCTTCCTCAGAGAGCCGGCCAGTTGAGCGTGCCCGTGTGTGGGTGTCTGTGTGTGTGTGTGTGCATGTGTGTGTGTGCGTGTCTGTCTGTGTGTTTGCAGGGATCAGTAGAAAAAAGCTCTCCCGGTCTCTCTCTCGGCTGGCTAATTTGTTTTCAATGGGCTCGGATCAATGAGCCTGAGTGACCAGGGCCAGTGCAGGAGGATGGGGGGTCTGCAGTAATTGGTCAGAATAAATGGCCATGCCTGGGAGGCTAACAGGTGACGTCAGGTTCCCTTACCGATCCCCCCTGCCCTTTTCTAAAACACACACACGCACACAGGAACACACACACACACACACGCATACACACACACAATGAAGTGACACATTTATTAGAAAGTGTATGTATGAATGAGTGTGTGTGTGTGTGTCTGTGTGTGTGTGTGTGTGTGTGTGTGTGTGTGTGTGTGTGTGTGTGTGTGTGTGTGCAACACAAAACAAATGAGTGTGGATGGAAGTGGGAGGTGAAAGGGAATGTGTGAGAGACAGAGGAAGGAGCAAAGAAGAGTGGAAATGAGAGATGGAGAGAGAGAGAGAGAAGAGAGGGGTGGGGGGCGTTACTCCCCCTCTAGTGTTAGCAGGTCAGCCTGCGGCCCATTGAACATTGACACATTTTGCCCAGCACTTCAAACCCTACCATCTCACCCATGATGCTGGCAGCAGGTTGTCATTGCTGACGTGCAGTAACCATGACAACAGCAGTGGTAGTGACAACGGCCTGTGATCTCTCTCTCTCTAATGCCCCCCGCCCCCCCGCCCCACACTCCATAAGCCACCGTCTTCCTTATAAAATCCCTCTCCTCTCGTTCTGGCACGAGACGGATCTCTTCAATAGAGCTACGCACTGACGCGATGGCCGCTGCTCCTCTGTAAATTAACCTCTGATGAGCTACGATGCCCATCTAAGGGGAGCCATAAGGGACATTATTCCTCACAGCGTCCATCATTCAGCCAGACCTCATGGTACTTTACTCTGCCTTACAGCACTGACTGGACTTGGACTGCATGGTGCACACTAACTGGAAATAGACAGGAGCAGTTCCATGGGTGCACACAGGCAGGCAGGCCAAATTAATGAATGCTTGATGAAAAGTTTAGATTGAACTCCAAAACATCTGATTTCTTAACAAATTTTCTGTTAATCTTAACATCTGGTTTACTTGTAAATTTTCTATAAATTAGATATTTTGAACATAATAATCATGATACATTTTATAAAATAGCCACAAGCTGACAAAGAATCTCATGGAATTCACGTTATTATCATTTTATTAGAGTATATTTTTTCTACTGTCTGCTTCTTAGAGAGTGGCGATATGGCTGCTTTGAATAATTAGTTCACACAACTCGTTCTTGTTGCAAAGACACTTGACACTTGACACCTTTAACAAAAAATAGAGTGGCACCAAGTTCTAAGAATTACCAAGAGGAAATTATCATCCTTCCCCCTTTCACACTGCTGTTCTGTGTGTGTGTGTGTGTGCATGCGTGCACACCAAGCTCTTGTCACCTTGCTCCAGCCCCTGGTATATAGAAGTAAGGCACACAAGCCAACCACCTTGTCACCAGTAATTAAACAGAATTACACTGATTCATGCCGAACAAAAGGCATTTTGTGTCTGGTGTGCATTAACACTCTCTCTCTATCTCTCTCTCTCTCTTTCTCTCTGTCTCACTCTCTCTCTCCTCTCTTTGCTCTGCTTCCTCTGTGGAATGATGCCCACAGCACAATGCGCCAGCTCATGGAGCCATGATTTTTAAATAGTAATAATAATAATAATAATAATAATAATGAGAGGAATAATGGAGCTTCTCTACCCCCACTGCCATGAAGAGAGGTAGTACAATTACAGGCTCTGAATGGCGTGGGGCGTTACAGTAACAGCCCTTCCTCCTTTGAAGGATTAAAACACACCCTAAGCAGGATTAGCAGGTTCTGTGTGTGTGTGTGTGTGTGTGGTGTTTGTGTGTGTGTGTGTGTGTGTGTGTGTGTTTGATTAGTCTTTGGTATACATGACACCCCCAACCAGCAGTGGGTGAGTGATTTACATAGAAACAGAAATCCTGCCGTGTGGTTTTGAGAACCAAGGATGGCCAACTCACCTCCCTGTTTACTCTTCCAGTTTACTGTGTTCAACTACGCTCCTCAATGACTCCCCAGGCTCTACTCTCTCTCTTTCTCTATCTGTCTGTCTCTCTCTCTCTCTCTCTCTCTCTCTCTCTCCCTCTCCCCTCTCTCTCTCTCTGTCAGTTCAATTCTATTCAGTACACTTCAATTCAATTCAATTCAAAGGTGCTTTATTGGCATAACAAAAAAGTGTTTGCACTGCCAAAGCAATGATGGATGATACATTAAACAACATCAGTAAACACACTGTATGTAAGTTGTCTTATTTTACCGGTTTAAATCTATCTGTGTCTTTACCTGTTTAAATCTATGTCTGTGTCCTTACAGAAATAAACCTAAAAGAACATGGATAATAGAGGGAAAAGCATAATTAAGTAATAATAATAATAGCAATAATAATAATAGCTTTTAAAAAAAATTACGTTAAACACGTGTCCCTCAAGTTATGGCAAAGTGAAATGTATTTAGCTGCTAAGGCAGCAGTAGTTCCCTCTCCTGAAAGGATAGCCATTTTGTCATTTATGTTGAGGGTTTCGAAATTTGGGTGGTTGGCTTTAACTTCCCCTGTCAAAAACAGGGTTTTCCTTAGTTGTGCGTGATTGGTATATCTATACCATAAAATGTGGTGCTCTACAGGCTTTTTCTTTGAGTGCTTTTAGTTACTGCCATGCTGAAACTTCCAGATGCAATAATGACCTGACTTATGTGAGTATACTGCATCATATGCTCTAGGATGGTGCTACCTATGTGAGTATACTGCGGACGGTGCTTCCTAGAGTGAACATGTGTCTGTGTTCCTGACATCTGGACTTCTTTTGGAAGATCATGATTTTGTTTTTTTAAGAGTAAACAGTCAGGGTCCAGGTCTAGGAGTCCTTTGCCAGCAGGTCCAAGTGCTGTTGTAGGCCTAGCTCTGAGGAGGAGACCATCTGCAAATACCAGAAATTTTACCTCTTTTTCATGTAGAGCGAGTCCAGTATCTGCAGACTTTTCCAACTGCATGTCTAAGTCATTGATGTAGATGTTGAACACAGGCTGCAGTCCTGTCTTATGCCTCTTTTCTCATGTGAAGACCGCTGGTTGTCTATTGAAAATTTTTACTCAGCATTTGTTATTTGAATTCATTGATTTGATGACGTCATATGCTTTACCCCTACACCACTTTCTAAAAGTTTGCAATATAATACTGCATGCCAAATAGAATCAAATGTCTTTTTGAAGTCAACAAAGCAGGCTATCTATCTATCTATCTATCTATCTATCTATCTATCTATCTATCTATCTATCTATCTATCTATCTATCTATCTATCTGTCTATTTATTTATTTATCTATTTATTTATTTAGTGTGTTATTTGCATGTTTATTGATTAGGGTGTGTAGAGTGTAAATGTGATCTGTAATTCGTTGATTTGGGAGAAATCCAATTTGATGTTTACACAGGGTATTGTGTTTATTAAGGAAGGTTTGAATTCTCTCATTTAGAATGCTACTAAATGCCTTCCCCAGATTACTGCTCACACAGACAGCTCTGTAATTATTAGCATCCATTTGTCTCCACTGTTATGAATTGATGTGATAACACCTCTCTCTCTTTCTCTCTCTTTCTTTCTCTCTCTCTCTCTCTCTCTCTCTCAGGCTGAATAGTCTCTTTTAACAATACCTGTACCTTTCAAATGGTAGCACAAAACAAACACTTGTTACATCATTTTGGTGAATAGTTGCATCTAAGTCTGACAGCTTGTATGGTGTATCAGTGTGTCTCAGTCAAACATGTCTTGTATTGTCTTGTAAATGTTTGACTTATGTGGGATTTACTATTCATTTGTGTGTGCGATTACTTACATTGGATTAGTGCAGTGTCTGTACAAAGCAGTACTGGTATCCTATTTACATGTGTGCATGTAACTCAGCTACAGAAGCAATGCTTTTGAACTCCAAAGTTATATTTTAACATTATCTTTTGAACCTCACATCCAAACGTGTCACTAGTTTTGTGTAGCTCTGCGAAATGTAGGCAATGTGTATGTTATTATTGACATGAGTCATGCAAAATGAAATATCTTTTGCATTTTTGTCTAAACAACACTGAATTTAGCACTGCCTTCAGTCATGCCAACAGCAAGACGCCAAACAAATTTGAGATCAGTCAGAAAAATGGTTTTAGAACACACAGACAGACAAACAAACACATAGACAGTATTTATAGCTAGGTGTGTGTGTGTGTGTGTGTGTCTGTGTGTCTGTGTGTGTGAGATGTGCTTGTGTACTTGTGCACTCCCTGCTCCATCAAAGGGCAGCAGGGGAAAGCTTCAGACCAAAGAGATGCGATCAATACATCGATCTGCATGGCCCGGGCTGTTATTTGGTCTCCTTCTTCAGGGGCCTGCACACACACACCTCTCTCTTCTACACACACACACACACACACCACTAAACCACACTCACACACCTCTAAATTGCACACACACCCACACACACACACACACACACACACACACACTCACAATCTCCCCTCCCCCACCCTACCCTACAGCCCTATCCTACAGTTCCAGGCTCTGGGGGAAGAAAAAAAAAATACCATCATGATAATTCTTGTTTTCTAAACGTTCGTCCTCCTGCTAAACACCCTTAAGCAGCTGCCAGTGATATTTATGGCAAGGCGTGTCTACATTAGAACCGATTCATAGCACGGGACCGCATCGTCGGCACAGCGACAGGCCTGCCGTGGCCATCCGTCATATGTCAGTGACAGGGGCTCTCTCTTTCTCTCTCTCTCTCTGGCTCTCTCTGTGATGTTTGTTTGTGAGGCCCTCCTCGCTCGTCCTCGTCTCGGCCACCGTGGTCTTATCTGGCGGAGATGGATCTCTTCCATCACGCGCCTGTCAGAGGCGACGGGCTGGATTTATAGCACGCTGAGCACTAACTAGCTGACGACCAGCCGTAAATTCAGTGACATCACTGTATCTAGATGGTGGTTGGATGAGGATGTGAATGTGTGTGTGTGTGTGTGTGTGTGTGTGTGTGTGTGTGTGTGGGTGTCGAGAGGGAATAAATCGATGCAGTGTTGAGCTTTTACCCCTCATCCTCCTTTCCGCTTGCTGTTGAGGTCCTGCGCCTCTAATTGAGAGTGTGAAAGAGAGCACGTCTCATAAATCGTAGGCAGGGGTGGAGGCGGGGGCGGGGGCGGCGGCAGCGGCGGTGGTGGCGGTGGCGGTCGATTTTTGAAACATGCACGTTTTCTCGGATGACACACTCCTCTCCGGTTTGGACAGCGGGGCAGCAAAATCCATCATCAGGCTGGTGACACAGACATGAGATGGGATAAACACCCAGTCACGCACACACACACTCATACACACACACACGCACACACACACACACACACACTCATACACACACACACACACACTCATAGACACACACACACACACACACTTCAAACACTGCATATCAGGCTGGTGACACAGACGAGAGATGGGATAAACACCCAGTCACGCACACACACACACTCATACACACACACACACACACACACACACACACACACACTTCAGACATTGCATATTTATGCCCAAATCAAGGCGAGTCCTGTCTCTCCTCTCCTCCCTCTTTGATTGGCTATGAGGGACTTAAGCAAAGGGCCCCTGACTGGACCACGATACTGATTGACAGTGACTAATCAT
>PYXC01000629.1:10267500-10270000 GCA_015244755.2 Tenualosa ilisha
AGGGATGGTCCCTTTTTGTGTTGTTTTGGTGTGGTTTGGACGTGCGACAGACACAGTGTTTCGTGGCGGGGGCAGGTGTGTGTATGTGTGTGTGTGTGTGGGGGGGGGGGGTTGGGGGGGTGATTGTCGTCATGAGATTAGCGCTGCTCGAAAGCGAAACACAAGAAATGCAGAAAAGCCTGAAATTCAGGAGTATTAATGAAAGGAAACGGAAGGTGCTTTTATCACCACCACACCCCCCCCCCCCCCCACTGTCTCTCTTTCTCTTTTATTGTCACGCAACAGACCATCTGAGGAGGTGAGCAAACTGCAGGCGTCACTAGACAGCGCTAATCACTCGGGGCGCATCGCACAAGTATGAGTGCTATGGAGCTTTACCGTAGGCGAACCACTTTCCACACCTTCACTCGCTCTCCAGGCACTGTTTATGGGAATTGACTGTATAGACCTGTTTGACTTGCTCATCATTACAATTGTGTGTGTGTGTGTGTGTGTTGGGAAACTGAAAGTGACTGAGAGGAACACAGCCACTGGCTGCTCTTTTAGCACTGGTCTACTCAGTGTTTATTTTATTCTTCCAGTTTCACATTGTTGTATGTGTATGTAAGTGAGTGTATGTGTGTGTGTGTGTGTGTGTGTGTGAATTCGTATGTGGAGGGGTGTTGGCTGTGCAGTGCCAGTTGAGAGCCACGTGAGCTCGTACTTGTGAGCTGTATGGGTGCTCTACGTGTATATGTATGGGTGTATGTATGTGTGTGTGTGTGTGTGTGTGTGTGTGTGTGTGTGTGTGTGTGTGTGGAAGGGTGTGGGTTTGTTCTCTGGCTTCTTCCAATTGAGAGCCACGTGACTGGAGCTTACTGGTTACCCAAAGCCCCTGACTTTCTCTGTCAGTGTGTTGGGGCCATGGGTCTTCAATGAGCCAGCTGGCATTAAGGTTTTTGCCCCAGAGTTTGCAGTTTAGTTGCCCCCGTGTTCAAATAACACCCCCCACACACACACCCCCACACACCCACACACCGCACACCCTTTATCAACCTAGATTGTGGTGACACTTGCCTACTGTGCCACTTGCTCTCAGAGGACATGACCTATCTGACTCAAAGGAGTTCAAATTATACTGCTGGCACCCAATTGGGTGGCTGTTGGGGCCAGTTGACCAATGGAAGTAAGGGTTGGTGGTGCGGTTGGCAGCGACCTCGGTGTGTGGGGCACAGGGAAGCCTGAGGCAGTGCCAGGACAGGCAGCCATCATCAGTGAGGGGTAGGAGGGGTGTGAGCGTGTGTGTGTGTATGTGTGTGTTTGTGTGTTTGCGGGGGTGGGGGTGGGGGGCGTAGAGGGGTCTGGAGCAGTGGTGCTCCATCTGCTGCTGCCCAGGCTCCATGCCCAGAACTTGAACACACACACACCACACACACACACACACACACACACACACACACACAGACACACATACACAGACACACACATCCACATAGAGACACACAGAGACAAGCACATACACAGAACGATACACACACACACACATACATGCAAGCAGGCATTCATTTACACTTACACAGAAACACTAAACTTGAACAGAGTTATATGAACACACAAACACACATATGCATTCGTATTCACACATTCATTCACAATCATAGCACCCACATACACTATTGGACAAGCACCCACTCACACACGCACACAGACACAGACACACACATGCGCACACAGACACACAGAGACACACACTTTCACACACACACACAGACACAGACACAGACACACACACACACTCACACACACACACACAGTCATCCAAGTATGCATGCGTACAATACAGACTCATTCTACCTCATTCTCTGACTATCCCCCAAACACACACCCACTCCTGCTCCGTCACAGCGTACTCTCAGCCATATGTACACCTCTGTGTATCAGGACAGTGACTCAAAATATGTTAGACTCACAGACCCACTTGGCCATATGTGTGTGTGTGTGTGTGTGTGTGTGTGCGCGCGTGTGTGCATGCGCATGTCTGTGACACCATGGCTCCTGCGGTATCCAGACGCTGTCTCTCAGCAGCCAGGCTGAATCAGGCCTTGGTGGGAGAGGGTGTGTGAATATGTACTCTTCTGTGTGTGTGTGTGTATGTGTGTGTGTGATGGCAGTCAGTAGCATGTAACAACCTGACGCCATTTCCTCTGTTCCCCCTCCAGGCCAACGGGCCTCCCACACAGAGAATGGGGTAGTCAGTGAGGTGATTACTGACTGATCTGAGATCAGAGCTATATCCCCCTATAGCCCAGGAGACACAGACTCACCATGGTGAGTCAACTAGTTTGATACTGGGACCAGCTGTAGAAGAACCTAGCAGATGCCCCTGTCTGTTAGTCAGTAGAACAGGCATAGCAAGCCCTAAACAATACATCAAAAACCGTGTGTGTGTGTGTGTGTGTGTGTGTGTGTGTGTGTGTGTGAGTCGGAGGCTGAGAGTCAGACAGAGATAATGGCATATGTG
>PYXC01000629.1:10275000-10280000 GCA_015244755.2 Tenualosa ilisha
AAATGGGCCTCATCTGGAGTTATAATTGAGCAGGAGATGGATAGATAGAATAAAATGATGTTATGAAAGAAAAACAGATAGAGTGAAAGAGTAAACACATTTTTTAAAAACACAGACTTCCCTTACCCACTGTGTTTAAAAACACAGTGTTAACACTGATGACTGGTGATGTTCTTACATGTTCGCCTCTCTTTGTGTGTATCTGCACATTGCATCAGTTCAGATCCACACTTCACTGTTTTATAGTGATGCTAATTAAATCAAATAGAATCTAATTATTATTAATTCATTGCATTCCAACTACATTTGTTGTCATGAAGAGGCTATTGGAGGTGGAGCTATCTGTTGCGATATGTTGTGAAGTAGTTTTAGTCTTCTTGTGTTTCTTTGCAGGCTTGTTCTTGTTGAACTATCCTGAAATCGTTATTTTCTAGACGCTGGGAACATGATGGGCATTTTAGAATTGAATGGGTTGTGGAAGAGGGTTTAGTTTTGACTGTGAGATAAGATGTTCCTTTTCTTGTTACTTAATGGCCTCCGTTCTGTTCTTTTTTTCTATGTGCCTCCGTTGGTTGCCTGTCTCCTTGACGATGTGGTCTCCGTCCATTTACAGGTAAGTGTTTTGTTTTTGGGTTTTTTTTTGTGTATTACGCTCAAGTGTGCGTGTATGTGTGTGTGCGTGTGTGCGTGCGTGCGTGCGTGCATGTATGTGTATGTAATATCCATTTTGTATCTTATGGTTTGTTGATCATAAAAACCCTGTTGTTACTTGAAGATGAGTCTGGTCAGAGTAAGCCTATTCTGGCCATTTGTAGCAGACTCCAGGTTTTCCATATCTGAATGCAACCCCAATGTGCCTTATAGCCAGCTCTCCAAAAACAGTACATGTGAGGTTAAACAGCTTCTATCTGCACTTTCTTTAGATGGATTATTGTAAAGGGCTTCTAAATCTAAATTTCCTGGTTGTTTGTGTTTGGTCCTGGGTGTGTGGCAAATCATCTATTTTACATTTGCACAGTCTTATGGTGAATGTATTAGAATAATATGAGCTGAGTGAATTAATTAATTTATGCTGTTGATTACAAAATTTGCAAGCAATTAGTGATTGTAATTGAACAGTCTGTGCCGGAGCAAGCTTCTTGCTTAATGAAGGAAATTGATTTGAAGTAAAGCCACACAAACACACCAGTGACTGCGGTGGTTATGACACTCCAGTGTTTGTATGCCCTGACTCTCCTTCACATGTGGATTTCATTAGGGCATTGTGAAAGGTGTGTGTGTGTGTGTGTGAGTGTTTGTTTGGGGAGTGGAGTGGCGTGTATGTTTATTGTACTATACTGTCTTCCTAAGATGAGTGCAGTAGGTGTGGGGGTGTCAAAATGGCCCCTGAATGCTTCTGCACATTTTGAAATGCGCTGCGTCTAAGGGATGAATGGATGTGCTGTTGAGACACATGTGGCCAATGCCTCTGAGGACCATTTCAGGAATTGCTTTGCTTTACATGATAAAGACAAGATTATTGGAAAATAGTGTACTTAACATTGTCAGCAAACACTAGCCCTTACACACACACACACACACACACACACACGCACACACACACACACACACATTCCCCCATATGTGCATGTCCCCCCACACCCACACCCACACCCACAGACTTATATTGCCACATAAGCAAGCAGAGACAATGTTGCTTCCTCAGTGCCAGAGAAAGAACAGCTGTTCTCCGTCAGATTGACACGGCCTCCCTGCTTTTCTGACAGTGATAGAGAGAATGCACGCACACAAGAGAGAGAGGGAGGGAGCAGAGAGAGAGAGAGGGAAAAAAAGAGCAATAATCAAGATTCGAGCCGCGAGCTGAGCTGCGCTGAGTAGCTCATTGTTTAGTCTTCCTGCAGATCAGTGTTGCACAAACGTCACTCCATTTCAATGCGCGTCTCCTACGACCTCAGCAGACCTCCGAGTAGGTTTTTTTTTTTTTCTACATGTGTAAACCACCCCACCCCGCACTCATGTAGACACACACACAAGCTTGCGCACACACACACACACACACACACACACACACACACACACACACACACACACACACAAACACACCAACAACCCTTCCAACTGAGCCAATACTCAAGTACCATTTGAGGGCTGTTGCTAAGAGACGGAGTGTTTATGGCAGGGGGTCAAAGGTCGTGTGTAATAGTGGTGCACAGGGCTAAACACCCAACACTGAATGGGTCTCCAGCACATGATCAATAGATGCAATCTGTATTGGCAGTCATCTGGGACTGGGGTAAAGGCATGTCCCTGTGTGTGTGTGTGTGTGTGTGTGTGTGTGTGTGTGTGTGTGTGTGTGTGTGTGTGTGTGTGTGTGTGTGTGTGTGAGGCAGAGAAGGAGGAGTAAAGGCTGTGTTTGCCAGCTGTTGCTTCAGTAAACAGCTGTAAAAAACACTGTGACAGACATGGGGCTGAAAAGGCCATGAATGAGTGCTCGTTTGCAGGACTGAATGCCAGGTGGAGAGCTGTAGTGTTTGGCTAAGGCAAGCAGGAAATGAAGCATGTCAGGCACACACACTCCCACACGCACACACACAAATGGAATTTTGACTGTGTTTGTGTGCGTGTGTGTGTGTGTGTGTGTTGGTGTTCACTCACCTATCTACACCAGTAGTGTGTACCTGTACAGCTTGACTGAGTTAGACCCAGGTTCAGCAGTGCCTACACTGACCTCCAGTCGTTTGCTTCAACTGATAAAGACTAATTGGCATCACTAGAAAGATTTCCCATCATAGTCAGAGCCTCTTCACAGCACAACCTGGGCTTGCTAGCGTGGCCACGCCATGCCTGTGTGTGGGAGTCTTGTAAACAATTTCACTCATGTCTCTCTCTCTCTCTCTCTCTCTCTCTCTCTCTCTCTCTCTCTCATGCTACCTTCCTCATTCACTCCACCCCCCCACTCCTCCAAAACCATTTGGACGCGGCTGCCATCTCGCCTCAGCCCCGGCGTGCTCCACTACACGGCAGAACAGCTTGCCGGCGCGACCCTAGCGCTGGCGTTAGCCGTGCGCCAGCCTCGTAATTACAGGGCTATCGGCGGCGCCGCTGATGGGTAATGACACATTTGCAAATTAATTCTTTGAGCGCGGCTACAATTAGCATATGGCGGAGGGGAGAGCGACTCGGCGGACACCCCTGGAGCCCGGCTGCAATCACCAGCAATCGGAGATGAAAGAGAGTCGGAGAGAGAGAGAGAGAGAGAGAGGGAGGGAGAGAGAGGGAGAAAGAAATGAAGGGAGAGAGGGAGAATAGGAGCAGGGGAGAGAGAGAAGGAGGCAGTTGACCCAAGTCTATTAATTCTTTTTCAGAACATGTTCAAGAGCATTTTTTTTAATAAATATATTTTTTTATTACTTTTTTTTAAATTCGGTTTTGATTTGGCCTCAAATAAAAGAGGTGGCGTACCCAGTGAGAACCACATGACCCGGGCGTGCCAGAGGGCAGCCGAGGTGTGGCCTGCCCACACCCTGTCTTTCCTGCTGCCTGCCCTGGAGCCATGGGTGAAGACACGCACT
The DNA here is from genome assembly GCA_015244755.2 of Tenualosa ilisha. Taxonomy (NCBI): domain Eukaryota; kingdom Metazoa; phylum Chordata; class Actinopteri; order Clupeiformes; family Clupeidae; genus Tenualosa; species Tenualosa ilisha. The sequence goes on from PYXC01000629.1 coordinate 10,278,573, forward strand.
GATTCAGTAGAGACCTGCACTGGTGTTGAATAAGAGCATAGCCACAAACACACAGCCACTAGGACCCCAACATCACTGAGGCCCGATCCTGTCATGGGAGCACTGGTGATCTGACCACGGTTATTATGGAGGTCAATGGCACTAATGTACTGCATGAGACGATGCAAAGCTCCCACCAAGGGGGCAGCACGTGAACGTGATGCGATGAAGAAGATGTGTTTTTAGCACGCGATGAAGGCTGTAGAGCCGGATTGTGCTAATGTCATGTGACACATCCTTGTCATTCCATGGTGACAACACACATACACAGGCTTTTATATCGGCAACGAAGAGATCTTCTCTCCATAGGATTTTCTCTCTTTCTCTCTAGCCCTCTCTCTCTCCTTTTCTCCTTGTCTTTCTCTCTTTCGCTCCCTCTTCTCTCTCTCTCTCTCTCTCTCTCTCTCTTTCTCTCTGTGCCTTTTCCTCCCTCTTGTCTTTCTCTCTCTCTCTTTCTCTCTCTCTGTGCCTCACAGAGAAGGGGTGGGCAGTGTGCCTGTGAGAGATTAAGAGATGTCTTATCTGTTTCCCCGCTGTGGGGACTGATAGAGCATGCACACACACACACACACACACACACACACACACACACACACACACACACATATATACACATCCACATACACATACACACACAACTGCATTCATCTGGCTCTTTGGGGAGTAAATGGGGGGGCTGGGTGGCTATTTCCGAGAGGGTGTGTGTGTGTGTGTGTGTGTGTGTATGTGTGTGTGTGTGTGCGTATGTAGGCTGGGGGATGAGGATGAGTAGAGTGAGGCACTGGAACAGAAAGCTGTTGGAGGACAGATAGCTGTGACAATGGGGGTAGGGTGTGGGGTTATGGGGTATTTGGGGGATATTTACCACCAGTCTTGCCCCTTTCACCCCCCTCCCCCCCACCAAGCCAGCCCTGCTCTGAGGAGGCCAGAGGAGCGACCCCTGTGCTGTCCAGCTCAGAGAAAGGGGGTTTGTTTGGATTTGTTTCATTGTTTCTCCTCTGCACTTCACTTCACCTTGCTCTCGTTACCCTTTTTGCTGTCCATTATAAATGGCTTCCCCGCTTACTCTCTCTCTCTTTCTCTCTCTATCTCTCTCTCTCCCCCCTTTCTCTCTCTCTCTCTCCCCCCTCTATCTATCTCTCTCTCTCTCTCTTTCTCTCCTTCAGTCTCTCTCTATCTCCCTCTCACTTTCTTTTTTCCTTTTCTCTCGCTTGCATTCTTTGTCTCTATCTCTGCTCACTCTGTTTCTATCTGCCTCTTTTTGCTCTTTATTCTTTTCTGCCTCTCCCCTTACTGTCAGTTTCATGATTCTCTCTCTCCTCTCTCTCTCTCTCTCTCTCGCTCTCCATCTTTATCTACTTCTCTATCATCCCTTTTCTCTCTCTCCTT
>PYXC01000629.1:10285000-10287500 GCA_015244755.2 Tenualosa ilisha
GACTGGGTGAGAGGCTACCCCACACACTTCACCTCCTGCCTGGGTGGCACTGGGGGTGCAAACCCCTCCCCTCCCCTCCCCTCCCGGGGATTATTCCTCCTGGACAGACGTGACCGCATAGACTAACCCTACCACATTTCATCTGCTGTGAGCAACATGAAACTGTAACGGAAACCATGTTTGGACTAAAGGCCCCTCTCTACTACCTGCCAGGTAAGGCTTTAGGATCGGATCAAACACAGCATGCCCGTGAGAGTGTCTGACTCGCGTCTGTGTGTGTGTGTGTGTGTGTGTGTGTCTATGTGTGTGTGTGTGTGTGTATCTGTCCGCCTGTGTCAGTATTGTGTCTGTGGTAATATTAACATGTTAATGTGTGTGTATCTATATTTGGACAGTATACATTTGAATATTTGCAAACATAAAACCTAAGCCTCTACAAAACAGCCCGCATGTTGAGGAAAGCGATTCTAAAATATGAACTTTCACTGACTTTACCACTTTGATGAGCTTTATGCTGTGTAACCAGCGATTTAATGGGACAACCATTAAGCAGGGAGACATGACATGTCATCTACGCCTTTGATTTTACCCTTAACATTACCAGTGATTAAGGGACAGAATCTTTTTTTTTTCACCGTAGACTGAATGAGAGCCCAGATGGGAGATGCATGTGTGTGTGTGTTTGTGTGTGTGTATGTTTGTGTGTGTGCGTGTGTGTATAGCGGACGCAGTGTGTCAGCATTTCTGTTTATGTATGTATGTATGCATGTTTGTGTGTGTGTGTGTGTGTGTGTGTGTGTGTGTGTGTGTGTGTGCGCGTGCGTGCGCGCGCGCGTCTGTGGTTGAGGAGGGGGAGGAGGGGAGGCGGATAGTGTGAGGTTACCGACGGACCACCACTTAAGTGTGTCTCACGCCTGGGCGAGCTCTGATTATGTGGGGGGCGGCTGAGCGGTGTCAGAACAGAGCAGCACAGCACAGCACAGAAGCACAGTGTAAGAACAGGAGCAGAGATAGGGGGATAGAGCGAGAGAGAGAGAGAGGGAGAGAGAGAAGTGAAAGGTTAATAGCAGAGCAAGAGGAAACAACACATCAGAGCGAAAAGGTTGCCCTCAGCTTTTACTGTACCTATTCAGCAGACTTTTGTTTTCATTGCACATTTCTAGGAAGTAAACACACTCATAGGATTAATGATGAGGGCGCTGTATGTCCTGTACTCATCACCAAACTGAAACACTACACACACACACACACACACACACACACACACACACGCTCATGCATAAAGGAGCATAAGCAAACACAAACCTCTACAAGCAGTTTGCTTGTTTAGTGAGGCAACTTGTAGCTGATTCATCGGTTGTCATTGTTCGCGCCCGTGATCCTTGGCCACCCATCTGTCTCTCTCTCTCTCTCTCTTTCTCATTCTCTCTTTCTCCCTCTCCAGTCCACACTACCAAGGACTGGCAGCGTCTCGTCTGTGATTAATGCGGCGTGCCACGAGGCTTATAAATAGATGTCTTGAGACACGTTTTAAAAGCAGGTCAGGCCACCTTCTCTTCTCTGGCAGACTGGAGAAGCCTCACCTGCCGGTGCTTAGCATCAGTGAACAGGTGAGGTAGTTTGTGCCTGTGTGTGTGTGTGTGTGTGTGTGTGTGTGTATCTGCTCTCAGCTCTCAGTAGTGGTGACAGGCAGTGGGTATGACAGAACCTGCAGGTAAACTCCAGGGTCGAAGGGATGCCTATTAAACTCACAGTCAAATACAGTCATCTCAATCCACCTAAGCATCAGCTTACATTAAAATGACATACAGCATGTGTGTGTGTGTGTGTGTGTGTGTGGTGTGTGTGTGTGTGTGACCTGTGGGACCAGGGGAAGTAGTGTGATGTGAAGTTTCTGAAGGGCTCCTCTGGAGAAGGCCACACGTGGCCACAGCTGTCAGTTGGCTGTGCAGTGGCTGAGCCTCCTCCATACACAGAGAAGCACTCACCAAGAGTCCCTTGTGCCTAGCAGCCTAATTGGTTTGTGTTGTACTAGTGTTGTCGTGGCCTTGGGTGTCTGTGCCTGGCTCTAACAGGAGTATTTATGGGCCTTTTTTTTTTCTTTCCCTTCATCCTCTCCATCTCCTCATGTCTCTTTTTGTCATCTCAATATTCTCTATGTCTTACCGCTTCCTTTTCTTCTTTTTCGTCTACTCTCCTTTGTTATCTTTCCTTCTCTCCCTCTTTCTCGCTCCCTCGCTACAACCCCACGCCCTCACCACCACCCTCTCCCCCGTCTCCATCCCCACTCCTCTCAGTAAGTGGAGGGACAGGCTCATGGCAGAGGGCTGGGTGTGATGGATGTTGTTGTGGAACCAGAGTGAGGGAGCAGGGCATGTCAGGGCAGCCCAGGGCAGGGTGAGACACCGTGGGGACCATACCTCACGAGCTGGGCCTCTGACTACACCGGCCATCCAGCCTCTCGTCCAGTTGGTCAGCCGGCTGGTCGGTCGCTAACCTG
>PYXC01000629.1:10292500-10295000 GCA_015244755.2 Tenualosa ilisha
TAGCACAAAAGGCAATGAACAGAAGGACTCTGTAATCAATTTCCCCTTTCATTTGCGTTCAGTGGCCTTGTTAGTTTTTTCAATGCCCGTGCTAACGAGTAATGATTGGCTAAGGGCCTTTACATTTAGCACGGTACTGTTTTTATTTATGCTGATACTGCAATTGGGAGAAAGCTCCAAGGCTTAGTGACTGAGTGTGTGTGTGTGTGTGTGTGTGTGTGTGTGGCTGCACCTGTCTGTCAAGAGTCTACTGAGATGGGGAACACAGATTAGAGCTCCTTTAGAGGTCATGGAACAGTGCTGTCCAGAACACAGATGAAATGTATGAAAGATCCGTGATCACCTAGCCTCTCGTGAATCACCTAGCCATGATCACCTAGCCTCTCATGAATCACCTAGCCGTGATCACCTAGCCTCTCATGACTCACCTAGCCGTGATCACCTAGCCTCTCGTGAATCACCTAGCCGTGATCACCTAGCCACTCGTGATCACCTAGCCTCTTGTGAATCACCTAGCCGTGATCACCTAGCCTCTCATGAATCACCTAGCCGTGATCACCTAGCCTCTCATGAATCACCTAGCCATGATCACCTAGCCTCTCGTGAATCTACACTGTGGTTCCATAACCTTTTGCCACTTCTTTTTCCTGTTTCTGATGGGTATGGGGTCAAAGAGGGTGAGTGAGTCCATGTCAGAACTGCATTACAAACAGATGCAATATCTAGATAATCCACCATCCTACCATCTGCTTCCCTCTTTCTCTCCCTCCCTCTCTCTCTCTCTCTCATTCTTTCTTTCTTTCAATCTTTCTCTCTCCTCTCTCTGCCCCCCTCTCTCCCTCCCTCCTCACCTCTGTACTGTAGTCCTTCGTCTCCTTTCACACTCTTTCTCATGTGTCCATAAAGGCGGCCTGTGTTTGGGGGGCTGTGAGACAGTGTAAGCAGTATAGTGAGGAGATTGATGGGGCTGTAACTCACGGTGCAGCACTGCTGTCTGGGTGCAACTGCCATAAAATCCTCCCCCCCCCACCCACCCAGACAACACCCAACACCCCACACCCCACACCCCACACCCCCACCACTCTCCAACCCCCCTACCCTCTCGCTAGCCAGCATCTGCCCAGTGCCCACACTAGCAGGTGGCTGTGCCTTCCATGCCATCATAAAATAGCACGCCAGGCAGTTGCACCCCTCTCTGAATCTCTCTATCCCTCTCTCTGTCCTTCCATTGCTCTTTTGACCCCTCATAAATCTGGCTCGGTGTTGCGGATGCGTGTTAAACACTCGTTGTTGCACCTGTGTCACCCAGCTAATCTGGACAAACAGCCACATAAAAGCACATCTAAACAAGGTAGACACCTCAATTTGTTCTCTCTCTCTCTCTCTCTTAAATGCACTCTCTGCTGTCTCTTTTTATCTTCTCTCTCTCTCTCTCTCTCTCTCTCTCTCTCTCTCTCTGTCACTCGCTTGCACAGCCCAACAGGTGTAACCAGACAAAGCACAAAGGGAAGGAGCATGTCGCGGCGTCATGCAAATTTTCCTTGCTGTGATTTATGCACCCTTAAGGGCTGGGCGCTCGTCTGAGCTTGTATCCATTTCCCTCTTCACACACCATCCCTTCTCTGCCACTGTCCCATTCACACCTTTATGGTGCCCTGATGTTTGATGATGCTGTTCCTCCACCAGCTGATTCTATGTTTAAAGAGAGATCCGCTTGCAAGCAGTATGTGATTGGATTGTGTGTGTGCATATTAGTACGTGTGTGTATATGTATATGTGTGTGTGTGTGTGTGTGTGTGTGTGTGTGTGTGTGTGTCCATAAGCCTTGTGGTTCTCTTCACTGCTTTTTCAAACTAAATAGAAAAAAGAAGAAAAAAGATTTTTTTTTTTTATTTGCCTGATATTGCCACTAGCTTCATGAATAATCAGGAAATCACATTGTGCCTCCCTATAAGTCTGTGTGTGTGTGTGTGCGTGTGTGTGCGTGTGTGTGTGTGTGAGTACATGGCAGAGGTCAAACACTATTATTCAGGTCTATCAGTCAGTTTTAATTTATCCATGAGGATATGACTCTTGCATAAATTCTGTCACAGTGAGAGGGACTTGTATGTATGTATGTGTGTGAGGGTGTATGTGTGTATGCGTATGTGTGCAGCAGCACGGGGCTCTCTGTGTTGGGAGCTCCAGGGCTTCCGCAGAGCTGAGCAGTGTGGAGCGCTAAGTCGTTAACCTCCACATCGATTCCCCAGGTCGGGTAAAGAGGACACGGTGGCTGGCAGGCACCATGGAAGTGTTGAGTGTGCAGCCCAACGTGCCCTTCACAAGCCAAAGAGGTGTCACCTTCTGCCCGCCGTCGCAGAACTCACAGTACCACTGAGTTAGCAACTTTGGCCATTAACACTTTCAGAAGATACTGCGAATAAGCATTATCATGGACGCCTTCCACTCACAGGGGAGGAGGAAGGGGGCAGGATTGTAATGTGTGTGTGTGTGTGTGTGT
>PYXC01000629.1:10300000-10302500 GCA_015244755.2 Tenualosa ilisha
CCAAAGAGGAAATAAACAAAGAATAAAGAAAACGTCTTGAAAGCCGTTTTTTAAACTGCGGGGCCAGCATGAAGAGGAAAGGGAGGGAGGCAGAGTGAGGGAAGGAGGGAAAGACACAGAGTGAATGAGAGAGAAAGAGTGAGAGAGAGAGAGAGGAGAAGGAAAGAAGAACAAACAAAAGAAGTGATGTTTAATTGGATTGAACTGCTTTGTTGCTAATGAGCTGTTAATTAGCTTTTGTATTCCACTCACCCAGATATTTTTTTTTGCCTCCCCTCCTTCTCGTTTCCTTGCCTCACAAACAAAACACTTCCAAGTGTTTGGCCCGAAGAGGAGAGCCAAAGCGCTGCTTTTTCTGGGCGAAGTCAAACGGGAGATGAAATCTCCTGCATCCCTCCAATGATTAATGGCGCTGATATAAAAATAGACTAGACTTGCATTTCTGCAAAAACCAATCAATGATTTAAAGGAACCATTTTGGTGTGTGGGATTTACATAGAAAAACACTGGATTGTGGAAGAGCAGTTGCAAGCAAGCAATACTGTTCCATTAGCTTATATTACAGGCATCCAATTAAATGAACGGTATCATCATTCACAACCGTGATGATCTTTAAGTAGTCTTCTAGAGTCATATACTGTGTCTAACAAACTCTCTGCTGCTTGACTGTGAGAGAGATGGTGTTTTGAAGCAATATCTTCATGTGCTGTATACAGGTTTGTGAACAGATGGTCATATCAGTGCTACGAACACTTAGATATAATCAAATAAACTTGCATGTGCAAATATGTATGCAAATTGGGGACATAAAACCAGCTCACAAATAAACACACATTAATGACTTAAACGTCCCTGTATTTTTTCTGCAGTTAATTCAGTGCTTCTGTGTGTGCGTCTGTGCATTTGTGTGTATTTGTGTTTGTGTGTGTGTGTGCGTCTGTGTGTGTGTGTGTGTGTGTGTGTGTGTATTTGTGTTTGGGTGTGTGTGCGTCTGTGCATTTGTGTGTATTTGTGTTTGTGTGCATGTGTGTCTGTGTGTGTGTGTGTTTTGTGCATCTATATTTTTACAATCCAATGAGTTAGTGCTTGTGTTTGTGAGTACACAGTACTCTGGATACACAGAGTACACTCGTATACTCATGCTGTGGAGCAGCAGCTGTAGTCTCTATGCAGAGGTAACATGCCCACTCAGCCCAGCAGCACCTGTCCTGGCCCGCTACAGTGCAGGAGAGGGGGTGGGGAGAGAGAGAGGAGGGGAGGGAAGAGAGAGGGAGTGGGTAGCCTGGCAGAGGGGCAGTGGGAGAGTGGCAGAGGGAGGCTGGGCAGGGCGCAGGTTGCAGGTTCTGGCACAGGCCTCGGGAGCCAGTGTGGAAGAAGAGCCCTTTATTACAGGGCCAGATGTCCATCTGAGTGCCCTGTGTGTGTGTGTGTGTGTGTGTGTGTGCCTGTGTGTGTATGCACCCCATGCGTATATGATTGCACATTTATGTATGTGCATGTAAGCGTGTGAGTGGATGAGTGAATGACTGAGTGTGTATGCATGTGCTTGTAAGATGCACCACACACATTGTGTGTGTGTGTGTGTGTGTGTGTGGGTAGGGTGTGCCAGGTCCTGTGCTGCACAGATGAGCAGATGTTGTGGGTGGCTGCTCAGGGGTTGGCGGTGTTGCCCCACACAGATGCGTCCGAGCCGGAGGGCAGCAGCCTCGTTAAGCCCCTGTCAGCCCCGGTTAGTTCCGACTGAGCTCAGCCCCTCCTGGAGGATTTGCCCCACTGTGTTTAAGACCTCCACCTTCATTCCTGATGCACACACACACACACACACACACACACACACACATAACACACACACACACGCATGCTTGGATGCACAGACAGGTAGACAAACAAATACATACAGTTCATGGTTTCCTTCAGTTAAAAAGTCCTCCATTTTCTCTTGTCCTGTGGTGTGTGTGTGTGGATTATCCTCTCCTGTGCTGTATTCCAGCGAGAGAGAGAGAGGGAGAGAGAGGGTGGGCAGTTGTCACAGTGAAGTAGACATTAGTTACAGCACAACCAAAAACAAAGTCCCTTGATGCATTTTGGAATACACACACACACACACACACACACACATGCAAACTACAAATACTGACAGACACACACTGACATGCAGATATAGCACACAGACTAAAACACACACACACACACACACACACACACACGCACGCACACACACACACGCACACACACACACACACACACAGGCCTTGCACAGTGGTTAAGTGTGTGAGAAGCTGAGAAGGGTGCGGTGGAAGCTGGCAGAGACTCCACTTGGCCTTGAGGTGTTATTGGCGACCTCTGTCTGAGCGCTGAGAGGAGGAGAAGAGCTGGCCTTTTTTTAACAGCATTATCTCCCTTTCTTCACCCAGAGACTGTGTTCGCCAAGCAGATGGCCGTATCAGTAAAATGAAAACACCGGCAGTAAAATTCACTAGCTGCTTTCGTTTTATTTTCT
>PYXC01000629.1:10307500-10337500 GCA_015244755.2 Tenualosa ilisha
TCTCTCTCTCTCTCTCTCTCTCTCTCTCTCTCAGCTTGTTATGTGAGCTCCTTCTATCTCTCTCTTATTTACTCCAACTACATTGAATTTATTTGTGTCCCCCCATGGCTAAGACCTGTTTCGCATGCACAGTCAGCGTGTTTAAGTTTGTCAATGTGCACCATGCATGTATGTATATTTGTCTGTGTCTGCGTGTGCATGTGTGTGTGTGTGTGTGTGTGTGTGTGTGGGTGTGTGCACACCACTCTCTATGGTGGCACTTTCCTTTTCTCTTCTTTTTTTTTTTTTTTAACGTGTGCATGGGGATGTCCCTTTCCTTAATTGTCCTGTTCCGATTAGCATAACCTCCTCATAATCACCTTTATTTGACTGATTAACAATTCAGGGAAAGATTAGGCAGTTAAGTGGTAAGTCATAATTAGGGCAATAATTGCCCCGGCCATGCCACGCCTCATTCTCCTGCCTGCCATCTGTTAGAGGGTTGATAGAAAGGGGCGTGTGTGTGTGTGTGTGTGTGTGTGTGTGTGTGTGTGTGTGTGTGTGTATGTGTTGGGGGTGGCATTCGGAGGGGGAAGGGGTACAACAGCACAGAAGGATTGAGGTATGATTTTTTTTTTTTGTTCTATCAGAAAGATATTATCCGCTAGTGTCTTCTCCTATATCTCTGTCTGTTCTTTATAGACCTCCCATGTACGGTAGGGTAGACGCAGAGTGAGCACGGGGGAAGAAACAGGGAAGATGAATATAGGTGGTCCTTTTCTCAGGTACACCCTCAGAGCCAGTGCACTCATTTTTCATCCCAGGCTTAACGTAAATGAAGCCGAAGGCTATGATGACGCTCAGATGAAAGGACCCTAAACAGAAGGAAGATAAAGGGTGGTGGATGGAGATCATTTCTCTCTCTTTTGAGTGCGTTTACCCATAAACGGATGTGAGTGTATGTTGTTTACCTTTCTAGTTTCTTTGTCTTCTCTTTATCTTGCCTGTGTTAAGTAGCGAGAGTGTTGTTGATTGGGTTTTAGTGTAACGGTTGGCAACAGGCTGTGTGTGTGTTGTGGCCATACAGACTCGTCTACGGCCTGTCCTTGTGGCCATAGTACCGAACGACTCACGCGTTGCTATGGCCGACCACAGAGGGGCAGGGAGAGATGGAGGGGCCATTTTCAGGACATTTGTCTTGTGCTTCCACGCCTCCTGCTGCAGACCCATCCATATTTATTTGTGCCTGTGAGTAGGTCTAGGTGTGTGGCTTAGTGCTTGTGTGTGTGTGTGTGTGTGTGTGTGTGTGTGTCTTTCTGTCTGTGTGTGGTTTTGTGTTGGTGTGCTTGAGAGCATGGGGCATGATGGAGTGTGTGCTTATGTATGTGTTTTTCTGTGTGTGTGTGCATGAGACATAGAGCAAATGTGTGTGTGTGTGTGTGTGTGCACTGAATCTTTTTTACCTTGCACCATAGCAGATTGAAAGGTAAAGAAGTTTCTAGGACAACAAAGCCTCATAAATCAGCCCCTTGCTGCCTGCGACAGTTCGACGGGCCCACACACACACACACACACACACACACACACACACACACACACACACACACACAGAGCAGAGCAGTTAGGCAAAAGGCCCACACACACACACCACACACACACACACACACACACAGTTAGACAAAGGGCCCACACAAACTCTTGCTTACTGTCAGAGAAGTAAGCCCTGCAGATAGCAATCAAGTTACATCCCTCCTTATTTCATCATGGCCTTGGGGTTTTGCTGCCGCAATCCATTGGTTAAGTAGACCATAATTTTTAGGTGGGGAGAAATGGTGTGATTAGATAGGCCTGAAGTGTGTGTGTGTGTGTGTGTGTGTGTTTTGATATGTGTGTGTGCATCTATGTGTTGTGTGTGTGTGTTTTACAGTAGTGTTTGACGGGCTACTGTCTGCTAGATGCGGTCTGAGCTGTTGAAGGAGCAGCCTTGATTAGTACACTGGATGGACGACTCTCTCAACGCCTCTCCTCTGAGGAGCCTGAAAATGAGCATTGATTACAAGTGCTTTGATTTCCTAGTTCTATTTCTGTTCTCTTTGTCCTTTATCACTCGGATATAGGGAGACAGAATGTGCATGTGAGTGAGGGCAAGATGGATAGAGAGACAGAGAGAGAGAAATAGAAAAAAGAGGAGAAGAGAGGAGAGAAGAGAGAACTAATGTCACACATCACTGATGTCACACTGTCACACATCACTTCTTGTCACAATCATGTGCTAGTATCAGACCACTGCTTCTGTGTGTGTCTCTGTGTGTGTGTGAGTGTGTGTGTGTGTTAGCTGAGGAGAGAGAGTGCCTGGGTCCTTTGTTGCTGAGCAACAGGGTGATACCAAGGCCTCAAGCCAGAGTGCCTGGTCGTGTGTGTGTGTGTGTGTGTGTGTGTGTGTGTGTGTGTGTGTGTGTGTGCGCGCGAGTGCGTGTGCTGACTGGGGGTCTGTGCGTAGGTCAGTGTAAGCAAGGCGTCTTCTTGATTGTGAGGTGTCCATCACATTCGCCACTGACTCACCCTGACTGGAGGGGATTACATTTCTGTGCTGGTCGTGATCTCCCCTGGAGTTCAGCCAAGCCAGGTGGGATTTTGTTTTTGCTTCTTAACCTTTAGTTTTGAGTGATACATGATACTACAGCTACTACAACATACCAGTTTACAGTGGGATCCTTAACCTGCACTATACTGCTAAGTTAGCGCTAGCATTTTTAGAGCATACATATTATAGACAAAATGGTTATGGTTGCTTTGCAGACGCTTTTCCTTCATAGTGGTTCATTTGGAAGTGTATTAACTGCTGTTGTAAGAAAGCAGTTATGTGGACAGACATACACAGCTGTCATCATGTTAGTGATGGGTCAGGAGAGCCCAGTTGGAGATGAACTAAAGCACCTGGTACATAAAGCCCACTACTTGTCTCTCATATGGACTCACTCACTATGTTAGCATTATCCATTATGATGATCACACTGGAGACGTTAATGATGGGAACAGACGGTTTTTTGCACTGAAATGCTCCATCTCCGCGATTAGCGGTTAGCGGCAGTGGAGGTGAGCACATTCGGGGCTAATTACCCCTTGAAATATTGTCGCTGGCTGGCGCTCAGACTTACTGCACTAACTGGCTCCATCAAAACAAGCCAAGCGTCCCGTCGGAACAGAGGCCGCAGCGGCAGAGACGGCAGCAGCGGCAGCAGCATTGTGCCTTTGTGTCTTCGAGGATGGGAGTCGTGCTCCTCCAGCGTGCAAACTGACAAGTAATCATTAGCCACAGTGAATGCTAATAAAGGAATGTTTTCCCTTTCTTTTTTTCTTCTTTTCCTTCTTCGGGTTTTACATAGAGGCCTTCCATTCATGAGACTTAATCAGGTGGTTGCAGTATCATGGTAGGCTACTGAAGCGGGAGCCTAGACAGTGTATATCTTACCTTTGATTAGTTGTGGCCATTTGTGTGTGGCAGGGGTGGATGATTGTTCTTTCTGACAGAGTGGACATCTATTTATGGCGCTCCAGTTTCAGTGGTGAGATGGTGCTTGCACGTCTTCATGATGTATGGCTAATGGATTCTTCAGACGGAGAGCAAGACGGCCTGGCTCGACTGAGTCAGAAGACGTGCAAGGGAGAGCGAGAGAGATAGAGAGATAGAGAGCGAGAGGAAGGGAGAGAGGTAGCGAGTGAGGGAGACAGCGAGGGTGAGACAAAGACAGAAAAGCTATAAGTACTTTGCTTTCGGTTGGTTTGCCAAATCAATGATGTGTGGCCGCGTGATCGATGAAAGGGCTTACGAGAGCGGAGCAGGCTAATGGGCAGGTCAGTGGCTTGAGCGACACTGTGCAGCCTCCTGGAGCTATTACTGCTACAGCTGTTAATAGTGCCACACTCCACACCATAAAACCAGCCAAACATCACATACTACAGAGTGTGTGTGTGTATGTGTGTGTGTGTGTGTGTGTGTGTGTGTGTGTGAAAGAGAGAGAGAGGAGAGAGCTTGTGGCGAAACATGCAGGTCTGCAAGTAACCCTCCGACACAAGTGCCTTCTACTTCCAATATAGCCCTGTACATTACCCTCACCAGCCTCACTCAACCACCAACATGACCACCGCTGCCGTCAGCAGTGACATCAGCAACCACCAGGGGGCATTGGAGAGGGGGTGGGGGGGTGGTGGTAGAGCCTTCCCCCCTAGCCCGGTGGACTGCTCGTTGGCGGCTGTGGTATGAGTGCTCGCAAGTGAATTGGCCTCTGCAGAGAAGGCCAGCCCCAGGCAGGCCAGCTCAGCCCTTCGGCCCCAGAGGCCCCCCTGCGGGACTCCCGTGGTGCTGAGAGGCAGCATATGGTGACCGGAGTGAGGGGATATTTGGAGACAGTGTACAGTAAATACGACAGGGATTAGTGGGCAGCCTGCTCTTAATCCTCTCAAACTCGCCCCCCCCCCCTCCCCCCAACCTCCCACCAGCCGCTGCTTTTTTTTTTCTTTTTTGTTTTCTGCTCTCTCTTCCTCCTCTTCGTCTTTAACCCCCTACTCCACTCTTGACGCTGACTCTCATTTGCTCAAGCCCCCTCCCAAACCCCTACCACCCCCCACCCCCACTCCCAGTGCGAAAAGGGGAGGGTTGTCAATGTCATGACTAGTCATCTGTTCCTGTCCATTTTTTTTGTCTTTCTCTAAATTTGTGGCTGGCTTTCCCCTCGTGACCGGGGTGAAATAGTTGGAGTTTTGTGTGTGTGTGTGTGTGTGTGTGTGTGTGTGTGTGTGTGTGTGTGTGTGTGTGTGTGTGTAGATATGTTTCTGTCACGTTGTTAGGATATGCCACTCCTTGACACCCCGGTACTGCTAAACTGTTTTTAGGGGTTTGTTTAAAGTAGGAGGACATGACTGTGTTACTTGGACCTCATATTTCAGTCACTCCCTGCCTCCCCTTCCCTCTCCCCTCTTCCCTCACAATCCCTCCATTTCCCCTTTTTCTCCCTTCTCTCTCTCTCTCTCTCTCTCTCTCTTCCTTTCCATCTCTCCCTCCCTTTTGTTTTCTCTATCTCTCCGCACCATCACCATCTGTTCCCTGCCACACAGAAGGTGTTTCCTTCTCCAGTGGCAGCAGCACTAGGAGCAGCAGGCTGTGACTGCATGCAAGGAGGAGGAGGAGGAGGAGGAGGAGGAGGAGGCTTTCATCCGAGCCTGAGCAGCCATTGCACAGACAGACAGATAGGCAAGCAGGCAGGCACACAGACCCCATACTGTTTACCCAGAGACAGAGAGCCCCGGCAAACAGCACTCCCTTCCACTCTCAGCTCCCAGCTCCCAGCAGGGGATGATGGCCTGGACAGAGCAGCCATGGCCAGAGGTGGAGGGTCCAGTCAGGGGGTTGGTGGTGGTGGTGGTGGTGGTGGTGGTGGTAGGTGAGGGAGTAGTAGACACACCCAGCACCCCTCCCCCCTCCCCCCTTCCTCTCCTCCTTGGTGTCGTCTACGGCCCCCCACCCACCGTGCTCGCCAGCGTGTCGGGACCAGAGCGGACTCCATGCCTAGTGTGGTGTTAACTGACTCAGTGTGGAGTCGGAGAGAAGAGAGGGAGGAGGAGAAAGAGCGATAGAGAGAGAGGAGAGAGAGGGAGAGATGGAGAGATGGAGAGAGAGAGAGAGAGAGAGAGAAAGCGGGAGGGAGAGAGCAAGAGGGGGAGAGAGAGGGAGAGAGAGAGAAAGGGGAGGGAGGGAGAGGGAGAGAGGGTGGGTGGGTTTGTTTGATAAACAGGCAGAGCAGGGCTTTGAAGTGCTGTGTGCAGCGGGAATAGTGTGGCCCTCAAGCAGCTGTGCACTGGCAGGGCACGGCCACAGGGTCACTCAGCGGGGTTAATGACAGCATGGGCTTCATTCCCCGACACCTAGCTCCCTACAGCAGGCACACACACACACACACACACACACACACACACACACACATGCACACACACACACACACACACACATACCACATACACATACACATACACATACATACACAGTGCTTTCACAGAAGTACACATACACACAAACACACACACACACACACACACACACACACACACACACACAATGCTCTCACAGAAAAACACATACACACATACACACACACACACACACAGACATGCATAGACAATCAGCGTATGGAGGCACATGCAACACGCTATGCTACATAGACAATAACTCAATTGCTAATCTTTCTCTCAAACACTAATAATGTGATATCCACACTAAGGTATTCCAGGACAGAGTCGCCATCAGTATGGCTTGTGCTCTTTTTCACTGGTGGCAGCTTTTTACACACAGGTCATTTGGAATGCCTTTTACCTCTCCTCTAATTTATTCAGGACTGGCTGTTTGGGAGAAAATCTCACTTTTCTCACTCCTTTCCACACATACACACACACACACACATACACACACACACACACACACACTATAGGCACTCTGTAGACCTTCCCAGCTGGTTAACTCACCCCTTCAGTTTTGCATCTCTTTAGCATTTTAATTGGCCTCTTTTCCCACCCCAGCCCTAATTTAATAACAGTGCTTAGAGCAAGGAAGCAGAGGCCCCTGAGGCCCCGACTAGCTGGGTCCTTTTGTATCCCCCTTCTCTCTCTCTCTGTCTCTCTCTCTCTCTCTCTCTCTTCTTTCTCTCCCTCTTTCCATTGCTCTTGTTTTTTTCTCTCACTTTGTATCCTCTCTCTTTATATTCCTCTTTTTCTTCCACCCTCTACTTCAGTCTCTCTTTCTCTCTCTCTCTCTCACTCTCACTCACTCTCTCTCTCGCTCTCTGTATCTGTTACTCGCCGCAATAGGGCTTAACCCCTATGCAACCCCAAGCTCACATGGAAGTTTTATCAATGGTCAGGGAACAAAAGGTTTTTTTTTTTAGAAGTGCTCTATAGGAGCCCTGTTCAAGGGCCTTTTCACCAGGCCTCTTTGTGCGTTTGTGCACACATGTTGGTTTACGCATGCTAGTGTTGTTTTGTTTTTGTTTGTTTTCTTTTGTTTTTTTCAGACTCCGCCAGTGCCATGGAATCAGTAGAGTGTTTGCTATACTCGTGTGATCAGCTTTGGTTGTAGAGAGAGGTAGTCTGCTGTAGGGGCAAAGGGGGCTTGTGATAGGCTTGGACACAGTAAGGCCAAGGCAGGGGGAGGCCCCTTCCTCACCCCTGAAGCCATGGCTGAAAGGTTGGATACTTGTTGCCCACAGAAAAGGGGAGGGCCCCCCTGAATGGTGTGCTTTTCAACAGAGTTCAAAAAGAAGGTGAAAGAGGCACTCTGTTCAGAGACAGAGAGAAGGGGACAAAGAGTATGTGAGGGAAAGAGAGCGAGTGAGAGAGAGAGCATGAGAGAAAGGGATGGAATAAGACAGAGAGAGAAGAGGGAGGCACTTAGCCAACTAATATCACAACTACTGCTATTACTATTACTACTATAGATAGACTAGATGAATTGACTATAGGTAGGCTAGGGAGATTTTATCTATAAATCATCCTATTCATGACTAACCACTGCTATCTAATTAATGTTATTGCAAGAGTGTTAATAGTTTTGGTATAGTATTAATAGTGCTTATAATTAGAAATATACCCAAGTGTGTCTTTCTCTCTCTCTCTCTCTCTCTCTCTCTCTCGGAAGCCCTGACCTGCATAGAGAGAGAAATCTAGAGCAGGTTCTGTGGCAGGAGGAGTCTAATGCGAAGTGCAAGGTGGGATCAGAGCCGGGGCCCTTCTCTTTGTTTCTGATTTATTCATTAATGCATTCATTTATGCACACAGCCCACACCATGCCCAGAAGGTCTTGTCTCCGGTGGGTCATGTATTGTAATGAATTTAACAGCAGCGAGATCCTTCAAAAGCTCATCGTAAGCTTAAGCCCCTTTTATTAAATTAAGAAAAGGATGCCCAAGGCCAGATGAGCTGAGAGAGAGAGAAAG
This sequence comes from Tenualosa ilisha, assembly GCA_015244755.2. Lineage (NCBI taxonomy): Eukaryota > Metazoa > Chordata > Actinopteri > Clupeiformes > Clupeidae > Tenualosa > Tenualosa ilisha. The sequence continues at coordinate 10,315,462 of PYXC01000629.1, forward strand.
AGAGAGAGAGGGAGGGAGAGATGGAGAGGGGGAGATAAATAGAGAGGGAGCGGAGGATGATTAGGAAATGAACGGGGGGTGGGGGGGTGGGAGAGGAGGTAGGCAGGGGGAGGGGGAGTGCAGAAGCAGCCCCAGGCCCTTAGACCTGCATTGCACCTGCAGGCTATAGAGAAGTGCAGTAATTACACACTGTAAGTAATCTCGGTGGAATATAAAATGTAAATGTGTGTTTTCAAAAAGTGTCCATCGCTGACGTGCTCCATTTACCAAAACATAAATGTTTAAGCAGGCCATGAACTTGCTTGGATGCAATGCCACTGTGTGGGGCTGGAGAAGTTCATTAGTTTCTCTAGACTTATCCATATCTCTTTACTGTGCTTTAGCCACATGTACTATGGATGTAAGCAAGAGTTAATGCAATCAGAAATGGCAAGGTGGCTATCTGAATGACGTGAGCCAGAAAGCATGGTACAGACATTTAGGCACCTCAGCCTTTTTTTTGTACACGCACACTCAATCATTTATTCTCACTGACTCATTCTCTCTTTCTTACTCTCACACACTCGTACGTGCACACACACACACACACACACACACACACACACGCACGCACACGCACTCTCTCTCTTCATGTGTCCCGTCATTTGTCAGGAGCACATAAGCTGCTCCCTCACGGGTCACTAGGAGTTGAGGCTTAGTTTTCAGACAGATGGGTTTCTTGACATGTGTACACACACACACACACACACACACACACACACACACACAAAGAGAGACATATATGCTAGAGAGAGAGTTTGAGGGAACGCTCAGGGGTACGTTCTGATGTTCAGACAGAGACCGGCATCTGTTAGAAGTTTCCTTAGCCTTTGCACCCCCACCCCTACACACAGACACACACACACATCCAATCCCAAATCCCTGGGTAGACATGGGGTCAAGCGTCATGAGAAGCAGCAGTGACCTTGGGAGCGTGCAGTGCACAAAAACACGCCCCTCCAGATTTTGATTCTCTTGTTCTGATTCTGAACCCCTGGCCTCCCGTTCTTTACTGCCGACCCACCCCCTCCCCAACACACACACATTCACACACATAGGCACCCCTGCTCTCAAAGGCCCGTCTCGCCTGGGAGCAGTCTGAACCCCCAGCAGAGCAAAGCAAAGCAATTAAAAACTCATCTTTGACAACCCATCTGATAAAAGCCTCACAGCGAGGTTATCTACAGTTTATCATCCCGATAGGAGCCCTCTCTTCCACAGCCCTCAAGGAACCTATTTGAATATGTAGTCCAGGAAACACAGGTCAGCCATTTTGATCTCAGCTGTTTGTTCTCTCTCTATCTGACTCTCTCTCTCTCTCTTATTCTGTCTATTTCTATTTCTCCCTGATCAATCTATCATTGTGTATGTAAGTTTCAGATTTTTCCCCTACTAGAGTAAATATGCCAGTACATTCAATGCAAGGTCATGACTAATAGTGAACATTGCAGGTGAACTGATGAATAATCTTTTGGACCGAAAAGCAAAAGCTCAGCAGCGCGTGGGTCAAGCCATTAGCCTTAGTGGGACAGTATTTTTTTTTCGTTTTTCCTCTTCACGGTGAGAGAATGCGGATAGGTTTTTAAAAGACTTGTTTGAGAAACATGACAGGCGTAACACCTGTCTATGCAGATTAGAAAGAAGCTCCTAGGTTCCTTTACCTCAAGGAACTTGTAGAGAAGAGGACACACCTATCACTCACAACCAGGAACATTGAGGCTATTTTTCTTTTTCTTTTTTTCTTGTGTGAATTTCCCCTCTGGCTACAATCCAAAATGCTCAGCCTATCGGCTTGCTATTAGCCAAAAGCATCTTTTTCACTCAAAGTTCAGGGTGTCAATGTAACCAATTACACTCTCACAGTAAGACTAGCACATCACTCTCTCCAAAATCCAATTTTAGTCATAGGCGGTCACAGCTTTAACGTAGATGTATTGTCTTTGCCGTAGCATTATTCAGAGGCTCTTTTGTGTGGATTGTTTTGGTTTTTAATCTAACTGGTGAAAACGTTACAGCGTGAATGATGACGTTTTTTTTACGGGGAAATCTATAGATATTGGCTATTTGAATAGCAGTCATTTATGAACCAAAAACCCTGCAAGTTTTGCACTTGGTGGGTGGCTGGCCCCTGGTGGTGGTTTGCATAAATGTCTCGTTTCCGTTGGCGTTCTGTTAGACTATTTATCCAATAAATTAACATTTGAGAGAATATACATACATTTGATACATTAGATTTCAAGTTGTAGTTGCAGTAGTTTTTAACATGTAACAATTTTCTTTGTCGAACGAATGAACTGAAACTAATTCGCCGGCAAAACAGTTACACATGTGTAATACAATAACGGCGTCCCTATGTTAAAATGTAGCCTACAATGAAAGCTATTTCCATCCATTGTCATCGTCATCTTCGGAATTTGTAACATAGCTTTTCAATTCCTATTCATGGGGTCGGGAACAATGTGCGGTCAGTCCCCCCGGGGGCGTGACGGTCGAGCAGGTGCTCGTCTCCCCGTCCCCCATAGGCAGGAAGCCCCACCTCTTCGCTGGGCAGCCGGCGGTTCCAGTGTGGCCTTGCGTCGAGGCAGCAGAGCTTTTCTTGTGGTCACAAAGTACGGCTTACCCTCACGGAGCATTGAAAGACGATGGATATTTGTTTTAACGTTTACTGGGATTGCTAAACCAAGATCAGAAATCAGTCTACATTGTTTTGCGGTAAGTTGTTTTATTTTGATGACACTCGCTATAGATAGCCGACTGTAGTTTCCGTTCTTAAAGCATAAGCTTTCCTAAACGGAGAATAATCTTGTTGAAGGATCGATTGCTTGGCAGAACTAGCGAGTTCGAGGTCGACGAATTCTGTGATATAAGAAATGATTAAGGGAACGTTTAATTATTTGCGTTGTGTTTCCTTGTCGGCTTCGGGGACCCATGTTTATGGGGATATAAACTATATGTAAACTGATAAACGATATTGGTAACATTTTCTTAAAGAAAACAGGAAACCCATAACATTGATGTGTTAATTAAACTTGAGCCGGTGTTTTGTTGGCTGGCTTGCTTCCTTGTGGTTTTGAATAAACCGACCTAATTAACGCAGGAGCGCATTTTTTTATCCAGCTTTTTGAATGTATACCCACAACAATGAAATAATTGTTCTTTATTGAGTCATTTGCAGTCTGCGTTAACCGATGTTTTTCTTCTTGGATATAAGGTGATGTCGGCTAACGTTAAGCTCTCAAATGGTTCCATGTTATAAAGTGCACATTCTACAGCCTCTCGGTTTCATACAACGCTTGACGGCCAAATCCGCGTTATCAAGTTTAGCTGGGTTGGATATTCGCGTCATATTGCTGGTTCATGAAGTAATGATGCTTTATTTGTCCATCTTGTTGAGATGTGATCATTGTTTTGCTATGCAATTAGAGTCGTTCACGCAGTGTTTTGTTTTGACTCTTGAGTTCAGCTCTTATTGAAAATGACTACAATATCGAACTCATCTTTTTTCCATAATGTGCTTTGTACCAGACCATAACACGAGTGGGCTCCGTCATTGTTAGTGTTTCTATTCATTATCATGTTATCAAAACTTATACTAGCGCTTCGCCTTGGGCCTGTGTTGGGTTTGCCTTCTGGGAAGCACTGAGTGCATAGCCTACTACACAATGTGCACACAGACGGCAGGTGTAGAGTGAGAAATCACTTTTCATCCACAGTGCATTCTTCCTTACACGCCGCCGGCCTCGTTACAAGAGCCATACAGCAGCTGTCTGCCGAGGTGACACGGTACACTCTTTTTTTCAACACACTTCTGTCTTGAGACGGAAGGCTTTGGTAAACAGAAAAGCTCACCCCAACCCCTTCAAAACACACAAATGTAGAGCCAGTGGGGCGGCCGACCTGAAATCCACGCAGTCCACGACTCTACGCATGTGACGGAGAGATCAAGAGCTGTAAAATGCCATTATCTGCTGGTTTCTGGTTTAATCTGCCTCGATTGCTCACTCTGATTGGCGCTTGGCAATGCTCCTTGTTTGTTTTTCTGTCTGCTGAATTGTTTCTGTTGTTTGTCCTTATGAATACATTGACGCCTCCTAGCTATACAGTGGTAAATGAAAGAACGTTAGATTTTCTAAGAGATTGTTCTTGTAGGTTTAGCCGCTTACATCCTGTATCAGTTTCAATTTAGTTGGTTTTGATAATTAACTCCGCGTTGGTCACAAACCTCTTGACTGTGCACATAGTTGGATGTATACTAATATTACACATCATCGTGCACGTAGGCCACTGTTGGTTTTTGCATCTGCGGTGGTGACAGTTTGACACTTACTAAAAGCAGCTGCAAGCACTAAAAGGCCCATTAGGTTGGCTCCTTAGAGGTCTTATTCATGTTTACATAGGCAGCTTAAAGGGAACCAAAAAAGTTGACCCATTTTTTTTTTTTTGCATGTTCTTATCACCAATCAAATGTGCCGAAAGCCACACTGGGTGGCAAGGGCTTCAACACACCGCCCTCAGTTTGCATCTGTTTTACATACGTGTCAAGTGGAGAGAGAGCACAACTCATTTGCCTGCGCTGAGTTGTGAATTTGACTATACCACGAAAAACAAAGCGCCGTCCTTGGTGGGTCTTTTCCTAAAACTGCATTGAGCTGTGTTCCACGGTCCCTTGGAAGCAAGCTGTTGTTGGTGCTCTGTCACTGAGGCAAGCAGCTGGGTCTTTCTTGGAGATAGAGATCAGTGAGATGCAAGAGGGAGGACCCATGTGCCATGGATCTCTCTCTCTCTCTCTCTCTCTCTCTCTCTCTCTCTCTCTCTCTCTCAGCATCGATTGTTATTTTTATTTCTTCATCCTCCAAACCCAACTAAGAAGTGACTGCACAGCCGCTGTGCCACCTTTCCTCAGGCGCCTGTGCTGGTCGAGTCTGGCTGTCGAGGGTCTGATACGACTGTTGTGTAAAGCATGAAAATAAACAGGAAGTAAGCGAGCAGCTGTGTAAACGCCCCGTAAACCACCTGTCTGCTGAGGGCCGTTAGACACCACAGTTTTTCTTTTCTTTGTTTTCAACCCCCCCCAACACACATGCTCTCTCTCTCTCTCTGTCTGTTTCTCTCTCTCTCTCTCTCTCTTTGTAACAGTGTAGGATGTATGAAGGGCTTCCCCAGTGGCCCTCTGTCCCTCTCTACTGGTTTGTTCCTCTATTGAGATGGTTCTTCACACAAATGCTTCTTGTGAGATAAAGGCTGTGGACCTTGTTTTGCATTCATTCTGTCAAGTTTCTGTTTAGGCCCATCTAACAAAGGAGAGCACTGACTGATCTGGAGTCAGTTTTTCAGATGAGACAATGTGGAAATGGTTACATAATAGGCGACAAAAGTTATTGTTGGATAGCTTCACACAGGCATTGGATATAATTCTCTGGATTCGAGCTGAAAATGGTAGTTTGTCTTGTTCTGACTTAATATGCTCAAGGCTGAAGAGGTGCTAATCAAAACTGATCAGGGTCACTTTTAGCAAGTTAGACCTTATTTTCCAGGATTGTTAGTTTTGTGAAACTATTACTGCACTGAAGCTTACTTATTCATCAAAGCTAACCCTCTTGATTTTCGAAGTGATGGTAGGACCTAATCCTCCCACACACTCATCAGTTCTGTGTGTGTGTGTGTGTGTGTGCACGCAGACATGCCTGAGTCCTCGCCACACAGTGTGGGCGGAAACAGGAAAGACCAGCTTGGCAAGATGCTCTAGGGCCTGGTCCTCGATGACAGGACCGTCTACATAACAGAAACACATGGACATCCCTGCTCTACTACAGACACACACACAGACACACACACACACACACACATAGAGTATGCATTCCTTCCACATTTAACCCTTTCTTATTAATAACAGCCTATCAAGCTCTACCATCCCTCCCTTTCTATATGCTAGCTCACCAGACCCTTGCTACCCTTTGAGGGTTTCACTACAGACCCAGAAATGAACAAAACACCATGAAAGAGCTGTAGTAGCACTTCCTATGGCGAACACCCGTCTCCTTCAGATTAGCCTCCGCTAAGAGCTAGCAGCAACAGTTGTGGCACCACCAGCTGCCATCAGATGTTATCGGTGACACTCGAAGGGCCTGAACATGCCCTCGCCATTCAGCCGGCTCACTGCCTCCGCTTCCCTGCCCTCCCTGTGCCAGCACCGCCGCCTCTTTAAACTGACAAAGAGAGAGAGATCCCTCCACCCCAACCGCACGCTCCACCACCCTCTCCATGTAATCGTAATCTACTATCTGCTCCGTCTGCTAGTCAGCGCAAAACAGGTATCTCGCATGTCGTAAAAAAAAAGGAGAAAGAAAGAGACGACACTACAGGGAAGTAAATGGTTGTCAGTTGAGGCCTGTTTTGGGTGACTGATAAGGGTGTGTTTGTTTGTTTTCGGAGCGCCCATATGGTGTCGAGCTTCTGTGGAGGGGAGGTCCTTGACTTGTGGAAGGCCTCAGTGACAACGGGAGTACTACAGAGTTGAATGTATCAGCAAGAATGAGAGAGAGAAAAGGACCTGGTGAAGTGTTGGATTGTGGGCAAGATGAGGGGAGAAGATTGGTGGTTGTTGGAGTAGCCTGGTATTAGCACCAGCGAGGCTGTGGAGAGATCCTGTGGGGGGGGGGTCTGGCAGTGGCAGTAGTGGCAGCCCTGGCGTTGGAGAGTCTCGAGCTGAAGTGAAAATTAGAGCGTGCAGAATGGAGCAACAGTGTTTGACAGTAGCTGCCCTAATCCCCTCGGAGCTGATAAGCAGTGGCTAAACAAACCTAGCACAAGCTACACTGAAGCAAGAGATAAGAACCCCAAACAGCGCGCGCGCGCACACACACACACACACACACACACATACACATACACACATACACACAGGCAGGCACACACGAGCACATACACCAGGCATATACTTGCCCAGATAGACAGACTCTCTCACAAACCACACACAGCCTTATCACCCACCAGCTTGTAGAAACACACAGCAAAGTTCACAAAGCCCTTGGCGGAGAGCTTGTGTGCTGAGCGTGTTCGAGTGTGTATATGTGTGCATACGTGTGTGTGTGTGTGTGTTTTTAAATCCTGCCAGTGTGTCAGAGTGCACACACTCGTAGCGTAGTGTTTGAAGTCAGCTGGCTACCACTGGGCAGTTGAACCCGAGGCCGTGGCGCGGTGCGGCCATTAAAGCACACTATCAATCACAGCTAATTTCCCCCCCAAATAATTAAACTGTGCTCCTCTCATTTCGTCGGCAGCCTCGCAGGCAGTTGCCAGCAGTTCATTTAGGATCATTTCCAGACTCCAGGGAGTTCAGACTCCCTCTGGCTGGCAACAGGCCAGGGTGGAGCCCCACCCCACCCTATGGGGCAGTCGTTCTGTCTATCTGGGGTGCTTGTGTGGCCTGCCCTTTATGCTTGTGTATGTGTGTGTGTGTATTGTGTACATGCAAGTGATGTAAATTTATAAACACACTCCTATTAAGACATACTGAAGTATATTGACTGGTAAAATAGACTGAAATGTGTCCCTAATTTTATGCAGGTTTGCTGAAGGACAACACATTACTGTCTTATGGTGTAACATTTGGTGCTGGTGTTTCTGTTCTCTGGAAGACAGACACACACACACACACACACAGAGTGATGGAGCATCGTAGGTCTCTGCAGGGTGAACAAACAGGAGAAAGCCTTCATTATTAACTGCCTGGAAGTGCCACGAGCAGCTGCCAGATCAGCTGAATGTCATATGGTGTATGTGTGTGTGTCTCTGTGTGTGTGTCAGTGTTTGAGTTGTGTGTGTGTGCCCTCTTGTTTATTTGTGCATGGATTAAGGCAGTGGCATTGCTAAAATACCTTGCATGCATTCTCCTCCCTCTCCAGCAGTATTTAACGGTCTAATGCCTGTTGTTGTGCACCCACATTCACAGCCAGCCAAGGCTCAAGTGCCTTTTCACTACAATACCCAGAATTCTCTTCCAGTTTATTCTGCTTCCCTGACCAGGCAGCTGAATGCTTGGCAAGCTCTTGCTGTCATTGGTTGAGGTAAACACGTAGAGCCTGGCCTTTGTTGGGGCGAGTGCTGCTCCTTTTCCTCAGTCAGGGCAGCTATTGTCTCTGTGCGCAAATGAGCCATTCCAGCCATCATTCATTTACTCTGAAGGCTCTCCCTCTCTCCCTCTCTCCCTCTCCCTCTCTCTCTCTCTCTCTCTCTCTCTCTCTCTCTCTACCTCTCTCTACCTCCCTCCACCTCCCTCCCTGTGTGTGTGTGTGTGTGTGTGTCTCTTCTCCATAAATTTCCACTGTAAGATGTGTGTGTCTCTGTTGCCATCGTGGTCTCCCCTCCCTTTTTTACAGACACACACTGTCTTCCTCCACCCCCACCTCTGGTTGTCATGTGTTGAGGAAGCAGCCAGACTATTAGTCTGTAATTGGGGCGTGTGTGACTGTGAGGGAGCATTTGTGTGTGTGCATATGTGTGTTTATATGAATACTCGTGGGTGTGTGTGTGTGTGCGTTTGTGTGTGTGCGTGTGTGTGAGAGAGAGAGAGCAAGAGAAGGGTTATTTGTGTATGTGTGTGTGCTTCTCTTGTGTCCTGGGATGTGTGTGTGTGTGTGTGTGTGTGTGTGTCTTGGTCCATAGCTGTGGCTGTGGCTGGGACTGGAGGTAATTATCAGCCAGCAGGCAGCATCAGAGCTGTGATTAGCAGTGACTCCGCAGCCACTAATGCAGGAGACACGGAGCACCACTCTGCCCTCAGCACAGGGGGACACACAGGAGTACAGAGAGAGAGAGAGAGAGAGAGTGAATTAGGTTTGTGCACTATCACCTTACATCGCCACTCCCCACCCTATGATGCATAGTAAAAACTTGGTATTGACACTTCGTTTTGACTGGTATTTGTAGAAATTCTCTTTCTCTCTTAAGCTCACACACACTCACACACACACACACACACACACACACACACTCACACACACTCACTCACTCACTCTCTCTCACTCACTCACTCTCTCTCTCTCTCTCTTTCTCTCTCTTACATACACTAACACACACTTAAACTCTTACTCTGTCACTTTCTCTCACACACACACACACACACACGCTCAATCTGGAAGTGAAGCACAGCTTGAGCAGTAGGTAAAGGAGATGTGATTATCGGGAGAGGTGCAGCAATGTCATAGTTTTGCCCTTGTTAAGGAAATGTGTAGAGCGGTGCTTTTAGTAGCTGGCTGGCACACTGGGCCACTCTTCTGGCAGTGTGTGAAAAAATGAAAAAATACAACAAGGCTGATCATTATGGAGAGCGCAGCTCGTCTGTAGTAGTTTCAGCCTCTGTGTGTTTTTATGTGTCTTGGACGAGGCTTTTGCCTCAAGCACACAGTGAAATAGGAGCTTAAATTAGCAGAACGAAGAGAATTAAGGTACTTATTATATTGCTCTGTCGTAAAATGGCATGAACCCCACTGAGGATGTTGGACAAGTTACACTATGTGAGGGAGTGAAAGAGCAAGTGTGTGTGTGTGTGTGTGTGTGTGTGTGTGAGTGTGTGTGTGTGTGTGAGAGAGGAGCTGCATATGGGCAGGGCCGACCCAGAAGCAGGTGTGGTGGTCAGGCTGAAAGCCCATTCGGCCTAGGCCGAGGCCAGCTCTTTGGGTCCCTGGCTCGCTGGACACTATTCCCTACACCACCCCGCCCCACCCCTACCCCCATCACAGCTGCCACAGGGCCAGGCTCCATCAGTGCAGCACCAATCCGCCCCATGGAAAGGGCACACAGATCAGTCTGGCCACTGTCCCCTATGGAGGTAATGGTGAAAGTGGAAGTGCAGGGAGATTGTTGTGCCTGTGTCTCTGTGTGTGTGTCCTGCATGGTTTTGTCATTCCTGCTAGTACTTCATGTTTGGCACATATGGTCTTTTGTGTTCAGCATTATCAAGGAGCTAATATGGGGGCAATAAAAAAGCTGTCTCTCCCTCTTTTTCTCCCCTTCTCCTAACACACAACACACACACACACACACACACAACAAACAACACACACACACACACAGACAATGACGTTGCAAGAATGAATATACCACAAGATAGGGGGGGAGCACAGATACTGGAAAACTACTAGGGGGAATTACCTTCTTTTTCTAAGGCTAAAAACAATGTTAAACAATGCACACACTTAAGACTCACAATCGCATAAACACACAACATAAACATCGCAAACATGTGCACAAACACACTCCTCTCCCTCATACTTGTGGAGGCACGATGAGAGGTGCTACTGTCATCGACAGCATCCTAGATTCAGCATTGTGTGAAGCATGTTGTGAAATACCTCCTCTCAGAACACAAACCTCCCTATGGCTTTGCGTGCGTGCGTGCGTGTGGTGTGGTGGTGTGTGTTTGTTTTGTGAGAGAGAGAGAGAGAGAGACAAAGGAAGAGCCCCTGTTGCTGTTCAAACAGGAAAAAAGTATCATTTGCCTAATGGAGGCACACCTATACAAAAGAGTCTTTTAAATGACTTGACTTGGTGTGTGTATCTGTGTGTGTGTGTGTGCGTGTGCGCGCACACGTGTGCATGCATGTGTATACTTGCACACAGTGTGTCCAGTTGGTTCAGGAGAGGGTGTCTCTGGCCATTGGTGGAAAGAGGTTTTGTGTGCTTTTAAGTGCGTGTGCGTGTGCATGCATGGTATCAGGAGTGTGTGTGTGTGTGTGTGTGTGTGTGTCGGGTCAGGAGGGAGTGGAGAGGGACTCTGCTGTACAGTGGGCAGTAATGGCTCCCCTGCTGTCGACTGCAGCTCTTTAATGTAGCTGGATACAAGCCTAGGGTGTAATGATAGAGTGCTGGAAGGCAGAGATGTGAACTGAACACACACAAACACACACACACACTTTCATCCTTACACTTACAGACAAAACTCTAACCCACTAACACATCTATACACACACACTCGTATACATACATTCACTCTCAGACTCACAAATACACTGTCTGTGGTACACCTGCTTAGCGCCCACACATACACACACACACACACACACACACACACACACAGAGTGAGAGACTCACACTCAGAGATGGTTTTCCTTTGATGTGTTCCCGTGTGTGAATATGTGTATGCAGGCTGTCTGCACTTCAAGAGGGATGGACATGTCTCTTTTTTTTCTTTCTCTCTCTCACTGTCTTCATCTCTCTCTCTTTCTCTTTCTCTCTCTGTCTTTCTCTCTGTCTCTCTCTCCCCCTGGTCAGGTAGAGTGATAGGAGGCTGAATTACAGCAGATAGCCACATGCTCTTCTTTTAACAAGCTGATAGGCAAATCTCTTCCTGGTTAAAGATTAACTGCCTGGAAAGCCTCCCTACATTATCTCAACAGTGGACCGGGTCACAGTGGAGCCAGAGGGATTTACTCGCTCTCGTGTGTGTGTGTGTGTGTGTGTGCACGTGTGTGCACGTGTGTGTGTGTGTGTGTGTGTGTGAAAGGCTTATCAACAGACAGATGTCTCAACACATACCACACTCCGCTGTGTAGTGTACAGTGAGAGAGTAGTTATTAGTCAAAGTGTCTGAGGTTCTGCGAGAGGCGTTTGTGTGTGTGTGTGGTGTGTGTGTGTGTGTGTGTGTGTGAATACTCTCTTAACACAGAACTGCACCACTATGTATTTATTTATTTCATTCATTCATTTTAATAGGGGTCAGTGGCTCAGACCTGAGGCTCAGTGTGAGTGAGTCAGAGTGTCTCTGGTCAGTAGAATATCTGGGCAGTGTGAGATGAGCTGACACAGAGGAGAATAGAAATGTGCGTATGAGTGGTTCAGGACCCGCAGCAGGAGAAGAGAGGAGCCCCGTCTCTGTGTGATAGCAGATCCTGGAGCTCCCTCTGGTGGAGAAGAAGGAGAATCACAGAGAGGACACAGCTCCAGAGAGGAGAGGAGAGGGGAGGGAGGGACCGGAAGCAGAGGGAGAGGAGAGGAGAGGAGAGATGGGAGGGAGGGGTGTGGGTGGGGTGGGCGTGGGGCGCAGGGTGGCCATGTCAACAGACCTAATGAGTCAGAGGTCAAGAGAGAAAGAGCAAGCAGAGAAGTTGAGGGGGGAGAGCAGGGGAGAGATAGTGCTTTGGCGTTTGATTGTGGTCATCCGTCATGTTGTCTGACTGAGAAGGGCTCCATGTTGGAGCCAGAATGGTCTTTCTTTTCCTGTGTGCTTGCATTCCTTTCGGATGGATGGATATCTTTGTCTGTTCTGTGTGAGCGTGTGTGTGTGTGTGTGTGTGTTTATGCGATTGTGAGTCTTAAGTGTGTGCATTGTTTAACACATTTTTGCCTTAGAAAAAGAAGGTAATCCCTCCTAGTAGTTTTCCAGTTTCTGTTCTCCCCCCCCCCCATCTTGTGGTATATTCATTCTTGCAACATTATTGCTCAGTCATTGTCTGTGTGTGTGTGTGTGTGTGTGTGTGTGTGTGTGGTATGAGTTTGTGTAGAGACTGTCGTTGATTAGATCATTGTGGTTCTCTCAAGGCTATTTTCCCCTGTCACTGTTTCCTGCCTCAACAGACTTAACTTCAGCCACAGAGACAGCTACTGCACACACACACACACACACACACACACCACGCTTGAGAATAGAATCTCATATCTAAATAGAATAAAATCTAAAATCATCTTAAGAAAAATGCAGACTAAGTTCACCTTCCTCATAGATACGTCTGACAACTGAAGACTATAATACTCCTTTGGATATTTTTCTCTTAAGCCGTTACATTAACGGGCTTTGTCACTAGGGGGCTCTCTACTAGGCATTTTCACATTTCTCATCACATTCCTCCCTGCTTCATAGACATTGTGTTTATGTATAGCTGTACATTTCTGGTTTATGTGCAGTGGCTCCCATCTCCTGCTCCCTTTGGGCAGTATGAGAGTGGGAGCTGCAATGGATGAACAGATGGGAGGTTTAGAAGCTAGTGTGGTCGGTCTGCTGTGGAGCAGTGCACTCTGGCCCATGGGTGAGCCAGATCGGGGCCAGATCTAGACTGACCGATTGACACCTGTCTGTCAGCAGCAGGGCAGTCAGAGCAGAGTAGAGCATAGCAGTCTTATGAGTCATTCCCACCCATAACTCATCCAGTAGTTCAGGGAAAGCTCAGGTGTTTTATCTGGAAATTCATCTGTTGTCTGACTGTGTGTGTGTGTATAAAAAAGGGAGAGAGATTTTGAGGTGAGTGTTTTCCTAGTCACACCTTAGGTGTAAGGATTTTTCTTTGGTGTGTGTGTGTGTGTATGTGTGCAAGGTGGGGCGGAGGCGTGGGTTTAGCAAGAGGGAGAAGAGGTTGTTACGGGGCAAGGTCTTAGTAACGGCACGCCAGAACAAGCCTCCACCTCTGCCCAAGGCTCTATCTTTCTTCAGATAGACACACACACACACACATACAGTCAGAGAGAGAAAAAGAGGTGGTGGGGAAAGTGCATGCACGTCACCGTTCTTAACACCCCACCCAATGCTCTGTTTCTGTCTCTCTTTCTTTTTTTCCCTTTCTCTATTTATCTCTCTATTGCTCTCTCTATTTCACTCTGTTTCTCTCCCTCTCTCTTTTTTTTTTTTGCTTTTTCCTCTGCTCTCTTGCTCTCCCTCCCTCCCTCCCTCCCTCTCTCTCTCTCTCTTCCAACTTCAAGGGGGGTCACTGTGGTCACCAGGGCCATGTGGAAGAGAAGACAGATGACACGCAGGGGCAGCCACCCCCTCTTTCTCTCACCCTCCCCCTCTCTCTCCTTCTCTCCCTCCCTCCCTCTCCTCTCTCTCTCTCTCTTCCCCCTGGCAGCGTGTGCATGCCTCTGTTATCTCAGAATGGCTGAGGAATTATAGGTTGAGAGGGGAAGAGGGGGGAGGAGGAGGGGAGAGGGGGAGGAGGAGGAGGAGGGGTGGAGGTCATGTGACATTGCAGCAGCTGCTAGGCTGAGAATTTCTGTTTTCACTAGGCGAGAGAGAGAGAAGGGGAAAGAAAGAGAGAAAGAGGGAGAGAGGAGTGTGAGACTGACAGAGAGAGAGAGAGAGAGAGAGTAAGGGAGGGAGAAAGAGCGAGCGAGTAAGCATGAGAGAGAGAGGTTGAGATAGGCAGAGCAAGCGAGCGAGCGAGTGAGTGTGTGTGTGTGTGTGTGTGTGGTGTGTTGCTTTGTTAGATAAGCTCCAAACGGTCTTTGTGAAGAGGGAGCGACAGAGCGCGAGGAAGCTACAGAGAGCGTGCGAGAGAGAGAGAGAGAGAGGGAGAAAGAGAGAGAGAGAGGGAGGGAGGGAGGAAGAAAGAGAAACGGGGAAGAGGAGAGGAGAGGAGGGAAAAAATGGTGTTTCCCTTGGCTCTCTTGAAGCGCGGGGCTTGGCTGAAGATGCAGCGATGGGCGACAGAGGCAGCTCCAGTCCTTTGTGCAGTAAGCAGACACCGCTTTTCTTCTTCTTTGCTCTGAGGGGGGTCCTCGTTCTGTGTGCGTGTGTTGTGTGTGTGTGTGTGTGTGTGTGTGTGTGTGTGAGTGTGTGAGAGAGAGAGAGGAGAGAGAGAGAGAACGAAGGGGGTGACGAGAGTGTTTTACTGCCGTGGATGAAGCTGGCTTGACCAGGCGCTGAACATTTGCTGTCTGTGCCGTTTCTGAGAAGTTCCTTTTTTTTTCTCTCTTTCTCTCTTTCTCTCTCTCTCTCTCTCTCTCTGTTACTCTCTCGGCTATTCTCCGAGAACGGGTGTCAGGGGTTATGAGGCGGTTTCTCAGAGTGGTTGTCAGCTACTGTGGTGTGTGTGTGTGTGTGTGTGTGTGCTGTGAAATTGTGGGTTATTCTTTGTGTACTTCAGCCCTGGGAAAGGGTGCTCATGGTGGCTTGTTCCCATCCACAGAGTGCCTGTGACATTCATTTGAGTCTGTGCGTGCGTGTGTGTGTGTGCGCGTGTGCGTGCATGCGAACGTGTGTTTGTGTGTGTGTGTGTGTACACCAGTCAGTGTGGGTGGTGGGAGTGTGTATGTTTGTGTGTGTGTGTGTGTATTTTGTAATTCTTAGCTACAGGGTTGATGAGTTGTGAAAAACATTCAAGCTTTCTCCTCGTGTGAGACACAACAATAGGATACATGTATATTCTTATGTGTATGTGTGTGTATCTGTTGGAGTTTCTAGGGTATTTTTTTGAATGAATGAGTCTTAGAGAGTTTCTGTTCTCTTGCAGTAATTATGTGTCAGTACTGTGTAATGGCAGTAAGTGTGTGTGTGTGTGTGGTGAGATGTGGTTGTGTGTGTATTATTTTTGGAGTGAAATGAGTGATCTGTGTGTCAAGTAATTAGTGCTTCCTTACAGTAACTTTGTTCTATGTATGAGTGGTTAGTTTGTGTGTGTTTGTGTGTGCGCGTGTGTGTGTGTGTGTGTGTTTTGAGCATGGGGGTTAGCGTGTGTGGGTCAAATTGACACTCTAGCAGCAGTAGTGGCACTGTTAATTTCATTATTAATTACTCTGGGAGGTTCAGGCATAGTGCGCTGGGTGAAACAAAGGTTAGTTCCATGGCACTGGGGAAACATCACCTTATCCACCACACACACACACACACACACACACACACACAGACAAGCACAAACAAAAACAGCCTATACGTCCTTAAAAAGCAACCTCACAAACAGCACCCTCTGCCACCATCTCAGCAGCCAGCAAGCAATGGCAGAGGAATGACTTATTCATGACTTCTCTCTTTCTTTCTCTGTTTTTCTATTAGTTTTTCTATTTGTTCTTTTATCTTTTTTAACCCTACTGTCCCAGAGCATTCCTCTTATATTGAGCAGTAAGTGAACTGATCCTAGCACAGACCAATTGGCAGCCACACATGGAATCAGCCTGGCCATAGAGGCAGTGTGTGTGTGTCTGTCTGTGTGTGTGTGGGTGTGTGTGTCTGTGTGTGTGGCTTGACCCTGCCATGACCCCATTCTGTGTGTGTGTGTGTGTGTGTGTGTGTGTGTGTGTGTGTGTGTGTGTGGCAGCTCGTTAACTGTGCCAGTGTGTGACAGCAGTGCAGTGAGCTTTGGGGCGCATGTGCAACTTGAGGCTCCGGGATTCCGCCTGGCTTGTGGCGCTGGTGTCCCCTTACACACCACTCCTCCCCACCGGAGCTCTGCGCCAACGCCCGTAAATCCCACACCCCAAAAAAGATTGTGTGTGTGTGTGTGTGTGTGTGGGTGGGAGGTAGGTGGAAAAATGTCCAAGCAGCAGCTTGGGTCACTCAATGTGTCAGATGTGAGATGGGAGGAGGACAACAGGGAGGATGAATAAGGAAAACAGAAGGAAGAGGAAGGGTTTGAGAAAAAACGGAGGAGAGGAGAGCCTCATCTCACCCTCTTGCACCACTTTTATTCACTCACACTCTCACTCTCTCTCACACACACACACACACACACACACACACACACAGAGCCCCACCACCTGCCAATGATCCATAATCTCCTGGGAATCCATGTGTGTGTCATTGATTGTCTGTTTTGGGTCTTTCTTCACTTGGGGAAACCCCTGCTCTCCTCAAGGGAGTGTAAAAGTTTTTGCAAATGGCACTGGGGGAAGCCCCGAGTGTTTCATGGAAGGCAGTTCTTGGATCAGTGTCACTCAGCTGTATGAAATCCCCAAAAGTTGGCAGCTGTATGTGTGTGTGTGTGCGTGCGTGCGCGCGCGCGCGCGTGTGTGTGTGTGTGTGTGTATGCATGTGTGTGTCACAGCTAGATCAAAGAGTGAGCCACGGGTGGAAGATGCATTTATACTTGATCCATTCATACTGTTGGCTCGACTGGAGTTGAGTTACTCACAGAGCGAGTACAGCCGTGTGAAATGTCAAGTCACTTTTGTGTATGTAGTAGCTGTAACAGTGGATGCTAACCCGCTAACTCACACACACACACACACACACACACACACACACACACACAATCACAATAATTACAGTTTATATTTGTTGCTAACTCATCTCACAAGGCTGTTGAATCACGCCCTAAGTGAGCAGAAACGGAGACCTACAACCGTCCTGCAGCCCCAGACCACATGACGTGTGTGTGTGTGTGTGTGTGTGTGTGTGTGTGTGTGTGTGTGTGACGTGTGTGTGCGGCTTTTGGCAAGACCTCACACCCATCACACTATTTGATTAGATCTAATAAACCAGCTGGACGTGTGTGTGTCTCTCTGATTGACAAACCGCCAGCACCTCCACTAGAGCTGTTTCGGTGTTGTGTTGCTGTGGAGGTCTGGTCAGAGATGATTGAGATTACTTTACAGTCCCATGACCAAGCATGCTGGACACTGTGTGTGTGTGTGTGTGTGTGTGTGTGTGTGTGTGTGTGTGCATGCATGTGTGTGTGTGTGCACGCGCACGTGTGTGCGTGTATGTATGTGTGTTGGGCCAGGGGCCTGGGGGAGGAATGGAGGAGCTTTAGTCACATTGCATCACTGTGGAGGCAACGAGAGAATGGTGATGGTAGAGTGTATGGTGGTGATGATGGTGATGATGATTGTGACAGCAGTTGTGGCAGTTATGGGGGATAATAGTGATGGCTGTGCAGGCAGTGAGGCTAATGTGTCCTGTCTGGGGCTGTCAGGCTGTGTGTGTGTGTGAGAGTGAGTGTGTGTGTGTGTGTGTGTGTGTGTGTGTGCATTTTGGAGTATGTAGCCAGGCTGAGCAGGACGGGACATGGCTGGATGGCCGTGGGAACAAAGGCGCTGCTGGATGCGTGCTGGCTGTGTGCCTCTTCAGGATGGGACGCCGACCTTGGGCATGACCTCTGACCGCACACCCACAGCTGTCACTCTGTGTGTGTGTGTGTGTGTGTGTGTCTCTGTGTGTGTGTGTGTGTGTGAGAGAGAGAGAGAGAGAGAGTGTGTGTCTGAGTATGTGTGTGTGTCCAGACTGTGGGTCTTCTTAGAAAAGCACAATCACACACTGTGTGTGAGTCTTTAACCCTGGGGCTGGTTATTCACTGTGTGTGTGACTCAAGGCTGACTGACCTGACTGGCTTTCTGACTGACTCTCTCTGTGGCTGACTGCCCTGCTGACGACACTAATAGAATATAACACAGCACACCCCCTCATATCCTCTTCTCTTTCTCTCTTCCTCTTTTTTTTTTCTTTGTTTACCTCCTTTTTTCCTTCAGGCATGAGCCATGAGCCAAAGTCACCTTCCTTAGGAATGATCTCCACGGCAACTCGCACCACGGCAACAGTCAGCCCCCTGACTCCATCACCCCTCAACGGCTCCATCGTGCCCAATGGCAGCCCGGCCGCCCAGTCGGCCCACTCCGGATTCGCCGCTGCCCTCCGCAAGCTGGCCAAGCAGGCCGAGGAACCCAGAGGTGAGTCCCCCTTTTACCAACTCTGACCCTGACCCTTCACCTTTAACCCTTGACCCCCCTCCCCAACACACACACACACACACTTCCCACCCTACAACCCCCACCTCTCCATCCTGATACAGCTGTCTGAGGTGTCTTTTGTTGCTAGTGGCTACCCTCTCTCCATCTCGCTCTCTCACTCTTTGTCTCTTCCTATCTCTCACTCTCTCCATCTCTTCTCTGGATGAACAAGGGATGCATGTGTAGGGGTTAAGATGGCTGTCAGTGTCTCGCTTTTCGGAGTGGCTAATAGCCCCTTAAGTGGTATTCACACTGGATTGAATTAAGCGGAGTCTCCAGGGAGACTTGGCCCAGGGGGAGGGGAGGAGAGGGTGAGGGTGAGGGGAGTGGTGCGGGTCTTGCTCAGTGACCCACTTAAAAAGGCCTGCCTGAAGCTGTGGCTCTCTGGATCTCTTCTCTCCTCTCTCTCTCCTCTCTCTCTCTCTCCTCTCTCCTCTCTCCTTTCTCTGGCTTCTCTCTTCTCTCTCTCTCTCTCTCTCTCTCTGGCTCGCTGACTGGATGGATGGTGGGGTTGTTTACTGTGGCATCGCTCCCTCAGCAGGTCCTGACCGGACCTTGACGAGAGGCCAGCATGTGGGTGGGTGCGTGTTTCTGTGTGTGTGTGTGTGTGTGTGTGTGTGTGTGTGTGTGTGGGGAGTGTTTAGTTGGTGCTTATTGTGCTTTCATCTGATGTGGATTGAGGGAGTCTGGAGTCCTCCATGTCCCTTATCTCATCTGTCCTGTCAGTGTGGCTGGTGTGAGCCAGGGGACTGTGTCTGGAGGTGATGGTCTGTGATTAGGGGTCAGAGGAGAGAGGGCAGAACTGGCTTGGAGATTAGCACAGGAGGATTTAGCATTGGGTTGTCTAGATCTAGTACAGCATAGGCAGGTAGGCAGATATGATTTTTTTTTTTCTCTTTGTATGTGTGGATCTTTGTGAATGTGTTTGCATTTGTGTGTGTGTGTGTGTGTGTGTGTGTGTGTGTGTGTGAGAGAGAGGTGTAGTGCTTGGGTCGCTGGTTCAGCTGTTCCGGTCATGGTCCAGGAGCGCATAGAAAAGCCTCATCAGAATGGAAGCTTCACTCACTCTTTCTTGTGTGTGTGTGTGTGTGTGTGTGTGTGTGTGTGTGTGTGTGTGTGTGTGTTTGTGTGGGGGCTCAGGGCTCAGGGCTCAGTCAGGCGTGGGTGTAAAGGGCAGGGGTCTGCTCTGTGAACTGCAGGCAGACGAAAGGAAATAAACAGCCCTCTCCCTGTTAGGACTTACTGGAGCCTAGTCAGTGGCTCCTGCATCACCCTCAACCACTGTGTGTGTGAGAGAGAGAGAGAAAGAGAGAGAGAGAGAGAGAATGAGTGTGTCTGTGTGTATCCATAGTTAAAACAAAACAATATGAGGAATCCTTGTGCGTGCGCGTGTGTGTGTGTGTCTGTTTGCCCATCTGGTTGTCTGTGATGAGTGAATGCAGTGGCTTTGTGTTTACTGCATGTCAGTCTCCTTTGGAAGTGAGTGTGGATGTTGGTATGCACCACTGACCTCTAGACAGCATTGCTGTGTGTGTGTGTGTGTGTGTGTGGTGTGTGTGTGTGTGTGTGTGTGTGGTGTGTGTTTAAGGCACTCCAAACCAACTCATGCCCAAGCCCACAAGCTCTCTCCAGGGGGCCCAGTGATAATGTTGACAAGCAGACTGGGGGGCCTGCAGTTCCCTCCCAACCCCCAAACACACACACAGTTGCCCACCTCCAAGCCAAGGACTGTGTGTGAGGAAGGGAAGGGGGTGCCCAGGTCAGTAAATAGTGTGTTTGGGTATTTGGGGGGTATTTGTGTGTGTGTGTGTGTGTGTGTGTGTGTGTGTGTGTGTGTGTGTGTGTGTGTGTGTATGTGTGTGTTTGAGGGGGCATTGGGGGAGGTGGTGGCACACAGGCTTGAGTGGCTCCGGACCCCTAGAGAGAGGAGCACTGGTCTGCATCTCACACACACACACACACACACACACATACACACACACACACAGAGGCCATCACTCCACCTCTAGCAAGCTCCCACCTCCAAACATACTTGAGCGGTTCCTGGTGGGGCATTCCCTCCCTCCCTCCTTATGCCTCCCACTAGGGATGGATTCCTCTATCTGTTTCTTCAGTCATTTCTCTCTCTCTTTCTCTTTCTCTCTCTCTCTCTCTCTCTCTCTCTCTCCCTCTCCTCATCTACTAACTCTGTCTCTGTTCTGCTACATTCCCACTGTCTCTTGCTCTCTTAATCGAGCCATGTCAGTGAAAGAGGGAACTGCTTGTACTTATTCTCCCATCTCTCCCTTCCTTCCTCCCTCCCTCCCTTCCTCCACATCTCTCTCTCTCTCTCCATCCCTTTCACAGAGAAATCAGTGCCTGGATCTGTGATTTACTGTGCTGTAAAGAAGGATAGCAACACAAGCCTTTAACAAATCCACTCTCACTCTCTTCTCCTCTCTCCCTCCCTCTCTCTCTCTCCCTCTTAGTCCCCCTCTCTTTCTCTCTCTCTTCCCTAGTGTCGGTATCTATCTACCCCTATCTGACTTTCTTTATCTCTCTCACTCTATCTTTCTTGTATCATCTTTCTTTTTTTTTGTTGTTCTTCTGTCTCACTCGTTCTGTCTGTTTTACCACATTCCCCGATACAAAGCCTGTCTCATCTCCTTTTGTGGCAAATGTGTCTGTGTTTGCGTATGCACAGAGCATGCACGTGTGTTTCTCAGAGTATATGTGCCTTTTCCTTGAAAGCCTTTGAAGCGGTGGGTGTGTGGTGTGTGTGTGAGAGAAAAGAAAACACACATCGCTTGTGATCCTCCGGCGGGGGCGAAGAAACTGTGTTCCGGAAGTGGCACACAGTGTTCACAAACCTGCATTTTGGGGGATGGGGGGGATTGTGTGTGTGTGTGTGTGTGTGTGTGTGTGTGTGTGTGTAAGGATGACGGTAAGGGCATGTGTGTGTGTGTGTGTAACCAGCAACCTAAGCATATTTCTAATTGCCTGTGAGTGTATATGTATATTTATGTATGTCAGTAGTGACCTGTGTAAAGGTATTTAATAGGTGTGTGTGTGTGTGTGTGTGTGTGTCTCCATATCGATCAGTGGCTCTCAGTGCGTATCCTGTAAATACTTACATAAATATATAATATGTATGTGTGTGTGCATATATATATGTATATGTACATGTATGTTTGTATGTATGTATGTTTATGCACACATGTAGCATGCAGGTGTCAGGCGAGTGGCCTCTCCTGTGTTGTATTCTTGGCTGCGTTATCCGTGGGTAGGTCATGTCTCCACTGGCTCCCTTCTAAACAGAGGCTGAGTCCCAGTCTACTTCTCATTGGCCGTGGGTGGCGAGTAAAAACAGCTTGTGGGGGAAGACACACACTATGATTAAGCAAGAGGATCATGGACAAAAAAAAACCACACACACACACACACACACACACACACACACACACCAAAAGGCTGCCAGACCTCCCCAGCTGAAAGCTGTTTTGTGCAATGGAAGGGTGCAGTAGGTGGGCAGTGGAAGCTGGGGCTGGCGTGAGTCATTTGTCCAGACTGGCTGGCTGCGAACCTGGGGGGTGGG
>PYXC01000629.1:10342500-10345000 GCA_015244755.2 Tenualosa ilisha
CAGCTCTGTGCTTTTTGTCTGTGATTAACTCTTTCACTGCTGCACCTTTTTAGCTACCGATGCCTCGTAAGATAATGTAGATGATGGATGCGTGCGTGCGTGCGTGCGTGCGTGCGTGCGTGCGCGCGTGCGCGCGTGCGTGTGCATGCCTGCGTGTGTGTGTGTGTTTTTGCATGCACACTCAGCAGTAGGCTGAAACTGATGGGTTTATGAAGGGGCAGGAAGTGGCAGGTTTGATGCAATATGGCTGAAGTGTCTTGTTATGGTGTGGTGCCATGTGACGTGACGTGATGTGACATGACAAGGCATGCTCTGCTCTGCCTGCTCTGCTCAGCTTCACCAGACTGGCCTGGCACAGCTCGCTTACCTGGTTTAGCCTGCCGTCTAGCCTCCATGTTAGCAAGCAAAGCACATGTGTGTGTGTTTTTTGTAGTACACAACAGGCTACAGTGTTTCCGTTGCATCCGTGTCTCCCGCTGGCCAGCTGGTCTTAAATCCCAAGTGAAGCAGCGGCTCTGGTGGATGGTGGCGGTGTGTTAGTTGTGTGTTATGTGAGAGGAACACTGCTGATGGAGGTCCCTGTGCACGGCGTCTTCTCTCTGGTGCCTGATTTGAGACGACACATCCTGCCTTGTGACTCCTTGTTCTCTCACTCACACTCTCTCTCTCTCTCTTTCTGTCTTTCTTTCTTTCGCTCTCTCTCTTTCCTGACATGATCTCCCTTGCTTTTTCTGCTTCTCTTCTTGTCCCTCTTCTATCCCTCCTTTCTGTCTGGCTCCTCATAATACCGTCCCTCCTCATTTGCTCTGTTTTTCCATCCTCCACTCCATCCCCTGTTCTCTGTCTGTCTGTGATGGTGTCAGTAGGGAGTGAATGCAGTGTGTCACCGTGGGTGCTGTATTAACTGCCTGGCTACTGCTGTGTGTGTGTCTGTCTGTGTGTGTCTGTCTGTGTGTGTCTGTGTGTGTGTGTGTGTGTGTCTGCCTCTGTAGCCGCTGAGTGTGTATTGATTGTGGGAGTCACTGAGGGAAGAGTAATGTCCTTCCTTCATAGGATTAGACCACTAATTGCTGTTGTGCAGAACGGGCACACTTCCGCACATCTGACCTTGCGTCACCATGTCACCTCCTCCCATCTTTTTTTTTTTTTTCTTTTCCCCACTGGTTTCTCATTCCTTCTCCTCGCTCTATGCATCTTCTACCTCTTCTCTTTCTCTGTTTCTCTTCTCATCCTCTTCCATCCTTCCATCCTCCATGGTGGTCTGCGAATGGATTTTCCGGTATTGAATACCGGCTCCATCTCCTGTACACTTTCTTCCTCAGGCCTTCACAGTGGGGTTTTAAGTAGAGCGGTCAACCCTGTGACCTCTATTGATGGAATGTCTTCACCTGTCTGCCGCAGTCAACACCTCCACCCACACTGTGTGTGTGTGTCTGTGTGTGTGTGTGTGTGTGTGTGTGTGTGTGTGTGTGTGTGTGTGTGATGTATTTCACGTTGGCATCCAGGAAAGTACTATGAAATCAGAGCCTAGAGAGAGGAGGGGAAAAGGTCGATAATTAGCGCCTCTCTGGCCTTGTAGATCCATCTGGCACAGAATGCTGTCTTCTTGCCGCCTCTTCTAAAGGTGTACATCAGGGAGAGGAGGAATGAGGGAGTGTGTGTTCTTGTGTGTGTGAGAGAGAGAGAGAGAGAGAGAGAGATAGAGGGAGGGAGAAACAGCCACAGGTTTCATCCGCCCTTGTAAATCTTTAATGACAAGCGTTTAGTCCCTCTTGCAGGAGCTCTAGTAATTACTGCATCCAGCAGTCTAGCGAGAGCCACCTCTCCCCACCTATTCTCCTCCTCTCCTCATCTCCTCCTCTCCTCCGCTCCCTCTCCGCTCCCTGCCAACCTCTGGTCAACTTCCACTGTGTTATCGCGCTCCCTTAAAAGCTTTTTCCTTCCAAAATGTCAATACCTCTTTGGGGACGTAACACTTAATCGCCTCGCTAGGAGCAGGCGGGCTTTAAGAGCTGCTGGAAGGGTCTTAACGCAGCTTTTTGCTGTTGTCACCTGAGGATGTCAGGGTCACAGAGATCAACCCTGTTACATCGTGTGCTCGCGCTCCCTCTTCTCTCGCCATCCCTCCTTCGCACTCATTCACTCTTTCTCTCTTCTGCTCCCTCCCTCTCTCCCTCCCTCACCCCCAGAGCACTATTGTGCATTTACCGTTCCTTCTTCAAAGATGGACTGATGCCTAGAGCATTTCTATGTAGAGGTATAAGAAAGGGCCAGAGCTGAAGGTGAAGCCTCTCGGTGGAGACACTTTTCATGTCTACTACCCCTGACCAACACTGCTGCCCTCTGCTTGCTTTGATAACCAGCCAAAGCAGTTATCTGACCATTTAAAGGTCTTCGCTCACCTTCAAGCGATGCAACCGATATGTGTGAGAGTGCATTTGTGTGGTATGAGTTTGTGTTTGCGTGTGTGTGTGTGTGTGTGTGTGTGTGTGTTAGAGAA
>PYXC01000629.1:10352500-10360000 GCA_015244755.2 Tenualosa ilisha
TTCAACTGACAAACCTTTTGCCTTTTTGAACTTGAATACATGTTTACTGTTTATGAGCTTCTTAATTGTGGATTCTGATGAGCTGTGTTTATACTGTCTCAGGACAGCCACATTTCCTGGAGAGAGAGGAGTCAGGTTTATTTTAGTCCACATTCTTTTATTTTTTTGTCTTCGTTCGAACAATTCAGTGCCTTAATGGAAACAACTTGAAACACAATCAGGGCTGCCTGCTTTGCCAAACACATCGTGCCAGGATAACAATAGCATCAAGCTGCGATAATACAGCTCTGCGCACAGGAGGTGAATGGAGCAGGCTGTAATGAAAGAAAAAGCATCATCTTCATCATCAAATCACCTTGCGCCTTGAGTCTCTACTTCTATCCTTTTGGCTTTTTTTTTTTTTTTATTCTTTTTTTTATTTTCCTTCTGTGCTTATGTTTTCATCCTCCCACACAAACGAATGCTGTTTTAAAAATAGAAGCCAAGCAATCTGTCCTTTATTCAGGCAGCAGGATTGGATGAGGAGGATGGGTGGTCAGAGGGACAGACAGACGGACGGAGAGACGGAGAGAGAGCTGGCCATCGAGGCAAAGGGACTGTCGGGGGCAGAGGGAATGTCAGAGCCATTAAGACTTGGAGGAGGGCACACAGATTTATGGCCGTATTACCGAGAGAGCGAGGGAGAGATTGAGAGAGGGAGAGCGGGAGAGAGAAAGAGTGTGAGTGGGTGAATGAGGTAGCTTCCACCTCTTTGCTCCCCCTGAGCTAATATGTCTTTATAGGTTGCTGCAGGGCCCAGGGCAGCAATGGCTTCATGTCAGGAACCCCGCCACAAATAAAGAGAAAAGGGCGTTCGCTAATGGCTTTATGCTTTTCAGATGGACAGGGCTGGCTGGTCGATATGACAGAACGGTTGACGGAGTTGGGGTGTGTGTGTGTGTGGGGGGGGGGGGTCTTGGTAGAATCAGTGGGGGGTCGGGGGTGTCGTTTGGTATTGTGCAGTTAAGGAGGTGGTGAGATGAGTCTCAAGTTTGCCTGCCTGTGTGGTGATTCTGACTTCTTTTGACATATCTGAACCACTTTTCTGCCTCAGTGCACAGTTTGGTGAGGTGGGTGCGTGGGGGGAGGTTGGAGGGGTTAGGAGGTTAGGAGGAGTCTCTCTCTTCACTCCCCGATTCCACTCTTTATGCCCCCACACTCACAAAACCATTAGTGTGTGTGTGTGTGTGTGTGTGTGTGTGTGTGTGTGTGTGTGTGTGTGTGTGTGTGTGTGTGTGTGAGAGAGAGAGAGAGAGTGAGTGAGTGAGTGAGTGAAGGGGGCCGCATGTGGGCTATGCAGAAGCTACCCTGTTGCCAAGTGAAGCGTATTATACAACAAGAAGCAAAGGAGTACCACAGGGGGGGAAGAGAGAGAGAGAGAGAGAGAGAGGGAGAGAGCGGAAGAAGAGAGTGCGTCCCAGACATTAGTGGCATTTAATTTTACATGCTGACAGTGTTGAGTGGGGATGGGTCAGTGGCTAGGACAGCAGCTCTGAGGTAATGGGCCACTAAATGGACTCTTCCCTTATCACTCCGTACACACACATCCAGAGAGGGGGAAAGAAGGAGAGAGGGACAGGTAGGTTAGCTACTCTGGGGAAAGCCAACCTCTGTCTTCAGAATAGCGGACGACTAAAAGGTTAATCTGTAAGGGTCACACTTTACTTACTTCCACTCAACTCTTCCCCCATTTTCTTGTTCTGTCTTATTTTCCACTGGTGCCGCCTCTCATTCTCATTAAAACAGAATAAACGTGGAGATGATGGAGAGGGGGTGTGTGTGTGTGTGTGTGTGTGTGTGTGTGTGTGTGTGTGTGTGTGTGTGTGTGTGTGTGTGTTTGGGGGGGTGGGGGGTGGGTGGTGTAGAGAAACTGTCCATGTCTGTCTGGTTTCTTTTTTTCTAAAGAGAGAAAGGAAAAAGGGGAGCTGTGCTTTGGATGTTTTTTTTTTTTTTTCTTCCCCTTCACCGCTGCTGCTGTCGCCGCCACCTCCCTCTCGTTTGGTATCGGTATCGCTGTCCCTCTCCAACAAGCGCAACGCCACAGTGGCACGTCCTCAGATCAAAATCACAATCAGATCCTCTCCCTCCTCTGCTGTCAGGATGAAAGTAATGACTCACTCGCTTCTGGTGCGGGAGAGAGGAAGAGAGAGATAAATAGACAGATGAGTTCCTCCTCCACCTTCTACTCCTCCTTCCCTCTTCCTCTCCTCTAATTCCAGGAGAGGCAGGGCAGGTTGGACGTTTATTCCTGGAAATGGCTGAGGGATGAGGGGGTGCGTTATGACTCTTTAAGTGCAGAGGTGTGTCAACGCAGGCCATACACACACACACACACACACACCTGAGATAAAGTTTTATTGCCCGCTGGGCCCACATGAGCCTCTTATTTCCCACTCCCACTGTTATTTATATGAGGGACACCAAGTGCTTAGCTTGCTGTCTTTTTCATCCTCTTCCTGTTTGTGTGTGTGTGTGTGCGCGTGCGAGCGAGCGTGATTGTAAGAGAGAAGTGTGTGTGTGTGCAACACATTCTCTCTTCTCTCCCAGCTGCTCCATGTGGTGGATGGTGCTGCTGAATGTTAATTGTTTCGACGGAAGTGTGTGTGTGTGTGTGTGTGTGTCAGTATATTTAAAGAGTGTGTTTGTGTGTGGGTGTGGAGAAAGAGAGTCTTTCTCTGCCTTGCCTGTATGTCAGGGCTCAGTTCTCTATGTGTGTGGACAAGCGTGTCGGTCTCAGGCCTGAAGGAACAATGACACAGTCTCAATCTCTTTTTTTTTATCCCCCCCCCTCTCTCTCTCTCTCTCTCAGACTGAATCTGGACCCCGGGGGTCCAGCAGGGACCGGCTGAGTTCTGAGGCCCCTCTCCCCCAGGAGAAGGGAGGGCCCACCGTGCAGGCACACCTTATGGGAAGCCACTATGCCTTCGGCCTTGCCCCCGGCGCCGTCATGCCCGACTCTCGATTCCAGCCCCTCAAGTGAGCCATACACACACACACACACACACACACACACACAAAACACGCATTTGTTGTCTCTCAGACTCATTCCCTGGTCATCGCTTTATTGTTGCCTGACTGGGCCAGATTTAGACTTCCTCAGATGTACTGTATTCTTCAATCAGAGTGATGCCACTGGTTTGGTCTAGAGGGCTTCAGGCAGCAGGAGGACCATTGTGACAATACCCCCCCTTTTTAAAAGGGGCATTGTGGAAATGAAATTGGACTGAAATTGGATTAGGCTCAGCCGTAAGCGCCATAGCAACCTCCCTTAGCCTAGCCTCTCATCTAAACTGGTGGAATAAGCTGCTGGTAGCACACCCAAGGTCATCTGTTCAATTCCCAAAGACGGGTGAACCTCTTCTGTAATGCTCTCTTATTCACTGAAGCATAAGCCTCCTTTGTGGTCAAGTGTCTGATAATTGACTTTAATTTATTCTGCTGTCTCAAAGAATTGAAGAATCAGTTCCCCAGTAGTCTGCCCCTGCCTCACCTTGCTTCCTCTCTCTCTCTTTTTCTCTCATTGTCTGCCATCTTCGCCCTTCAGTCTGCCCAGGCAGATGCCTCACACAGTGCCCCCTGGTGGTGTCCCTGAGGAGTACCTGCGGGGCTTCAGGCCTTATGCCACGGCCGAAGACCTGCGCATGCCCTCGCTCCCCCTGGGGCTGGACCCCGCCGCTGCGGCTGCCGCTGCCGCCTACTACCACCCCGGTTACCTGCCCCACCCTTCCTTCAACCCGTACAGGTAAGGCGCCACTCACAATGCAACTCTTTCTCTCCACGAGAGAGTAAAAGGACACATTAGCTTGTCTGTGGAAAAAATGTTATGCATATTCGTGCCAGTACTGCAATATCTGGTAATAACCAAAATGATGTGGGATATGATTAGAAGCTTGTATGTTGTACATGATGTGTTGACGAAGGATTTTGAAGTGAGTGTGTGTGTGTGTGTGTGTGTGTGTGTTGTGTGTGTGTGTGTGGTGTGTGTTGGCTATATTGTTGTTGTCTGTGTCAGTGTGTGTTTGAGAGCTCTGCAGTAGATGGGATGTGACTGGCATGTCTACTAGATTAGGTTGTGTGTGTGTGTGTGTGTGTGTGTGTGTGTGTGCGTGCGTGCGTGGAGAAAGGTGGAGTGAGTTTGTGACTTCGCATTACAGTGACTGTTGCTCCTGACAAGTGCCCATGTAATGGCTTTAATGAAAGGGAGAGCCATCAGCTAACATCAGAAACTGCAGAACATAAACACACTCTAAAATACACACCCACACATGCACACTCACAGACATAAAGACACAAACACACACACATACACACACCATGTATATGCACACATTTATACAAAAACGTAGACACAAATGCAGAAATACACATAGATACACACACACACACACACACACACACACACACACATACAGACAGACAGACACAGAGCGCCGCTGATTTAGGTCATCTGGCAGGATAGCGCTGATCTCATTAAGACAGAGATGGACACTAATGTGCTGAAGGGTAGACAGAGAGCACACAGGTTAATGAAGAGTTCATAGGAGCAAGCGCACTACGAGACTCTAGAGGGAGACACTGGCACTTGAAAGCCTGTCGTTTTCAATTTCTCTCTTTCTCTCTCTCTCTCTCCCTCTCCCTCCCTCTCCCTCCCTCCTCCCCTGCTCTGTGCTGCTCTTATTTTCCCTTCCTTCTTTCCTCCGGTAGGATGGATGATCCTTTCTGCCTGTCTGCTCTGAGGTCGCCGTTCTACCCTTTGCCAGGAGGGGGAGCCCTGCCCCCTCTGCACCCCTCGGCAGTCCCCTTACACCTACCAGGGGTGCGTTACCCAGGCGACCTGTCCCACCCTTCCCTATCCAGTCTGCAGTCCGAACGCCTGTCCGAAAGGTAGACACACACACACACACACACTCACTCACAGACATTGACACTCACACAGTGACACAGAAACACATACTCTCTGCTTGCCTGAACCCTGTATTGGATGAGACACCTGCAAACACCGTGATGCTTGGGATGTAACAGCATCCTCTGGACCAAAATATTTGACCTCCCTCAGTTGTTTCATGAGTGTACAGTTTTTCCACCATCAGTGTTTGTATCCTCCTGAAGGTCTGTTATTTAAGCTCCTTCTATCTCTCTCTCCTTCTGTCTCTCCCCCTCTCTCTCCCTCTCTGTTATGCTCTCTTCCTTTTCTCCCTCTCTCTCTCTCTCTCTGTCACTGTATCATGTTCCCTCCACAGGCTCCAGATGGAGGACGAGCTGCGGAGAGAGCGGGAGCGTGAACGCGAGAGGGAGCGGGAGAAAGAGCGGGAGCGCGAAGCCGAGCGCGAGAAGGAGCGCGAGCGGGAACGGGAGCGCGAGCGCGAGAAGGAACTGGAGCGCGAGCGGGAGCGGGAACGCGAACGGGAGAGAGAGCGGGAGCGCGAGAGGGAGAGGGAGAAGGAGAGGGAGAGAGAGAGGGAGCGGGAGAGAGAGAAGGAGAGAGTGGCCAGGGAGAGGGAGAGGGAGAAAGAGCTCCAGATGTCCAAAGCCATGGAGAGCCACTACCTCGCTGAGCTGCACGGCCTCCGGGGACAGGCTGAGGAGAGAGCCAAACCCGGAGAGAGACTCACCCCCAACAGAGCCGGTACACATACACACACACACACACACATACACACACACACAAACACATACACATCACAGTCAGACATTTACACACACACATAGATGCACCTCATATCCACAACAAACAGACATTCATTTTTGCAACAAAGCACACACTTACACTTCACTAACACACACATCTTCCTTCCAAAATTGTTACTGGCCCTCTCCATGATGTGTAGCCCTCTGTCTGACTGCCCCAGAATTATAGCTCAGTGTAGAAACACATTTCCACATGTCTGTTTAAGTTCATCTTATTAATTACTTATTTAACTAGTTAGCTCTTAGCTCAGCTATTATCCAATAGTCTTGTAGCTTAACTATCTGAAGGCAAACGATGACCTCTCATCATGTACCACATAATTTTAAATGTAACATCACTTTTAAATGGCCCTAACTTCTTTGTCCATGGGTTCTGTGTCTTATCTGTGTCAGCAGATAAAACCAAAGAGTCTGCCCTGGCCGCCCCCAAGCCCCTGCAGCCTGGACTGCACCCGTCCCTGGGATCCGCGCACCACGGCGTGCCCGGCCTGGTGCCCACGCACGGGATGTACCTGGGGCCTCCGGGAGCCCACGGCCCTGGGGTGCTCACTGCTGCCATGATGCTGCAGCAGCGCACCAACGAGGAGGAGCGCTGGCTGGCGCGGCAGAGGAAGCTACGGCAGGAGAAGGAGGACAGACAGTACCAAGTGTCCGAATTCCGTCAGCAGGTGCTGGAACAGCACCTTGACCTGGGGCGCGGTGGAGAGGGGGCAGATATGCGGATAGAGGGGCACAGGTAAGCATGCGCACACACACACAGAAACACACACACACACACACTTGAAATATCACACATGCTATTAATATATCCTGGCCATGTTTCAGCCCTGTTACCGTACAATCTCTGTATGGATGTTTGAAGTGTAGAATTCAGTTCTCTTGAATGAACTCAAAACTGGCTGGCCAGCTTCAATGGATCGAGATCAAGGATCTCAAATCAAGGGGCAGGGATCAAGACTGTAGACTCCATGCTTTGTTTTGAGCTTCACACTTTTGTTGTGACTTTGAACACAATTGAAAGACACAGCGCGCTGCGTGGTGCATTGTTGTTGTGGAGTGTGAAGTGTTTGACCCACAGTAGCAGTTTTTAAAGTTTTCCACAGGAGTCTGTTTTCCTTGCATCCTCCCTCACAAAGCAGCAGCAACTGTCAAGCGTCAGAGTGAAGCACTGGCAGTTTGTGCCTTTCTTTCTCTCTCTCTCTCTCGCTCTCTCTCTCTCTCTCTCTCTCTCATCCCACCTCCTTCTTTTGTTTCCTGTCGTCTCTGATCCCGAGCTGCGCCGTAGGAGTTTTTAGCTCCGAGGAAGTAGTTTTTATCCCTCAAAAAGTGCACCGGGGACGGTGTTATCGTGCCGCGCTGTGGCGCGTCGCGTCACCGGTGTCACCTCAAACTCAACGTCGCCGCGGCCGTTCTCCTCTTCCCCGACGGCGGTGTCCCTTTGATGTGCAGCCAGACAGAGAAGAGGAGGAGAGGAGGATGGGTGTCTGTGAGAAATACAGATAGATAGAGAGAGAGAGGCAGAGAGATGGAGGGAGTCGTTTCATCTCTTTGTTTTGGCGACATCCTCGGAAAAGTGTCGGCTCTTGCCAACGTGTGATGTGGACAGCAGTGAGCGCTCAAAGCGATCCAGCAGGCGCCAGGGTTTTGAAGCTGTCACGGCATTCTTGTAAAAACCCTGCCAGCCATATATGCTTTATTTGAGATATTCCAGTGGGAAGGGCGCCTGCATAATTGAAAAGACAAAGTGTGCGGGAACGAGAACGCCTGGACAGC
>PYXC01000629.1:10365000-10422500 GCA_015244755.2 Tenualosa ilisha
AGTAGTGGTGAGCCTTGATGTTAACTTCTCGGTTTCTCTGTTACCCTCGACAGACTCAGCCTCTACCCAGCCGTCTGCCGAGTCTGAAGATGCTCACGGCGCCAGGCCTCCTAGCCCCTCACTGGCTCCTGGGGGCCACGCCCTGCCCGGCGACCCCAGTACTGCCCAGGACCAGCTGAAGCACTCGGCAGACCCCCTGAGACCAAAGGACCCCAGCCTGTCCTCCGCGCTGCCCGACAAGGCACGGACCAGCGAGGGTCCATCCGCCAAGAAGTCCTCCAGCCTGCTGAACAGCATGCGGCCACCACCACCGCACCCCAAGGACGGCCCCCCAGCCAGCCTCAACGGCAGGGTCAAGCCTTGGGAGAGCTTTACAGCCGAGGAGTTTGCCCAGCAGTTCCACGAGTCTGTGTTGCAGTCTACCCAGAAGGCCCTGCAGAAGCACAAAGGTGAGTCATGTGGTTTCATCACGGCATAGTGCTGATGCCAGTGCTGTACTGGTACTCTGTTGGAGGGCTACATGGGAACAAAATCCTGTGCCGTTGTTGTCTTTGCTAGGAGCTCTCCCAGTTGCCACTTACCCTCCATTGTGGCACTGGATTTCATCTTATAAAGCATGACAGTATAGAATCAGAAAATTATACCTTTTAAAAATGTTGTGATGACAGATGAGTGTACTATGTACAAAGGCGTTACCAATCTATGTCCTCTGTTATGATTCCACCAGGGGGCACCTCTGTGATCTCTGAGCCCAACCACGCCCTGGACTCCTCAGTGCACTACAACATTCCAGAGCTCCAGAGCGCTCCAGGCCGCTCCGCCTCTTCCTCCTCCTCCTCCTCCCACCACCACCACCACCCTCCCCATTCCCATGCCCACCCGCATCACCACCTCCACCCCCACCCCCACTCGCACCCTCAGCCCAACGGCCCGCACTGCCCACTGCCCCCGGCGCGACCGGAGCTCGCCGGCCCACGGAACGAGCTCTCGGCCGACGAAGACTCGGACGATGAAGAGTACGAGGATGAGGACGAGGCCCCCACATCCAGGTGGCAGGGCATCGAGGCCATCTTTGAAGCCTATCAGGAATACATTGAAGGTAGAAGTTCAAGCTCGCCACTCTTTGAATTTTCTATTCCGACTTTGACCACCAGGGACCACTGCTCAGCACACAACAAACCCATAATAATTACAGAGCTCTTGATGTTGTGCACAAATACACTCACTTAAAGGCCTTTTGTTTGCAGTCAGGTCTTGCATTTCCCATAATAATGAATTTGGCATTCATTCGGTCTCTAAAAAAATCTCGGTACACAACTATAGTGTTTTTGTTTATGCGTACACAGTAATTATGGTTTGATGCGCGCACACACACACACACATACACACACACACTGTGGGGTCCCTTGTGGTGAGCAGTGTGTGTGTGCTCTGTGCGGTTCTAATGAGGCAGTGTGTGCTGTCTGGCCCTCTGTTGCCTCTCTGCTGATTAGCTTGTGTGGGAGTGTGGGAGTGTCAGTACCCATGCAAATGGGTGCCCAGGTCATTCCCTGAGGCTAACTCTCTCTCTTGCTCTCTCTCTTTCTCTCTCCCTCTCCCTCTCCCTCTCCCTCTCACTCTCTCTCCCTCCCTCTCACCCTCCCCTCTGGCGCTCTCTTCATCTTTCTATCTCTCCCTCTCTCCACCTCTTTTTTTTTTTTCTTTCTTTCCCTCTCTCTCTTCCTCCCTTCCCCCCTCTTTCTCTCCCTCTCCACCCCATCTCTTGCCTCTCCATTTTTGTTGTTTCCACAGAGCAAAGCATTGAAAGGCAGGTCCTGCAGAGCCAGTGTAGGCGGCTGGAGGCCCATCATTACAACCTCAGCTTGACAGCAGAGCAACTCTCCCACACCATGGGGGTAGGTCCTCTCTCTTTTACACACACAACACACACACACACACACACACACAACCTCTCTCTCCCTATGTCTCTTATACTCTTACACACACACACACACACACCACACACACACACACACACACACACACACACAACCTCTCTCTCCCTATGTCTCTTATACTCTTACACACACACACACACACACACACACACACACACACACACTTCACCTCGGTCACTGTAACCGGCGTACCATCTGTTTCTGGATCCTTTGTCATCTCCCATTACATTGGTTAGCAACGCCCAGATTACACCATCAAGCTTTTGCAATAATGAGTTGATGTGTTGACATCCCCAAATAGATTACTTATGCATCCCCGCAGACTCTGTTTACGCACACACACACACACACACACACACACACCGATAGAGACACTTGCATAAGTGCCTTTATTGGACTTGGACAGCATTTGTGGATGGAAGCAGTTGACATTTTACGAGATCAGTTAT
Organism: Tenualosa ilisha; assembly: GCA_015244755.2. NCBI lineage: Eukaryota > Metazoa > Chordata > Actinopteri > Clupeiformes > Clupeidae > Tenualosa > Tenualosa ilisha. The sequence goes on from PYXC01000629.1 coordinate 10,367,387, forward strand.
GTAAACGTCTCTCATCATCACTTTTGTCTCTCTCTCTCTCTCTCTCTCTCTCTCTCTCTCTCTCTCTCTCTTCTCCTCCTCTCTCTTTCTGTCTTCTCCTCCTCTCTGTCTCTCAGGATCTGATGACCCAGAAACAGAAGCTAGCTGCTGAGAGGGAGAAGCTCCAGGCTGAGCTTGAGCACTTCAGGAAGTGCCTGTCCCTGCCGCAGACCCACTGGTCCAGGGCTCACTTCAAGGGCTACCCCCCCAGGTGACCCCCTTTCCCCTGCCCCCTAGCGTACCCACCGCACCCCCCTCCTACCACCCTGATGCCACACTCCTGCCCTAAGCCCCCCTGACCTCGACTAACACATGGTCCCCCCCTAGGACGGAGAGAGACGGACAGACAGACAGACAGGCAGGCAGGCATAAAGAGAGAGAGATGGTGAGGACTGGCCACAGAGGAAAGGACTGAAGCGTGAAGCTGGAGAGAGACAGATGGACGGACATCCTATGATTGTGTGTGTGGGGGAAAATGCCACTCATCTGCGCCTAGGGCCGTCGTCGTGAGCACGTACGTGAAGTGATCAAAACCATGGAGTGATCATCCGGCCACTTACACACACACACACACACACACACACACACACACTCACACTCTCTCACACACACACAGGTGTATGTTTTGGGGTGGTGGCTCTGTGGGATGACACTGTGTATACCTCTGCTCCAGCTATGGCCCTGATTCTTAGCCAACCCTTCCCCTCCTATGGATCTAAAACTGAGTACTATGGGAGAAACTGTTCCAAAATGGAGGTCCCATTCCTGCGCCCAGCGTCAGCCCCAGCCAGCACTACCCCGTGTAACACCAGGCCTGTCTCTGCCGCCCCCTGTTGGTCTAAATGAGCTATCAACTGGAAATGCACTTAACTTGTATGAAAAACCCTGAAGAACTACGAACTACCTGGAGGTACTGTGTAACAACAAAGGAACTCTTTTCAAATTAGGGAAAGAACTTACCAGAGGAAAAAAAGAAAGAAATGCACACTTTTTTGGAAAGAATAAAGGAAATGTTTTATTTCAAAGTACAAAAATTGAGAATAAAATTTTAAAAAGGTGCTTCGGCCTTGTATTGTAAATAATATTAAAAACAAAAAAAGAATTTTGTATGTTTTTATTACTTTACTCATTGTTGTTTGAGGAAGAAAAAAAGAAAAGCCTGCCATTTTTATATGTTATAGCTTTTTTTTTTTTTTTTATTTTGGGCGAAGAGAAACCCCTTGCTTTTAGTGTGTACTGCTGCTGGTCGGGTTAAAAGCATTTTGAGTCGGGTCTCGTGGGGGGATTGGAGGCAGAGGAAAGACAAAAAAGGAGAGAGATGAGAGGACTAATCTCACTCCTGTCTCTGCACTCCTGTACTGCGAAAGCCTCCTGCCCACTGACCGCTTCAATTTCCACTCCGCCCAGAAAGGTGACTCTGGACCGTTATATGCGTAGCTTCCTGCTCCTGTTCACTGTCTTTCACACAATTGGATGAATACTTATCACCCCGCCCCCTCACATCATCCCCTTTCAGGCTCCGCCCAGTGGGTTGTTGTTTTTGCGAAATCTGTTCGCCCACTGCCACACACGTCCTTGACGGAGAGTTCTGGAACACCCCTGTGTTTTTGTCATGAGACTTTTGTTTTCTTTGAGTTTCTTTGGTCTTGTTCTTAATTCGCCTTTTTTTGCCAGGGAGTCGCATGCCTCCCCTTCCTGTGTGACATGTATGGCACTGTTTGCAGTGACCTCCATTCTCCATTTTCGTTTCATTATGTTTTAAGTCTGTGTGCACTGCACACATGCACCTGATTTGAGACGGGAAAGAGATGTCTGTACACTCGAAAGTGCATTGTTCTTTTCTTTGGGATTTCTGTTCTATTTAGGAAGATGACCCCTGTCAAACGGTAGCCTAATGGCACTTGAACAAGGAGCTTGAGAAACCGATGTCCTGGCTTAAAAATGTACTAAGATCCAAAGTATGTCCTTTTTACTTGTTGAGTGAAACACAAACAAGCACTGTAATTGTTTTGTTTTGTTTGTTTTGTTTTGTTCTGTTCTATTTCATTTTTGTTTGTTTGTTTTTCTTTTAACCTATGTTAAGTACCACTGGTCACCATGCCCAAGTTTGCCATAAATAGAACGCTGTGCCAAAAGCCCCACAAACATGCAGGACCATATTTCATATTTCTGTGAGCATTCATACAGACCCAGAGTGGAATGTGTATCATGCATGCATCTATGGAGCATGGATACTTCTATATGAACAAAATGATGGCCATTGAATACAATGGGTATGTTATGCATTCATTGCCAGACACCCTTTCAATGTAATATAAAATTGTAACCGAACAGGATGGCTTTTCCAGATATACAGTGATGCCAGTGGCTTCATTAGGCTTTTAATGGATAATTGCCATTTAAAGAATGCCATTTAGTCTTGAACAAAACAACCTTCCATGCGGAAACTAATTCATTAAAAACTAGATGATGGTGTCAGAATTTTTCAAAATGTATGATTGCCATTTGATTGATGTACCTTATCAATTTGGGGGGGTCCTTATTTGCCAAGTTTCTCTCTTGTTGATTTAATATGGATCTGTCTTCATAGGACCATCCATTTATCAAAGCTAAATTGTTGTCCCTGCCCTTTTCTGCCTGAGGAAAACTGAATAAACACAATGGCCTTAACCCAGTGCCAGGAACTTAAACACAACAGAATCTTTTTGAGGGGAAACTATTTTGTATGCTTTGGGGAAACACATCATATTGTTTTTGTACTATTTTTCTTCATGCTTTGTTTTGTTTTTATATAGATATATATATTATTTCTTGGTGAAAGATGCCCACCACCACAATCACAGAATAAACCATATGTATGCATGCAGGCCTGAAGCCTGGGCTTACCATCCCCTGCTTGATAGATGAAAACTCCTTGCCAGGACCACCCAAACTGCCATTGCCCATAAACAGTTTGGTAATACCCACATAGGTGGCCAAGCCCTTTGCCTTCATCTTTTTTGTGCGGTTGTACCCACTTTTAACTCTGTCAGCAGGTCATTATGTCTGCAAGTTGGCATGGCCCTCTGCCTTTAGAAGCTGTTGACCGTAGCACCTTGTTTCAAACTGTTTTCAGTGGTGTTTCTTTCCCTTGACCTTATTCACACATCTTCATACCAAACTCCCCCATCGAGACAGCTTAAAAGTAAGAGCACAGTGCTTGTCTCGCGTCCAGCTACCCACCTCCATCTCCCAGCTGATCTGCAGCTGATCCTTGAAGAGGGAGTGGAGGGCTAAGCTGTACGCAGGCCAAGAAGAGAGGACTGCTCCCCTCCTCCCATCCCCACCCCCACCCAGAGCCCTCCCTCCTCTCTTCCTAAGTCAGCCATGATGATTCCCAGAGGTACAGAGGAGTGCCAGGTTTGGAAGTGGTACCATGTTTACAGACCCTGAGGCTGGCCCTAGCATCGACTGTCCTACCCTAGCTCATGTTGTCCAGGTGGAGGGTAGGGTATCCCCCTCCCCCACTCTCACACACGCACATGCCCAACGGAGGAGGTCTAGATGCTGTGAAATCATGATTTTTTTTTTTTTTTTTTTTTTTTTTAATGTACTTGTTTGAATTCATTGTAATGTAATATATTATTTGTTGAATGTAGTAATTAGGTATTTATGAATATATTGCTGTAATTTCAGACAAAAAAATAAAATATTTGAAAATGTATTTGATGTGTTGGGTCATTTTGTTTGAATTTTAAATTGCCGTTAGCCTTCATTAGTAAATGTGGGGGAAAAAACACTATATTTGGTGCAATGTTTGTCTTCAAAACAGCATAAATTTGCATTACAGTTAAACTTGTTTTTTATCCAATCCAGTCCCCACATAAGGAGATTTGTAATGCAAAACAGCACACCCAAATTAAAAGCAGCAGTTCTCCATGATCTTTCTGACACAATTGGTGACACTTGGTAAAACTTTTTTTTCCCTTAACTATTTGAGAGACTCGACTTGCCAACAAGGAATAGAGATTTGTATTCCGTCTGACTCATAGCTACGAACTAACAACTGGCTAACTCTCCAGATGTTTTGTGGAACAAATAGTGCCTACAACTGGAGGTGGTGGTGGCATAGCAGTTCAGGAACCTGCCTAGCAGTGCTAGTAGCCTGCAAAAGTTGTGGGCTCAAATCCGTCTTCCATATCACTCATAGCTACAAACTAACAACTAGCTAACTCTTCAGATGTTTTGTGGAACAAATAGTGCCCAAAACTAGAGGATGGTGGTGGTGGCATAGCAGTTCAGGAACCTGCCTAGCAGTGCTAGTAGCCTGCAAAAGTTGTGGGTTCAAATCCGTCTTCCATCTGACTTATAGCTACAAACTAACAACTAGCTAACTCTTCAGATGTTTTGTGGAACAAATAGTGCCTAAAACTAGAGGATGGTGGTGGTGTAGCAGTTCAGGAAACTGCCTAGCAGTGCTAGTAGCCTGAAAAGTTTTGGGTTCAAATCCCAGATGCCACTGTTGTGATACTGGTCCTGAACAATTGATAGCTGACAAAATGTAAGTCACTTTGGATAAAAGCATCTGCAGACTTCAGAGCATAAACCATACGATAACCGCAACGGCCATACTTTCATGGATGTGGCACATCATTAATTTTTCACACTACTGAAAGACTAGTAAGCCAATAGACAAAAATACCATTGTTTACATGATTTATTCTTACATCAGTTAACTCACGAAATATATCACATGGGTTCTCAACAAAGCCAACAATTCTGTTGTTTTTTTGTTTGCAAAAAAAAAAAATTTAAAAATCATGACAAGGTACATTTTTTTAGTATGACACCATACATTTTAAGTAAGCCCTGGTTACATTTTACTTTTCTTCAAATACTTAAATGCTTTAATGACCCATTTTAAAAAGCATCCCTTTTTATGTGATCCAGGTCTACTTATACACAACCTTGTGGTCATATTTTGGAGGGAAGAGGGCAAGTACCTCTTCATTTACTGCCTTATCAGAGTGAGAATGGGATCTGAGGGCCGCCATAAACACAGGGGCTGTACAGAGCTTCCACACAAACCAGAACTAATATAAGCATGTCTTGGTATGGTAGCCATACTCTGAACTGCTGTACCTCTTACCGTGTCCTCACAGCAGACATATGCTCTGTAAAGTAGTCAAAATTGGGCAAGTGCGGTCTCTCTTTCTCTCTCAAGACGTCCTAGTGCCACAGGCTCCTGGTCTCCCTAGTAGTCCATGGTCTTCTCTGCTGCCGTGCCAGGCTGAACGTTGGAGCGCAGCTTGTACATGCAGTTGAGGGAGTCTAGGAGGAAGGAGCGAGTGGTGTTGATCTCCATCAGGGTCAGGTTATCTAGCTGTGAAGAGGAGAGGAATGTATACAGATTCACACATCCTCCACTGGTGACATGACCTCCCCTTGCAATCATAACATACACGCAAGTAACAATGACAGGACTGGGCTTCGTTCCAGCAACTTTACATTTTTGTAAACTTCTGTGGTATTTCTGTACTGATAACACAACGGGAACTGTGCACATGATATTATTTTCTATATGAAGTCTGTTTGGCTATGCCATTTATCCTCCCGATAAGCCAGTTGTACCCATTGAACTGCAAACAATAAAGGGTAAACAAAACAAAGCCGTCAGGTAACTCCCATATTCTAATGCTAAAGGAGGAACAAATAATGCAGTGAATGACTGTGCAGGAGAGAGATATGGTTTAGAAATATGAAGTACATCAGATCAGTAAAGTTAGAGTCTATGTTAAAGGATAGGTTGGTTTTTTTACACTTAAAGTCTTGTTTTCTGATCATTTATGATGAAATACAACGGTTATTATTGAAATTGACGATTGCCACTGTTCTGAGATTTTTCGGTTGTTACAGTGGCACTCCCCTAGCTACAGAAAGGCTGCATAGGTGCTCTGCAGCAATCTTTTCTAAAATGCATTACATTTTCTTTTGTAAAGATGTGAAACTCACCGAGTGGTCAGTGATGTTTACTGATACGCCGACACAAACATCGCTGCAAAGTATGGCTTCCAACAGGTTTTTGACCATTCATTCTCAATTGTGGACATATGTAAACTTCCGCCTAACAGCTTGAAGCAATACAAGCTGATGGAAGTCACACTTTGCGATGATTTTTGTGTCAGCATATGAGTGAATATAACTGACCACTCGGTGAGTTTCATGGCTTTACTAACAAAAGTTTAATGCGTTTTAGGAAAGACTGCAGCAGTGTACCTATGCAGCCATTCTGTAGGTGGGGGGTGGAGGGGGTTCGTCAAAATTTCAATCTTAACTATTATATTTCATCATACACGATGAGAAAACAAGGCTTTAAGTGTTAAAAAACCAAACCTGTCCATTAAGCGAGTAGAAAACACACTCTCTCCCTCACACCCCCTCCCTCGCCCTGTTTCAGAACATTGGACACTGTCCCATTCTCATCCTTTGGTTTCAAACTCCTTATTTGTGTTTTCAGGTGTACAAGGCGGGACATCTCTACCTTAGCATGTGCTTCCTGTTGGCTGATAAAGCTGTCAATAGACAGGCGAAGCTTGGCAATGCGTGTGTCCCAGATGTCCTTGACCAATGTGCGGATCTCATCGGCTTTAGGGATGTTGTCAGCAGCACTGCAGTGCATCAGGCATTGTATTCATGTGATATTTCATTAGTTAGGCATCAAATTATCATGTTGATTATGACCTACCACTTCCACTTTATGTCAATGCTTATTTTACTATTACAAGAGGAGATTTCAACTCCTACACTTGACGCCAAACTACTAGGCCTACTGTCTGATTTAAAGTTGCATTGAATACCTGAGCTGCCAACACATATTTCAATGGACACAAGTGCTAAAAGTTAAAGTATACCAAAAAAAAAAATAGATAAATCATAGTTTTTTTTTTATACCCACTGATTCAGTAGAAGTTTTGTAAGCTCCATGTAGTATGGACTTGGTATAGGTGTGAAGGTGTCTTCTTTCCTTTCTTGGTCACGTATTTCCTCAAGTTTCTCTACAAGAAAGGGGTCGTCACATTACAATGGGGAATAGCACATGTAACGTTACTTTGATAACTGCAAGGAGTCTCATCTCAACTTACGAACATCCATCCATTCCGGTGGAACTATCCTGCACTTCTGTCTCTGCTTTAAATTAAGAGCCAACCACACTGGTACCTCTACTGGCAAGCCTGGATTGAATGGACCCAAGTCACCCTGATGTAAAAAAATAAAATATAAGATTAATGGCCTTGCCATAGACGGCACCTCAAGTCACTTAGTGCTACAACTGATACCACAAACTGGATGAATGTATACAACTATATTTCACTACATTAAGGTTACAGACAGAGGTGATAAGAAGAAAGAAAAAACATAAAATGACGTTAATTGATAATTGACAGAAGTTGATATAAACACTCTGCTAACGTTAGCTTGCTAACTTACCCCTATGAGATAAACTTTGTCGAGGCTGAAATTTGGTATTATCTGTATCATTTCCTTCTCAGCAAGGAATTCCACCTCAGACGGATCCATTATCACACAGGGAATGTGAATGTTAAATCACACAAAGTTAAAGAAACTATTTAATATTAAGAAGTCACCCGTCCACAATACAAGGCTTCGACAGCTTCAACTCCCGCGAAATATTTAGATTAGTCCTCTCTACTTCCGTGTCAAGGGCGGAAACACGTCGGCAGGCTAATAAAAAAAACTGGTAATACTTGCCACCGCCGCTAGATTGAGCCACTTGGATTAAAAAAAAGGCAGTCAAATTACCTATAATAAGGTTTAACTGTTTATGAACTTTACTTATCCGATTTCTGCGCTAGTTCCTAGTGTTGGCCGACTGATTACCATAATCTCATATCTGATCTGCTGTACATAGATATGAGAATTGTTCATTCTTCTCCTCATGGCCCGAGATTAAAATACATAAATTATTATTAATTTATTAATGCTTTTGTTCATTTTCTCTTGCCTCACCACTGAACTGTACATTGCTTTGTTTGCCCCATGGGAGCTGTGTTACAACTAAACAATTCCTTTTCAAAGACTTAAAGATAGTTTCACATGACTCAACAAAGCTGTGCTGTGCACTAAAAAATACAATACAAAACTGTTGTGTACGGTACACTGAAAAGTTTACCTCAAAAAAGTTTATTTTACATTCATTCAAATCCCTTTTTACAAACATTTAACTTCCATTAAGTTAATTAGGCCAACTATTTCATTTTAGTGCCATAATGACAATATTTCAGATTAGCCAAAGATATTACATTGAAAATCAAGGTGTATTCCTTGACAAAGAATCACTCTACTAACTAAAGGTAAAACAGGAAAATCTTTTAAACAATATATTAAGACTTCAAACAATTAAAGAAATCTATAAAGTTAAATTTGATACATTTGTAACAATTATAACCCTGCAGCGCAATTTAATGGCTCTATGATTTACCATCTGTTATCAGGCTACAGAAACTGAAAATATTAACCATTCACTTTAACAAAAAGAAAAAAAAGGAAGAAAAGTGTGTACAGGCCTCAACATTATGCCTGGCAAATGTGCATATTCAAGCACAGTGTGGAAATGTGAACTTCCAGACACTGTACTTTAGATCGGAACTCAAAAAAGAAGTGGGATCTAAATCACATATGTCACTCCAACTTTAAGTTAACCATTCCAAGCTTTGTCTGTTGACCATTCAGAAAAATCCCTCCTGTGTGTGTACACAGAATCGCCAGGACCAAACTCCATTGCAAACACAGGTCCCATTTTATTTGGCATTTGATGGCTTTGCTGCAGGTCACTGAAGAAAGGCATTACTAGCAAAGATGTAGGACGGACTTGTTAATTTCAGGGTTCGTCCAGTCGTTCCTGAGGTCATCCAGATGGTTATCAAAGTCTACCAGGCTCTCGTACGACCTGCCCTCCAGTAGCGTTGAGGTAATCCGCTGTGCTTCCTCCCAGTCCTCAAAAGAGTCACTGGAAATTTACAGATGACAAATTACACATTTGCACATCAATCTCCATTCCCAACCTGTCTATGACCATGGCAGTGTCAAGAGATGTGTTTATTCAACAAGGTGCCACAAGCAACTATTGCTAGGTGAAGACCTTGTGACTGTGGTTCATTTTCAATTCTGACAAGCAATTCGCTTACTAAATTAGGTGCAGTATGTATTATCCATTTCACTAAATTGATTGAAATGATGTATGCAATGTACAATTGGACATGGGTAACAAAACTCACACATTTGGATCTCTGCACTTCCACTTGTTTTCATGATGATCAAAGATATTTACAATTGGTTCAAAGCATCCCATAGTGAACCGGCTGTTGTCCACCTACAGATAAATTCAAACTCTTTAGCCTTATTGAGAGAGTAATGATGTGGGGAAAAACAGACACAAGATATGTACTGTTGTTCAAAACTTAAGAAACACTAATCAACTGCTTTTTGAAAGAAAATCCCAAATTTTCCTACACAAATAAACTAAAAAAGCTCTTACTTGGGCTCATACATGAGGCTTTTGCTACATAATTCCAGATTTTGTTCAAACCTTCTCTATATCAAGAATGAGTCCCAAAGCAGAGGCGTCTAAAACAATGCTGATGTTTTCAACCCTTGATCATTTAGTTTTACACCCTTTAAAACATTTTTCTTGTAAGCAATGAATGGCAGTGGTGGTTTTCATAAAAGGCCAATTTTCATGTTTATCAGGATACTTCATTTAAGAAAAATAAATTACAAGTATATTGGTGTTACTAAAGACTGATGCGGTATTATTGGTGGCAATAAAGCACATAGAGCTTTATTTTTTTAACCATAACTTCAATGCCTTTCCACACCCTATAGATGGCAAATGGCCAATAACACCTTTTCTCTAAACAATTAGAGAGAGACCCGATACTTTGCTAGACATTATGCAAGACTTGTTTAATGACAGTAAAGCTGAAAAAGGTAAGATTCATTGTTAAAAGCAAAAAAACAACCACTTTCCAAACACTTTCAGTTCAAATTGCCAATGTCTTGGCTTTTTTCATCCTTTCTTTCTTTCTTGTGCCAGAAAAAAAACATGGAACTTACAGTAATCATGACTGCCTCACTGAAGTTTTCTGAAATCCTTGCAGCTACCTTTTCAGCCACCTGATTTGGTCTGTTAAAGAAGACATTAAGTTAAAACTCAAATATGAAAAACTGGCCGATGTACCCTCACAAATGATTTCATAATTTTACTTTTTCATGTTACAGTCATTAATTTACCTTGAGTCTTTTGTACGTTCATTAGCCTGGTAATACCCTGCTATGACATATCTGTTCTCTTTGCACCATGTGTCGATCTGGAAGGCAGGACATAAAGACGGATTTAAACAATTCTGCAAATATCCCGACAAGTTCCATTTAGGTCCTGAACTTTAAATTATGATGATGATTTCATTAGTATCACACCCTGCAAAGCCAGAATGACCGTACCCAAAATAACCCAGAATAAACTAACGTGCCGGTGCCAATTATTATGTCATCTCGATTGAAATCCCCAAATAACACACGTGTCCATTTAACTGATGTTGCATTGCTACATCATGTCTTACCAATGTCAGTGCCACTTCCAACATCGGTGCTAAAGCAAGGGTGCCATGGAAAAGAGGTATACAATCCACACATAACACAGGAACATTATGACTGTCTTTTTTCTTTTCCTTCTGCTTTTCGGCGACAAAAAGTCCGTTCACAGCGCCGTGAGGATATTTAGCAGCATGAAGTAACATTTTGCAGTATGCCTGAGTTGTCAGTTTAATGGGCATTTTCAGAGTAAACGTAAAGATTCTACTGTGGTGGTACTAACTACAGGTAACGTTGAAAGCAAAATACAGCGCTTCTGTAAAGCTAAGCTAAGCCTCTAGCTAGCTGACTAATGAATACCATGACAATGTAACGTTAATTTACCTAAGCTAACAACTTATCTTGGACTAGATGCCCACTGTTTCTCCCATAAACATCCACACTTCAATCGACTGGTCAACTCATTCGCCCGAAAACTTTGAAGCACGAAACAGAAATGATTTCTCAAACTTCCCACTAGCTTGAAATTCCACTGTAGGATAGGATCCCCGAGGATCATTGGCAAGTTACCGTAAAGCATTTTAGTCTAAATGTGACGATGGTTGCCATTTTGGTGCATACAAGGGCAGTAAAAAATGAAATAAAGTAGTTCTGAGCCAGAATGGCGCTCAACAACCATATATAGAACAAAATTATCTCTTTATTATTTCTGCATTTTCAGACAGTTTTTGACTTTAAAATATTTATTTTCCAATCACACTGGAAGGGTGGCATGACAGCTTGACCTTTCAACTCTGCAGCAAATTACGACACGGTGCACGCTTGCGCAGAATCCTCTATAGGTACTTCCCTTACGACTTGAAGTCCGTGGTCAGTCGGGAACAGAAAAGAGGTATGTCCACTTGATTTAAAAACATACATTTTTAGTTATGCAGCCTGTAGATCGTTGTCGAGTTAATATTCAGTTCGGTTCGTTTTTACACACAGGAAATGAACAGTTGATATGGTCGAAAGAAAACTGAACCGGCTATCGAAAGAAAAATGACATTGAGTAATGCTAGCTAGCTATGCGCTTACGTTAGCCAATGCCGCTCTATATGTGAGGAATGCTAACAGTATAGCTAACTATTACAGAATCGGGTGGCTCCGTCTGATAACGAGGACTCCTTTGTGAACTCTAACGTCATCTTATTTAGTTCCACTGCTGATTTATTAAGCCATCATACCTGATGACATTTCAGATTCTGATATACGTAGGGTTCACTTTAGTTAAGAAGACCGGCTGCCGGCAAAATCCTGTAATGACCTTGTGACCATTTGGCACGTTAGCTAGCTTGCTTACCAGCTAACTCGTCAGTGGGAATTGTTTACCTGCCGGTAAAAATTGAACTTGTATATAGCAAAGTAGCATAAAATACCACTGCCTGGTTGAAAGTTTATTCTTATGTAACTAATTTAATCATGTACTGTTATTAGTGAAATTTTAATGTGGCCATCCATTATCCTAGGATTTATCGACATCTTCACGTGAAGGTCCTGAAAAATGTACAGTAGTAAAATTTTCAAGAATAGAGCTTGGCTTTATTTTTATTTGTCATGAAGTACAATTCATTATATACACGTTAAGTTGAGTATTATTTCAGTATGCATTTAGAGGACTTTGCTAAAGTAGTGTCCTCGTCAATGTAAAGCTGGGTTCATGTCAGGTCCTGAATTGACATTATATTATTTATAGATGCTGGCAAGCAGAGCCTTTAGCCTCATTGGTAGGAGGGCCATCTCCACCTCAGTCTGCCTACGTGGTGGACATGGTAAGTTATTTGCAATTAAATAATTGGTAATTAGTTTGTCACAAATGTGTGAAATGAGGTTTTGATTATGCATTTAACAGGAACTCTTTTTTTTTTTTTTTTAAAGGGGTGGCCAAGGTGGAGCCTTACACACTTCCAGCTTATATGGACCGTCGGGATAACCCACTTCCAGACATTCAGTTTGTTCAGGACCTGAGCCCTGAACAGAAATCCTTGAAGGAGAAAGAGAAGGGTTCCTGGGCATCATTGTCCAATGAAGAGAAAGTTGCATGTATGTACAATAATATTTTAATAATTTGATAGGCTATACATACTCAAATAAAACTGTGATGGGGGCGGGGGGGGGGGGCTTTTGGACAGTGTCACTAAAACAGTTTTTTGTTTTGTTTTCTGTTTGTTTTTTCGGCAGTGTACCGCATCAGCTTTCAGCAGAGCTTTGCTGAGATGCAAAAGAAGTCAGGAGAGTGGAAGTCAGTTGTTGCTGGGATCCTGTTCTTTGTTGGATTCACAGGATTTATTGTGCTGTGGCAGAGGAAGTTCGGTAAGTCATGACTCCTGTTAAACTTCAACATCAGTAATTTCATGATGTTGGATGGGATTTGGTAATGTAAGGCTGCGACATTTGAACATCAGCATTTCAACCCATAGCCCTGTTTTAGGTCACCGTGAATTGTAAAAAAACAAGAAAATTTGGTAGAACATAGACCAAACAGCGAACCAGCAGAAACTCACTTTCAGTTTCATTTTTCTTGCCCCATTCAGCTTGTGTTAGCTTTTGGTTTGTGATTCAGGGCTGTGATTTTATCGTTTTTTTTTCTCTACCAACAGCACTCAGTGACCTCAAAACACTAGGGTTATAGGTTGAACTGCTATGGAATTTTCCTTTAACATACAATTTCAAAAATGTGCTTTATTACTTGCAAGAAACTGATGTTCCATTAACTGGAGTCATGTCCTGTCCAGCAGAGTGGTATTTGTCATGACTTGCATTTGTAGTCCAATATTGTTCTCTTGAGTTCCAAAGCAGAAAGTTGCAAGTGGAAGTCCACCTTGTAGTCAGATTCTGACTAGTCAGCTTGTCTAAACACAGACTAACTCCACTTTGAATTTTTAAGTTGGTTTCATCCATGAGCACTAAAAGAGAACTAGCATCAGTAAGAACTGGGCATCATTAAATCAGCCACACAAACAGCAATGTCCCTAGGCCCCCTATTTGTTGCTATGGTACCAGGACCAGAAGGTTTCAGTATGTTGAATTCTGTGTAATGCTTTTTTGTTACCATCTACAGTAGTATCAATTAATAATCACCAACAATAGACAAATGCTAAAAGTATGTACGACTAGTAACACAAGTTGGCCTTGTAAGATTGATGTTGGCATCAGCGATATATAAATGTGATTTTAAAAACAGTCCTTTCACTAGTAAAGTGCCATAATTCATGTTATTCTTTCTGAGTAAAAAGTGACATCACCTGGTTGAGCTGGTGTAGGTCCAAGCTGTTGCCACATATAGACACCAGTGATATTGTTCCACTCTTGTTTCTTCACCTCTGTGATCATCTTCCTATGCATATAAACTTTGAGTACTTTCTTCCACGTTGTCCTCCTGAATTACGGTGCACCCGGGGTTAAAATTGTATAGACTGAAGGTAGATGTGTTCATTTCGCTGTAATCTGCGGCTCAACCAGATGATGTTGTTTTTTGCTCAGAAAGCACTTAGACATAAACACAATGGCAGTTTACAAGCTTAATGAATAAAAGCAATAAATTAAGTCTCAGTCACTTTCAGTTTAGGTTTCAGTTAACGCTGGCCCGTGTTTTCGAACACCAAGTAAAACATCAAGTAAAGCAATGCTTCATTAGTTCATTTTAAAAAGGCCAATAGTCATGTAGTTCAATTCAGTGGAGTTCAAATCATCTCTAGTATGATATAAGCCTGGTAATAAAAGCAGACCCTCATTTTACGCTTTCGTTTTGTACAGAGGGTCTGGACATTCGGTAGTGAGATTTGATTGCTTGCTTAAGGTGTTTAAGTGTAAAAAGATTGGATCAGCCCATGACTGATAGCTTGTCTTGACTGATGGTGTTCTTGCTCTGCATTCACAACACCCTCCCTCTGTTCGCTGATTGAACAGGTTAAAATGCCTCCTGAGACAACAAGCTCAATGGGATCAAATCCAAACTAGCACTGTAGGGAGATGAGAATCAAGTGGAAGTGCTAGGAAGGCATGGCCAGGCTAGTATGATCCATAGTACAATAACCTGCTAGTTTCTTCCTCATAGCAAGAAGACACTCTGTCAGCACAACATGCCTAATACGTATGTAAGGCAGAGTGTTGCCTCTGTCCCTTGATGCTTTCATAATGAAGTATTTAATTGGAAAAATATTTGTTGGAAGTTGATGTCCTATGCAAATAGATCTGTTGTGTTTTATTGCAGTGTATGGTGATGTCCCATCCACCTTTGACCCTGAGCATAAAGAGAAGGAGCTGCAGAGAATGTTGGATATGAAAATCAACCCGGTCCAGGGCTTTTCTGCCAATTGGGACTATGAAAATAAGCAGTGGAAGAAGTAAATGTATTAATCTTGACCAAACGTCTCACACACACAAGTTACATACAACGAACCTGTATATTTATCAACTGTCCACATTACCTCAATCAGTGCGTTATGGAAGACCACTTCCTCCTATGGATATTGTACATTGTTGAAAAAAAAATACATTTCCAAGTGTGTACATCCTTGTGTGTTGTGTTTTTTATGGGAAAAACAGCTGCTCACAACTTTATTAATTTTTGTGCATTTTCACTATTTTGGCATGATAAAGTAATATCTTGGATGTCTCATGACATGCACAGTGGTTTCAAGAGTTTTGGCATCTTAAGACCATATGACCTGTGTAGTTTATTACACGGGTGGTAAGAGAAAAATCTTGTAATGGATAGAGATGAAATGATACAAATTCTAAAAAACTAAGATATGGTTAGAACGTCCAAAGCACCAAGTATTTTTTTTTAATTCCACAGAAAAGATGTTTATACCTACCAAGAGGGGGAAAAAAGCTTATTGCAACAATCTGTCTTCAAGATCTTAAATTAAGCGTGTTTCCTCCTCTGCTACCCATATGCAGTAAAGTGCACGTTTAGGTTGATGTAAAACCTTGAAATAATCCATTCATTTTCTTATTTATTAGGATGTATTTATTTTTGTGAGAAAACTGGGAGAAATATTTTTCCCTGGGCTGCCCTTTGTCGTTAAACTATGCCTGATTGTCAAGCCTGGTGCTACTCTCAGAAACTCGAAATTCCACTACAGCCTTTCATTTTGTTATTACGCTCTTAGTTCTTGTGATTTGTAGGTCACTGTCCTTACGTCATCATGCGTCATCACCGAACGATGGAGTGCAGTTTATGTTGGTTTGTCAGTGCATCGGGGGTTAAAATTAAGACCACTCCTGTTCAGCACTGATGTCATGAAGCCTGTGCTGGCTGACACGATGTAATCACTTCAGCGATCCGGAAGAAGTGTATATATTAAGCTCGCCTAGTGAGGCAGTATGGCGCCAGTCTTTCGGACTTTCTCTTGAGGGTCACTCGTTTGTGCCTGAATGCATCGTGTTCCAGTCGATCTAC
Organism: Tenualosa ilisha; assembly: GCA_015244755.2. Taxonomy (NCBI): domain Eukaryota; kingdom Metazoa; phylum Chordata; class Actinopteri; order Clupeiformes; family Clupeidae; genus Tenualosa; species Tenualosa ilisha. Next base: position 10,383,462 of record PYXC01000629.1, read on the forward strand.
GTTCACAAGTGCTGTCCCGTTAATAACCCACATGCAGGACAAACTAACGTCGAAAGTCAGTTGTTCTTGTAGGACATTGTTTACCCTCTAAGTGCAGCGTATGTAAAAGTAAAACAGCTGACGCACATCAAAATAAACAGGTTAACGTTGCTATTAACTCTTGCGAAGCCATGGGGAACGGAATGAATAAGGTATTTAAGAGCGATGGTTTTGCACCGATTTGGTGTTTTATACTTGGTTACATTAGGTTCCCTTTTAACAGCTAAACGGTTCAAATGTAACCACGTTACCAACTATTGTTCGTTAGTGTTGGCGTAACCACGAGTAACACGAGGAAGTGCTGGAAACATTTTGCTTGTAGTCAGAACTGATTAGGTCTATTGTGGAGCCCTGCGTCCGAATATAATATACTGAGTGTATTTCTTTTTCAATAATTCTAATTCACTTTGTTCCAGACCAGCATATCTTGTTCTTTAATGCCAAATGTGCTCACTGGTGTTGTGAACTGCGATGCACTAGTGTACATCATGTCTCTTAACAAATTGTGTCGTTGTGCTAGTTGTTCAGGTTGTCCCCACTTTCACTAGTTTGGAGCAAATGCCACAGATGAAGGTCCCTTAACGTTACATTGTAAAGTTGCAAGTTGAACTACGGCTGCATGTTTAGTCCACAAGAGTAACTAAACACAGCGTATTCCTACATTAAGCTTTAGATAGGCTTAAGCCAAATTCTCCTATTAACATGTTCGGTTTGCAGAGGCAGCAGCTACAGTTGAAACAGCATTATGGTTCATCTGTCTTGCTCAAATAGGTTAAAGTAGGCCTAGCGCTTGCTGGTCTCAGATACGGGTGGGGAATTGGTATAATGATTCTGGTACATGCAGTGTCACTGGGTTTAAAACATTTCAGTGAATTTGAATGCCATACCTACTGTCTGTTGATCTCTGCCTTTTCCAATTAGGTTATTGATGGCCTTTATCTTGGAAATATACGAGGTAAGTGGACTGGTTGCTTCATTCTTTTCTAGTCAGCGTCTCACAGAATATGGAAGCACATTTCAAGCACCGCTCTGTGTAAGCACTAAAGCCTAATAGCAAAAGAAAATATGCAGAACACATAAGGCCATGCAGTTTCTGTTTTCTGCATCATTCCAGCATCACATCCACAGTGTCAGCTATCTCCCCAGTTTTCAGTCGTCCCTGCCATGTCTCTAAATTTAGCTGCTCTGATTATCATTTCACTAGATGATCTTGTTTCAGCATGTCAACTCTAAATAGATAGGAGGAGAGGCCTTATGACTTTCAGGTCAGGTACCTTGGATACGGTCAAACTAAGGATAGTTTTCTTTTCCTGCTGCCAAGGGTCCTATGTATATTGCTTACACTTGTTTTGGTGGGAACGCATTACCAGTAATGTATTTAAATGTGTGTCTCAAAGTCAACATTTTTTTTTTTCCATTTTTGAAACAATTTATTCCTGAGAAATTGTAATGTTTCTAAACAAAATCTCCACAGATTCAGAGAATGTAGATGGCCTTGCCAAGAATGGGATTACACACATTCTTTCAGTGTACAACAATGCCAAGCCAGTCCTAGAGGTGACATTTTACATTTGCCTATTATTTTTCTTGCTAAACATTTTAATATTGTCTCTGTTACAACTATGAGTGTTCCTGTTCTTGATCTTTCTCGATGGGCAGTGCATTCCAAAAGTAGAAATTTCTGTAACACCCCAATCTAACTCTATAGATATTAATATGGAGTTGGCCCCTCATTACAGCTGTGTGGTTCATCCCCGGTTGATACCCACGACCTCACAGCATCGGACTGGGAGTCAAGTGTGCTAGCTAGTCGGCTGATAAGCCCAGACTGCTGGTCAACTGACTAACACACTTCAAAGGCACTGAGAGAGAGAGAGGTTCCACACACATCTAGCTGACATCCATTACACTTTGAACTTCTACTCTTTTGGGAAGGATTTCCACAAGTGTGTATGGTGTCTGTGGAAATTGTTGACCCTTCACTCAGAATAGTATTTGTGTGGTTAGGCTTGCGGGGGGGGGGGTTTCAAGAAGACGGCTAAGTAATCAAATTTGGCTTAAAGTGGTATTCCTGCTAATAACCTGTTGGCATAGAGAATGCAGTTAGTTTAGAGAATGCAGACTCCAGGCTCCTCCAATGTCAGGTTGGCTTGCAATCACTCTTCTTGTTCATCCTAAAGTTGTCTGAATTCTCAGTTGGACAGTCAAGTTCTTCTACACCAGACTTGCCCAAATGTCAACCTTGGACCTTGCTTTGTGTACTTTGGGTACAGTCTTGCTAAACCAAGAAAGGCTCTGACAATTTTCATGCTGGACATGACAAAGTCTATTTTATTCTGTTGTCTTATATTCCATTCCATGTCATGGTATGCTGAAGCATTAAAGATTTCCCTTCACTAACCCAGATATAACCCCTGAAAAACAACCATTCACCCATTACTACTTCACAAGCGCGACTGTGTACACAGTGCACAAAATATATAGTCCATAATGACATGCTTATAGTTATTTAGGTGTGGAAGAACTTAACTGCCTGGTAGAAATCAGCATTCTCTGTGTCACCTCTGTGTTGAACTGAAACAGACACCCTTCTAGCCCCTTGACATAAATTCTCCTCTGAATGAGAGGCAAAACTTTCCGTTAGCATTCTTAAATCTTGAGACCCCTCCCAAAAGAGTGGAAGCCATCGCAGCTGTACTGAGGAGACAACACCATATTAGCTGATGTATTTAGCTTTGAATGTCATTGAATTTATTCTGGGTTGAAAACTTTTGGAAATACTGTGTATACTAAACTTTTCTTTAACATACTGCTTAACTTTTAATGAACCACAATGTATGGCTGTTTGTGAGGTCTCTCAGATGTCCTTGGCCCATAGATATCCTCATGATTGTGTAGTAAAAGGGTTTGACCACCTGGGGGTAGTAGAGCTTTGTCTGTAGTGCTTTGTTACCATCTTCCACAGTAGGCCTTAAGAATAACTTGCATTAATGATAGTTTATTTAGTAAAGTACATTTTTCTTTTTTTTTAGTCTCATGGATGGGGTTCTCTACGTCAGTGTAGAACAGTATACAGTATGTATAACCCTGTAGTTCCAGAAACTGTTATAGTCAGTCTATTAGTTTTATGGGTATTTAATGGTTGATTTTTTTTAATGAAATTGTTGTCTCATGTTTTTTTTCTGTCTTCTCCCTGTTAATTGCCTGTAGGACATGACCTACCTTTGTATTCATGCAGCGGATGCTTCCAGTCAAAACTTGTAAGTTTAGTGCACTCAGTTAAGACACTGACACAGACACTGACCATAGATAGACACATAAACAACAGAAAACACAAATGCAGTACCTAGGCATAGGCAAATTATGATGTGTATGAAGTTCTGTAAGTTCTCTGTCAAATATTGGCTGCTACTGATTTTAGTGAGTGATTTGCCACTGTTATTCAGTGTAGTTAAGATTCTGGCCGAGGGACTATGCTTGTTGTTTGGCAGTACAGGTAAAAAGTCAAATAATGATATGACAGATTTATGCTGTCATTTCTAAGACAACAGGACAAATAATAAAACAAAATCCACCCAAACATTAATGAATATAAAATATTGTCCACACAAAGAAAATGGTACTGATAGTACCAGAATTTCCTGTGGCTGCAGTTCAATATTTACTAATGAAACTTTAGGAAAGCCTTGAGAGGAAGTAGCAATAAATATTGATTTTAACTGACCTGACTGACCTAGAGACAAAACGCACATTTGAGTGTGAAATCAACCCTATTTTTTAACAAATCAAATCAGATCAGTTCAGAATTTACAAATATGTAAAAGTTATATGTTTATGTATGTTTCGGTTTATGAGGAATGTGAGAAAACAAAGTAATTGGTTCAATAATTGTCTGCGTTGTGCGTGTTTGTGTGTCTGTCTGTCTCTGTGTGTCTTTCTTTCTGCTTTTATGTTAGTAGTGACCTAATCAAAATGTGACATATTAGATAAGGGTATTTAGAGTATATTGGTTCAGTGATTTTTCGTCGTCAGAAAGCCGCCTTTACTTGCATTTACAGACTGGTTTGCCTATTGATCAGGTAAAACGTGGCTAAAGTGCATTCAGTCTGCCACTGGAGATCGACAAATGATGTGCTTATATTTGATGCAGGCTGGGGAGAAATACCAGGATTAGGGACAAAATAATGTGTGGATAACCACAAATAGTGTTCTGCAGCTGGAATTATCCATTGAATTATAATTGTGATTGATTGTATTCTTAAGTGCGTGGAGTCGTGGACCGTGCACTTGCTTCATGAAGGCGAAGCCACTTGTTATGCTGCCCTCTGTGCCAGCTCCTGGGTTGTTTTGCGAGTAAAGATGGATGTAGTTATTCGAAGGATAAACTCCCCTGTTGCAATCAACTGGCCTGGTCTAAGGAAGGAAGGAAGCTACCATCACCAGGCAGAGTTGGGGTGGGTGGGGACTATTCCAAACTCTGTGTCACAATCCTCGTAACCTAAAAATACAGGATAACGGTCTGGCTATCAGCTCATATCTTGACCAGTGACCACACATTCCAGGTCACTATGTCTTGTCAGGCCAGGGAAGCTTGCAGGCCTTCCTTGAAAGGCTCCTCGTTTGCAAAGATTCCCACCATGTTGTGGTTTGTGATTCTTAAATACACACTTTGCATTACTCTCTTTCCCCCATTTATACATGTTTGAATATTGCATATTGCACTCACAGTTTTTCTTTTGTGTACGATAGACTGCACATTTTATTGCAAACTAGCCTCACCATGGTGTGAGATATCTTCTGTAAATTACGTTGTTTGAATTAATTGTATTCCATGGTATTTTCCTAAAGCCTGGAGATGGTGGTAATATAAATACAAACTGTAAATGAAGACTTAGTTATATGTGGCTCTGATAAAGACATATGCTTCTCAACTTCACAAGCTACACCATTTCAGTAGCCAGTGTCCCATCCATGGGGCAGCCATGGTCTACTAGTTAGGGATTCAGGCTTGTAACCAAAGGGTTACTGGTTGAATCCCCGGCCAGTGGACCATGACTGAAGTGCCCTTGAGCAAGGCACCTAACTGCTATCCCTCACTGCTCCCAGGGTGCTACTATAGCAGGCAGCCAACTGATGCAGTTTCTATGAATTTCTAACAATGCATCATGGAATTATTGTGAATTATTGCTGTAATTATTGTATTATAGTGAATTCATACCAAGAGCTACAAATGCTGTAAAATGCTTTCTGTTGCTTATAAAAATCACAGCTAAAATTTTCTGTGTTCGCTCATGTTGCTTTGATCTCTCAGGACGTGCCCGTTTACATTTCATTTACAGCTGAAATGCATCATAACTAATTTGCATAAAGATGAGCGTTTTTTTTTTTTTTTTTTTTTTAACTTCTTTTAGTTGCTAGATTGCACGGGATGACCTTGGTTGCATTAATAAATAATTAATCTCTGATATACTACACTGAAAAAATGTCTTTATGCACAGCATTGTTGCTATGAACTGAAAATAAAGCTGGGGCAGTCTACCCCCAAAACAGTAACAAAACACTTCATGGAATTTCTCCAGGGGCACTGAAGGGAGAGGTGAGCTACCGCTGTGATGTGTTTTGTTTGGCCTTCAAATATGATAAAGATACTTTAATGTAACAAATGTTTTTGTTAAGAAATATAAATAAACATTTGTGTCAGCCAGCATTGTACTTTGAAGAGCACACCACGACTCCTGTTAACCAGTCATCGTTGGTGACTCACAACATGGATACCAGTTGTTGCCTCAAAAGAAATACATCAACAGATTCTTCCTTCCTCTTTTGGTTAAACTGAATATATCCTGACATTATTCATACAGATTTTGAAACCGTTTTGGTTTTGATGATGAGTGAATGTACATTTAAGTATACTTGGGGTGGGAATTGCAGGCATTTTATCAGTATTGCTGCCATTGTCAATTCTCCTCATTGGTTTGAGTCTTAATCAATTCTCTTATCAATTTCTTACTGTTGATAAGGTAGTCTACACAAGTTTTCTGTATAAACTCTCTGATCTAAAATTTAGCCTATACTGCTACGCTGATAACGCCATACAATTCCACTGGATTAAAGCATTCAAGCCTACAGTTCTATTCAGTTCCTGATTCTATATTCCCTCCCCTACTCATAAATGTGTTAAATTAATTGTCTATGTAGCAAGCCATACAATGTGGGAAATACGTATCATCCATAGTTTGTTTTTTTTTCTTTTGCTGTTTTTGTTTGTTTTGTTTTGTGAAACTTTAGTGATGTATTTAGTTGTGCAGAACTGATAGGGCTCTAATTGAAATGGTGGGCAAATTCTAATTCTCTTGCATGCATTTTATATCGGATATTTGAGCGATGTTTGGTTTATCATACTATTTTGTTCCAAAGGAATGCGGTTTGCTTGAAACATCATAGCATATCCAATGCAAGGCATTTCCAGTAAAGCGTTTCCATACCATTAGAAAAGGTTTTCAGAGAACCACAAACAGTGACCACAAGAAACCTTTTCTGCACATTGAAAAAGAACGCCGGAAATCTCTGGCCGGACAGCAAATGAAAAAGTGCTGAATGCACATCTTTTAGACAAAACAGTTAGCATTCTTGTGCTAACAAAAGTGGTGATCCATCTATTTTTGCAACTGTCTACTGTTGAGGATGATTGAGTAATCTACCCCCCCAAACCTTGAAGAACAGTGGTCTCTCTCCACCATACGGCCCTTGTTGTGCAATACACACATTTCACAATGACCCTTGTTGATTCTCAATGCTTAATGGTTCTGTTGTTGATCCTCATATAATTTATACAGTCTTATGTTTTGTCCTTTCCTTTTTTACTATGTTGTTTTACTACGTTTTCTTTTTTGGTGAAGGGCACATATTTTCAGAAATTGTCACATAAAAAAAAAATAATGCAACAGTTTATTGAAACATACTGTCCAACATTATTCATCTTTCCAACAGAAGGTTCAGACATGATCCTACATTGACCCTTGACATGATTATGTCAAGTGTATGTTGTGTTTGAGTACATGCTGACTAGCAGGAGTTTCAGCTGAAACCGCCATTAGTTTGAATGGAACATTGGTATCAGTAGTGACATCAGTCCTCTATCAGGGGGCTGTCTTTGGGATTCTCAGCCATGATGCAGAAAAGAGGTTGAGAGACTGCCTTTACATTAAAAAATATTAATGTGATTTCATTGAATTCTGTGGTTAAAAAACATATCTCTTCAGTTTAAATGACTAGGAATGTATCAAAATGTAAAATTGTTCAAATTAAAAATTTTGTTCTCATCTCAATTTTAACAGTTCCAGTAACAAGGGACACACATCACCTTTAGATTATCATTGTTTCATTTCTCATCACTGTGTCACTCCTTGGTTTTGAGTCCTATTGAATTTTCTTGGGTTGTCAGGTCACAGCACTTCAAAGAGTGTATCGGTTTCATCCATGAGTGCCGACTAAATGGAGGGGCTTGCCTCGTGCATTGGTAAGTACCCAGCTCCCTATGATGATAACTAAGATACTTGATGCATCATTAAAATCAGTGATATTAGACGATGGTAAAAACCCTTCTGTGTCATTCTTCTGGTATTTGGAAAAGGAAGATGTGTAAATAAAACATAAAGTTTGGTTTTATTTATATTACCACGTATTATTTAAGTTTTAAATTACTGATACAAAATTATATTAGTAGATAATGTAACATATTGTGTTATGAGCAGATTCAGATTTTGTGAACGTTCTGAAGCAGTTTTTTTGGGACCACATCTGATAAGTGTCCTTTCCCAGTCTGGCTGGTGTGTCCCGTAGTACCACCATGGTCGTGGCCTATCTGATGACGGTTACCAACTACGGCTGGGAGGACTGCCTGTCCGCGGTTAAGGCTGTGCGCTCCTTTGTAGGCCCCAACTATGGATTCCAGCAGCAACTTCAGGAGTTTCAGATGAAACAAGTTTCTGAGGTACACCTGACAACTCAAAGCTCAACAAACTCAACATGTGTTCACATCTTGGCACACAGTTTGGTTAGGGACACTAGCTTCCTTCTGTAAGTTATGTGGCTTTAGACATAAGACAAAGCAGAAAAGAAAAGATGAATAAAGCAACTTGTCAGCAGTTAGGCCTGGGAAAGCTCTGTATTTCCTGAATTATGTTTCCTCAAAATCTTTATTACCTCAGGATTCATTGCCTGTAAAGCTATTCCCATCCCATGTTGCTTTAGAAGAAATCATTCTGAAGAGTTATTCTGCAACCAGTGTTAGTGTATTCAAAGTGAAAGTGAATCGGTGTCTGCATCAAAGTCCATCTCGAGTTTTGCCCACACTTTGGTCATTGCAGTGTGCCGCATGCATTTTATTGGTGTTGAATGTGCAGTTCACTCTTCACACCTCGTACCTGAGAGTTTCCTGTGAGAGTTTCCTGTTGACTGTTTTTTTTTGTTTGTCTTTATTCACAGAGTTTCTTTACACTGCAGTTACTTGTAGAACCATTAGCTTGGTGTAGCTGGACTGTTTCAAGTTGCGGTTGTGTTTTTTTTTTTTTTTTGGTCCTTGTTAACCATGAAGATTTGCAATGACCTGTGATGTAGTTTGAAAAATTCTAGTAATAGTAGGAAGTATGCACTGTCAAATACTATACTGACGATGACTAACTTTATTGGCTGTCTTTCAGCATTAAGGTGTGAGGCAGCAGTGAAGGCTGATGAGAGGTGATTTTCTAGACTGAGATTACACAGAACTATACTCTTATTCCGTAGTAATGAAGGAAATTTGTTTCCACGGAAAAATATCAGAATCCTTAGTCACTTTTGAGCAAGACGCTAATAGGTGAGATGCTAATCTGAGACAATGATGTATGCTAAGCTGGAGCTTAAAGTGCTACCGTCACACTCAGAGAACGGCTGGATGAACTCGAGAAGGGAAAAAAATGAGTGGAAAGGAGAAAGGTGGAAAATGAGTGTCATTTCCAAAATGGTAGCGTATCCCTTTCAAGGATAAGGGATCCCGAGAAGGTGGAGCATCCTCTAAGCTCTATGTACTTCAGTTCAGTTTCAACTGTCAACTGTATTTACATAGTACCTTTATCAATTTAGAATGTTCTGAACGTGCTTTACATCATCCCAGGTGCCTGAACCACTTAGAGCAAGTGCAAGGAAAAGCTAGCAACACAAGCTGCTGACGCTAACACACTTTTTATGTAACATAACATGGGTGAGGCTGATGGCAGATTTCCTTAGCCTGGTGTAATTGCCCTGGTGGGGCCAGGGAGCTGCTGAGAGAAATGTGTGAATCCAAGCACACAAAGGGGAACTCGGAGGGAAGTGCTAAAATTGCAATAGACTCAGATGGATCATCGCGTGTTGTTACTGTTGTATGGCGTTGCAACATGACCCATCTCTGCAGAATATTAAGAGCCCAATGGTTTTCATTTCATTCTTTTGTCCTGATTTTTTTTTTTTTTTTTTTTGACAAAAAAAAATGATGCAGCATTTTTCATCTATGCTTTTAGCACATTAAAGCCATGCACAGGAGAGGTGTTTGGTAGGTGCTTGTGTTAGAAAGGGATTGCCCACGATAGACAGTCAACAACCAAGCCTAATTAATATTACACAACATGACATGGGTACTAAAACAATGAAAACAACTGCATTGAAAGCTGCCACAAAAACTTGCCTTGTTCTTAAACATAATGCTAGCATAAACAGAAGGGCTGAACACGAGGGTACTGAGATCCCCAGCAGCAGCTGTTATTGGCCTGTCTTGACAAGCTCAGACCAACACAGGAAGGTATAGTGTCTTGCTCAGAAACTGTGTAGGAGTGAGTTCAAACCGTCCCCACCCAAACACCTTGATGACTCCCCAGACTCAAACATCTTACTGTAATTTGGAAGATATTTCCATTTTACAGTATCTGCCTCTGAAGATAGACTGAACGCCTAAATGAGCACCTAAAAACATTTGACTTGTCAAAAAGACTAAATATGTTGACATTAACAAAATGTAGCCTATGAGAGGCTGAGGCATGGGTAGTACTAAACTATGATGCTGTTTGGTTCCTGAGTTTTCTAAACCTCTCCTTTTCCATATTTACATAGAAAATTTCTAATACATAGAAAAAAACTGGTTATATTGCAACAACCCTTTGCCTGGTTGAAGCAAGAAGCAAGACTCCAGTTCTGGGAACAGAGTTAAATTACCTTTTTCAGGAGAATTTCTGTTCTGCATTTCATAGTGGTCGCATATGTTGCATTTTTGCACTAATACCAATGTTAATGATAGTGCCAACTGTCACTTTCACTTTTGCTTCATTTTCACTTTACTGAAACCATTTAGTTGCAGTGATGAGAAATGTTTTGCCACCAATATAGTAATCTGTTTTTAAAATGGCTAATCTGGTTTAATCTGTTTTATTAAAATGGCTCTTAGATTACTTAATTTCTTATCACTTTCAAGCAATTGAAATTAGACATCAGACACGTCTGTACCACTAAAACTTCATCACTATCTGACATTTAGCCTGTGTAATCCCCAAATCTGAAAGGTTTTAAAGTGTTTAGTCATTGAGGATAATGTCTTGCACCGTACTATTTAGAGATATTTTTAACAAAGTTCAAACTCAAACAATTCAAATTTCAACAAAAGTACATTATAGGTCAAAAGCACACTTGTTATAAAGACCATTTGATGTGAGTTATTATTAAACACAGTTTATAACACAGACATAGCCACTGATACAAATAAGGCTAACAGCTGACGGAAGTCCTGATGAGCCAGAAAACGGGAATAAGGGGGCCCATTCAGTTCCGTGAAGGAATGTTTTGGAGGAAAGCAATCAGAGCTTTGGCATGAAGCCAGGGAGTTTCCTCCACCCACTTCTTACCATTACCCATAAGGAGTAAGGAGACAGGAAGTAGACCTGATTCATGTTTATTACCCTGTTGTGTTTAAATGATTGTCCATGTTTGTTTATTTTGGCATTTTTAGAGCAATGGAGTGTATAGAACATTTAGAATACTGGAGTGTGAAGGAGGTTGAATTCTGAGCAGTCAAAACAGGACAGAAAATTGATACAACAGAAAGTGATAATTAATTACTTCCTTCCAGTCCAAGAGTAATAGATATTCTTAGAAAATAACGATAATTTGAAAATATCAATGTATGTTGTATAATTAAATTATGCCTTTTACTTATAGCTGTAAAAGGATATTCCAGGGTACAGCCACCCATAGCTCTGTTGTTCGAGGCAACAAAGAGATGTCAGTAGAAACATAGAACAAGAAACTTAGATATGGTACAACATAGACCATATAGCAAGCCAGTGCCAACATTAACTGATGGGGGCATAGAAAACTCATTTGCCGTGTTTACTTGATCACAATAAACCGTTAACTGGCAATAATCAGGTAACTGTAATAATCCGTTCTTAGAGAGCAAAATCCCTGTTTTGGGGCTGTAGTTTTTGTCTTTTTTCCTTTATTGTGAAGATAGACAGGAAGTCAGTGGGAGAGAGAGGCAAGGTGGGACTGGGACAAATGACCAAAGAACAAATGGGGATCTGGGGCACGAAGAAACAAGGAGCTTGAAATGACAGGATACCATCATTGTCTGGTGTCAAGCCCAGCTCTGCTCAGAGCAAGTATTGAGAGGCTTAACCTAGGATCTATGTCTCAAGACAACACGTTGCCTTTTAGTGCCACAAGACATTATGATAGATATATTATCTTGAATTTTGGGTATTTTTATGGTGTCCAGATGGCAATTGGGGGCAGTGACGGCCTATTGGTTAGGGCTTCGGGCTTGTAAGCGAAGGGTTGCCGGTTTGATCACTGACCAGTGGACCATGGCTGAAGTGCCCTTGAACAAGGCCCTTAACCTCTCACTGCTTCCCAGGCACAGCTATAGCAGGCAGCCAACTACTGTGGGTTAGTGTGTACTTAACTTCACTGTGTGTTGTGTGTGTTTCACTAATATACGACTGGGTTAAATGCACAGACCAAATTTCCCTCACGGGAGTATAGATTATTATTAATATTATTGCATTCTTGCCACAAATGGCATGCAGCCCTGTGGTCATGTGAGCTTGACGGCTCAGTAAAAATCAACACCCAAATTGACCAACCCTAACATGACTACACACTCCATGTGTAAACAAGGTTTGGTGGTGACTAAGGCTTCAAATAAAGTCAAAGACGACACATCAGAAGGGTCCTAGTTTATTTTTTAATTGTTTTATTATTCACAATTACATGATGATGAAATGGACAGATTGGGATCGATTTGAGTTAAGCAACTTACAGAGGCAAATGACTGAGAATGAGGGTTCTAATATGGATACACACTCTGATATGCACTTTCTCTGCATTTCAGTACTGTTCTGTTCCCTATTTCCAAAAATAAATACTGGGTGCCTGGTTGTAATGATTACCAGTTAACGTTCCCTCAACTGGACTGTAAACTCACAGTAGTGAATGAAGTATCAAACTGGATCTTCCTACTCTTATGAAATAGTGGTCTGGGCCTTTGTGTAAGACATCTCCATAGATTTATTCAAAAAAGAAAGCTTGTGCAATGTTTGTGTATGTAATGTTGTAATTCACAAGCCCAAAGTTGTACATTATGTTGACATGGGGAATTAATGTTATTTTCATGTTGTTGTCATTTGCCCACCAGTACCGTGCCTGGTTGCGCGGGAACTACAGACCCAGTCCTTTTAAGGAGCAGGAGCAGGTGGAGGCTCTGCTCAGCCTGTACACCGAGCAGCAGAGGCAGGAGCGTGAGCGACGAGGAGACCAGTCATGGATGAACCAGGCCTCTGGAATCTACCCACTGCCCTACAAGGCCTACGGCTCAGACAGCAAGAGTTGAGGGGGTGGGGATGGGGTCTTCCATTAGATCAGGGTTGAGTTGGGCAGTGTGGTCTTTTTTATTTCAGGTCAACACGGGATTCTTACCTGCTCCCACCCAACTTCCCCCTGCTTCAACTGAAATGAACTGAGCATCTGAAGCAGTCATTCAAAGATCATTAGCTCCTCGTGGAGGACTCAAGACACCCAAACCCAAACAGGAAGGAATCCTGAACTACCAGAATGTAACACTCGTGTTCCCTAAATATGTTCCTTACTTAATGTGTGTTGTGTTTTTATAGGTATTGAGAGGTTGGTCACAACGAATACCTCTTTTTTGTCAGGGTGTGAAAATTAGTTTAATAATATGTTTGCATCCAACTGCTAATCAGTACTTAAGAGGATATAGCATTGACTGGGAAATGAAGAATTAGATCATAACTATACAATGATGTTTTGACTAAGTGCCAGGGAAGAGATAGGTGTCGTTACCACGGATGAAGACAACTGAGAGAGGATCTTTCAAAGCCATTTTATGGAGTTTACAAACTGACTCCCACGTGCTACTCAGCTGCATACAACATTTATCTGCACCCAGTTTTTTATAAGGTGGAATCTCAAAAATCGTAAACTTGTATGGTACTTAATCAGCTATATGTATTTTTTGTTTTTCAATGATTTATACAATTTAATTAAAAATATATATTTACTGTTGATCAAATAAAATTATTTATACTCGCTGCTCAGCCTTACTTGAACTCACCATCGTGAAAAACAGAACTGAGATACTCAGACTTTTTTCATGTTCATGTCACAACATTTTTGTACAGTGCAAACTCTGCCAAATGCCTTCATATTCAGTCATTCAGCTGTACAAATTCTGAATACTATGTAAGCAGGAGATCAGTCACAATCCAGAGATCCTACAGTGATTGTTCCCTGTAATAGTAGTGTAACAGCCGTAGCAGGTGTTTGGTGGGCACAGATGCTTCTGCCTACATTGAACTGATTGCAGATTGCACCTACACCCCGAAGGTGAGTGAAAAACCACAAAACCTGCTCAGATCCCTTTACAGCCCTTTAACATGTGATCCTGTTTTCCCAGCATCCTCTTTTTTAATGGTTTCTAAATGACAACAACCACAGGTGGCTAGGCTTGCATAACTAAGAAAATTGGGCAGGCCGTGGAAGAATGCCATGATTTACCACTTCTGGCTTTTCAAAGATAAGATTGGGACAGCAAATCCTTGTGAATGATTATTGGAGACTAGTTGTATAGCCTACTAGCTTATAGTGAAACTATATCCACCACAAGTAGACTGTTGTTTAAGGTGAACAGACGGATTTTTTTTCTGGAAACAACTGTTCATTTTTCACCAGAATGCTTCCATCCTCTTCGGTAAATGGCCAGTTGTGAATGATTTTAAGATCTGTGAAAAGTTACTGAAATGATTTGAACAAAATATGTTTTTATCAAGGTCACTTGGTGGAATTCAGATGATCAATTTATAACATTGGTTGTCTAACATCTATGATAGGCTACCTATTAGCCAATTTAATCTTAGTCTACAGTGTAGCAAATCAGTGCGATTATTTCTTCATTTCATTTTACCAAAAAATAACATCTTTAGGCATTATCATTATTCATCTTCATCTTGACGAGTGTGAAATCCCCTATTTAGTAAAAAAAAAATGTCTTAAAGTATTTTGACGCTTTTCTTTCAAGCGAACAAAATAAACATTTCACCCAAGTGATTTCTTGTAAATTCACTTGCTTCGTAGAACAGCATTTCCTGACTGACGTTGCGTCACGGAGAGTCAACACTGTGATTGGATGTTCTCTATCCAATAGGTAGCCACTATCAGGCCCGTTCTGAGTGAATGAACTGGATAAAGTACAAACCTGTTTGACAGGCATTACTTTCTTCATAGATAGCCTACCATCAGAGTACTCAGCAACTTTTTGGGTTGGGATTTTTGCTTTCTGGTTTGGACAAACGGCAGAATTCAGTCACATGGTAATGTACCCGTTTAGTAGCTTACTGCTTCACTGATCAACAGTAGAGCTTATAAAATTGTTGAGGATAATTCATTTAAACTATTTAAACCTCCCGTGTTGTAATTTGTGTAATGTGTGTGATTTCAGATGACATTAAGTTCCGGAGGTCGCAGGCTGAAGCAGTGGCTTGTTGAGCAGATCAACAGTAACCAGTATTCCGGGCTACAGTGGGAGGATGAGAATCGGACCATGTTCCGAATACCATGGAAGCATGCCGGTAAACAGGACTATAACCAAGAGGTCGATGCTTCAATTTTTAAGGTATTTTTTGCAATTTTTAGATGCTAATTTTGTTCTTTGTAAGTTTGGTTATATCTGACATTCAATGCATTGTTAATGATTTAGGTATAACCATAATGATTCGCAACTATGGATAATTACGTGTGCGTGTTAAATGTCCCATTAGCTTATTAAAGATTAGTGTACAGTGAATGTAAATCACAACGAATATTTCTTCATTTCATCTCTTCACTATCAATTATTTGGCAGCCAGATTTTCAGCAAATTATCTTAGGCTCCCTCAGGTGCAGAGCAGTTCTGAACGCCAAATTGCACTTCTGACGCAGCATCCTAATGCAGAGGGTTCTCAAAGTGTTTTATTAATTTAGCTTACTTGCGAGGCAAATTGTGTGTAAACATCAGCTAATCTTATTTGCAGGCATGGGCAATTTTCAAAGGTAAATTTAAAGAGGGAGACAAGGCTGAACCCGCCACTTGGAAGACCAGGCTGCGCTGCGCCTTAAACAAAAGCCCAGACTTCGAAGAAGTGACCGACCGTTCGCAGCTGGACATATCCGAACCTTACAAAGTCTACAGAATTGTACCAGAGGAGGAGCAGAAAAGTAAGTGTATTTAGTAATCTCAGAAATTTTAGAACCCTAAATCAAAAAATATCTTTTTTGGGGGGGGGGGGCTTTTAATTATTTTGACTATCCAGTGCGGCACTAATGTGCTCTCATGGCGCACGGTGGTTACTTGTTTTGCGTACTGTTAACCTAAAGACATAACAAGTTCATTATGGCACTTTTACAAGGGTATTCGGGTAAGGCCAAGCCCTGACCTCTGACCAACTGTCTATCAGCAGGTAAAGGTACAGTAGCAAGTGTGAGCATGGGTAGCTCCAGTGATGCCACAGACATGGAATGCAGCCCTGCAGAGCTGGAGGAGCTCATTAAAGATGTCAGTCAGGTAAGTCTCAGTTATATTTCATCAGGTCACCATTTGCATGCATATTAGTATGTCATGGCCTTTTATGTTTACCTTACAAGTAACACTGTTATTTGTTTCATATTCTAATGAAAAAGTGCCTGGTTGGTGCAGTGCGATTTTGTTTTACATCTATTTGGTTGATAAATGAATTTGTCTTATTGTGTTCAATTGTATATTTCTACTTTCTCAATACAGTGTTCTACTGATGAATACATGAGCCTTATCAAAAGAAGCCATTCTCCTCTAGAGGACAGCTGTAACATGCAGCCAACTCAAGAGTGGTGGACTCAGGACTCTCACAATGGTAATCATCCAACACATTTTTGACATAGGTGGATGGTTTGACTTCTGGACCATCCTTTCCTAGTAACTATAGTCCTGAATTATTCCCTTATTTGTGATGACTTAAAGGTGTTGCAAAGTCTGTCTTTGTACATTGTAATAGTTTCATTTTTCTTTTAAACACGGCTATAGACATCTTCTCTGAAATGACTTTACATGATGCATGCTAGAAATAGGCTTGTTCGTGCACCCTTGCAAATGATCGGCTGGTTTCCTTATTAGTGTTGCTGACTTGACTTCTGTTTTTTCTAAAGCAAAGGCTTTATTTTTTGTTGATTCAAAGAGAGAAACATTGTTTTAAAATAGCTCTTATTTCAGCAAAGGTCATGCTATCTCAGAAAGCTAATGACTGGTGATGAAACTCAGCACTAAATAAACCAAGGCAATGCAAATCTGTTTGGGAAATAGAAAGCATAGACAGTGGTTAGATGTGGAGGAGCAGTGTCTTATGATGTCTCTGTTTATGACTCATAGTGCTTCCGATGCACCAAGATCCCTCGCCACTCGGTTCTCTCAACTATGGTACGTATTCACACCTCAGTAGGTTACTAACTGTATCAAAAGTTGGAGTTTAGTGTGTCTGTCCACTGCTGTCATATATTTATAAGTGCCTGAAAGCACTAAGGACTTTCAGTTGACCCCACAATACGCAGTGCGCAATGCACATCAACTCATTTAAAATGACACTGGTTACATGAAACTTCTAAAAATCATAGACGACAAAGTCGCATTTAAAGTCATGTTGCTCGCCGCATGTTAAGTAAAGCATTACAAATGACATCATTTCATTTATTCATTCTTTATTTCTGCTTTATTGCACTTTACGATGTGTCTTTCTATTGCAAATATAAGTCCTAGTGCATTTCCGCATTGTAAACTTCCTCTTCTATGCACTGATTCACAAGTGCTAGAGTATACTGTTGTGTCGCATGTAGTAAATTAGCTAAATATTCTGTTCGGTTAATTACATTTGCATTTCTTTGTGCTGTCTCTTTTGTGTTTACTTTCCCTGTTGTACTGTAAATAGGTGTCATATTCATATTCATTCATTTAATTTTTCAACTCATAAAACATGAGTTAACAATCCCAGTCTTCATCTAAGTATTTTATTATTGGCTAGAACTACTCAGTACTCGAATATGATACGAGTATTCCGACATGTTTTATAATGTGTCTTCTCTGTCCTCACGCAGCCTTCTCCAACATGCTGATCTCATTCTATTATGCTGGGAAGCCCATGTTCAGCTTGGTGACCACCCACCCTGAAGGCTGCCGCATCTCTCCCTGTCAGCCCCTGGCCAGCAGTCTGATCTACAATGGGGACAGCCTCCAGAACATCCGCTTCCCACCTACGGAGCTTATCGAAAACGAACGACAGCGGCAGGTGACGCGCAAGCTCTTTGGGCACCTGGAGCGCGGTGTGCTTCTGCGGGCCAACCGTGAGGGCATCTTCATCAAGCGTCTCTGCCAGAGCCGCGTGTTCTGGAGCGGAATGGGCACCCACTACGGTTCTGGGCCCTGCAAAGTGGAGAGGGATGCTGTAGTGAAGATCTTTGACACAGGACGGTTCCTCCAAGGTGAGGATGGTGTGGTAGACTAGAATTGAATCATAGAGCTGTTCCGTGAACCCAAGTTTCAGGCTGAATGAAATTGGTCTCATGCTTTTGTTTTTTTCTATTTGTTCTTGTTCTGCCACCCTTAGCCCTTCAGCTGTACCAGGAAGGTCAGTTCCCAGCCCCAGACCCCACTGTCACCTTGTGTTTTGGAGAGGAATTTCATGATCTCAGCACAGCCAAGAGCAAATTAATCATTGTTCAGGTGAGAACAGGAGAGGAATGCCATGTTTGTGGTGGTAATGTTCCCTTAAATTATGAATTTGTGGCAGTAACTATCAATGCCAGAGATTGTATCACTTTCTCACCTCTCGTCATTCCCTTTGGCAGATCACTGCAGTGCACTGCCAGCAGCTACTGGAAGCAGCGAATGACATGTGCAGCTATGGCGTTAGCCAACACCCCGCCTGTTTCCGTGACAACCTGGCCATCACTGCCTAGACTCAAAGACTGACCACCATCAGCTGTCAGAACAAGAAAAGGAGCTGGCTCATTTTTGCATTAGATGGCTCCCTCAGCACATTAGAGCATGCTCTTCAGAGCATTAATGGTGAACCTGACATGTGGAGTCAGAGTTTGTTGAAAGCAGAACATTTCTCAGGTTTTTGTAGTTTTTGTTTACGTCTTTGTATGTTTTTTGTTTGTTTGTTTGTTTTTTTGTATTTTTTAACCTCTTTGTGTATTGTTTGTCTGTGTGTACTAAAAAAAGCTCTGTCCTGTTTGAGGTGCAGCATGTGCCGTCTGATGATGCAATAATTTGGATCCAAACCAAATTCAATCTGTTCTTTCTTGGCCCTTGTAAGAATAAGTTTTATATTCACGAATGCATCTCAGGGTTTTACAACTGTATTTGACTCAGCTACAAAATGTTTATATTTTTTATTCTGTTTTTGATAGGCTGTGGTAAATAATGTTATGTTACCTATTGGCAAGCATTATATCCCATTATGTTACATAACCTTTAATATAGCATGTAAGAGTTGTTTTTCTGGTAACATATTCAATATACCTGCAATACATCAGCATTACTGAACCTCTCTGAGTCAGCAGCTTTAAACGCCAGTAAAATGCAAAAATGCATTTTGACAAAATTGTGTTGATAGGTTTTACTATCCTTTTTTCCTGTAATAAACTTATTTTGTGTACATTCTATGTATTTATTGTTATGAAATTAACTGAATTTATCTATCTATTTGAGCTTACTCACATATTTACATATTCACAGACACTGATGTTTGCATACACACACACTCTAAAACAGCATCCAACAAAGTCAGTACTCAAATGCAGCCAAGTTGCTCCCATCACATCGGAGTGCAATTCAGTATAGAGTGTTTCATGAGTATAAAAGTGTATCAATCAGCCCTTTTTAAACAGCTGTGTTACTTTAAACGCACAAGGGGTTCTTTTGAATGAAAGGCTGACACATCAATATTATTAAAGTTACACTAACACCACCTATGTTCAATGCCTTCTCAACAAATAAAGGTATCTGAAGAACCACTTTGCAGTACACCCGGCAAGCGGATAGTCAGACGGCGCTGAACACGCGCTAAAAAAAGACGCACGACCCAGTTCAATTAAATGGACGCGCTAAGCGTTGCGTAGTGTATTGTACATGCATCACCCAGTTCGTGCCAGCAAGACCTTTGAATTCCCGCCCCCTTCCCTCAGTCCACACAATTAAACTAAAAGTCCAAACTAAAGAATAGACAATGAGTCCAGTCGCCCGCTTGCGCTACAGTGTGTATGTTCCAGGAAGCTGGTAGGCCGCGCGAATAATCCAGGGTCCAGAACGCAACGAAAAATATAATCCACAACAAAAAAGGCAAAAATGCGGTCTCTTGCATAGTAGTATACCACGCCCAAAAATACAAAAAGCATAGATCTCACCGGATCCGGAGATTAATGATCCTCGAAGCCAGCGCGTCCTCCACGCGTCCTCTTGCTGGAAACGCGCTCGTCAAACAGAGCCAGTGCTGTTTTTCTTTATGATAATTTTGAGTTATTAACTCCCCAGTTTAAACAGTTCCGTGGGGTAGCTCTTAGCGAACTACCACATAAAACGAAGGAGGCCTATTTTAACAATAAATCCAGCAGCAACCAACAATATTGGCGCCACGTATTCAAGCTGCACACCCGTACTTGCTGAATCTCTCCACGGACCACCCCCCTCACCTAACGCAAGTACTTAATTAAGCTTGGGTGCGCGGTGATAGGGATCGCAGGTGGCCGAGGCCTTAAAGAGACACCCCATGTCCACACCAAAATATAAAAGTAGGGTTTCAAGTTGACCACATTAACAGTGCCTGCCTTTTTGTTCTGGTCATTCCACTGAATCTGGTAGTTGCTGGGGCCTAATCTTCTCATCACAGTGGCTGGACCCGACCATTTAGGTGCAAGCTAGGATGAGAAATTCTCAGATGAGTTCAGGTGCCTAAAATCTACACAAAATCGGATCCATCAGGTTTCTTGACCAAGACAACAAGTGCACACAAGGCAGATTGTGATGGCTTAATAATACCATCCTTGAGCATCTGCTCCACGTGATCAACAATGATCTGACGCCTGAAGGGTGACACCCTGTATGCCCTGCAGCAGACCGGCACCTCGTCAGTGATGAAGATCTTATGTTCCTCAACGATGGTCTTGCCCATTGTCCCAGAGCACACCGTTGGCCAGGCCTGGAACAGTTCCTGACCTCTGGAGGGTGGTCAGGAAAAGAGGAAGCAGCGGCACTCATCAAAGGAAATGGGATCAAAGAGATGGAAGCAGAGGGAACAGCCACATAAAGACTGGTGCTGGAACATGTCTGCTGCCCAGGCGGCCCTGTCCACCCCAGTGGCTGAGGCAGGAAAGGATGGAAATTGTAGCCCTTGGGTCCCTTCACCCCATATGTTTGGTCACCCATATTGATGATGTTGGAGGTTTGCTGAGAAAATCCAGATCAAGAATGATGGAGAATGCCAGGTTTTCATCTGCCATGATCCAAGTTTCCAGTGACCACATCACCTCATGCCAACAGCACAACAACTGGATCTTTCCCACAGCACCATAGGTCTTTTCATCATCTAGGGCAAAGCTTTGGCTGTCACACGGCTTCAGTTATTCACCCTCATGAGCCAGCTTCATCCAGAGACTGTTGCTTGAGTGAGTAGGTGCATCCAGTGTCGAACACAGCATGGCACTGCTTTCCCCTCACACCGATTAGGACATGAAGGAACACCACTGGAGACTTCCAACCTGGCTGCACTATGGTCACCACATCAGCAGGTTTCTTGGCCTCATTAGAGGGCCCCCTGTCCTGGGTCTTCATGAAGCTCTTCTCTTTGGCCTTCTGTTGGTCCACTTTGCCCCAGTATTCCTTAGAAGAGGTACAGTCCTTTTACACCAGGGTGCCTATTTGAACCAGCTGGTCCACAGTCGTGACTGTGCCCCTGAGACAGCCAACAATCCATGGGATGCAGTTATTAAGGATCTTGCGCACCAACTCTGTCTCAGTAATGTCCGGCTTCCACCTCAGACAAAGATCGCAGTAGTCATAGGCAAAATCCCTCAGACACTGATCCAGCAACTGCACCATGTCTGAGCTTTTCTTCTACCTCAGTGAGGTAATCCACTGTTCCTTTAAGCGTGTTGGACAGGTGTTACATTAAACGCACAAGGGGTTCTTTTGAATGAAAGGATAACACATCAATATTATCAAAGTTACACTAATACCACCTGTGTTCAATGCCTTCTCAACAGTTGTGAATAAAGGTATCTGAAGAACCATTTAGCAGTACACCCGGCAAGCGAATAGTCAGACGGCGCTGAACACTCGCTAGTAAAGACGCACGGCCCAGTTAAACTAAATGGATGCGCTAAGAGCTGTATATTGTACATGCATCACCCAATTCGTGCCAGCAAGACCTTTAAATCCCTTTGATCCCACCGCATCCAGAGTTTAATGATCCTCAAAAGCCAGCGGTAAGCGACTCTCTCCGCGCGTCCTCTTGCTGGAGACGCGTGCGTCAAACAGAGCCAGTGCAGTTTTCCTTTGTGACAATTTTGAGTTATTAACTCCCTAGTTGAAACAGTTCCGTGGCGTAGCTCTGAGTGAACTACCACATAAAACGAGGGAGGCCTATCTTAACAGTAAATCCAGCAGCAACAAACAATATTGGCGCCACGTATTCAAGCTGCACACCCGTACTTGCTGAATCTCTCCACGGACCACGCCCCACACCTAACGCCTAAGTAAGTACCTAAGTAAGCTTGGGTGCGCGGTAATAGGAATCGCGGGTGGCCAAGGCCTTGAAGAGACACCCCACGTCCATACCAAAATATACAGTAGACATTTTCACACAGGTATACATAGGAACGTCCTTCATTATACATAAACATTATATGTAATACAAGTATTCACAATAACAACCATAGCATTTAAAAGGACACTGAAATTAATGTGACGGTGTCACAAAAGTATGACGAATACTGGTAAAACTTGCCTTCACTTTGACCATACCAGGGAGAAGGCAGTGGCAACAATCTCCATAATCCTGTATACTCCACACCGACCAACATGAAAGTGAGAAGACATCCCCTGAATGTTTAGTAATTCTGTCTATTCCAGATATTTCAGTCTATGGGTTAACAGTCAATCTAGACATGAGAAGAGTTGACTAATCTCACAATTAGAGATTAATTATTTTTATATTATCTATATACGGCTGATGGTGGTGTCGCGGTTAAGGAACCTGGCTGGCATTGCTAGTAGCCTGGAAATTGTGGGTTCAAATCCTAGCTGCCATGTTGTCCCCCTGAGCAACTGAGGCCCTTAACCCTAAGTTGCTCTAGGGGAGACTGGCCCTGATGTAATTGATAGTTATCAAATGTAAGTCGCTTTGGATAAAAGTATCTGATAAATGTAAATGTTATCTACTGTATCTATATAGTCTTTATGTTTTACAGGATGATTGGAAGCTTTCCAAGCAAGAAAAGAAAATACGTCACCATCTGCAAACATCAGTAACCAGGCCACAGAGTGACATGAACAACTGTTAGGACAGGGTCTCTGTGCAAATACTCCATGTTCAAATGTGTCATTTAACATTAAAAACTTAATCATAATATGAACACAAAACAGACATCAAATGATCAACTCCACCTGAATTAAGATAAAAAAACAAATAGCATTCAGATTTCAAATTAATGTCAAATCAAGTCAAGTAGGTTTTTATTGTCGTTTCAGCCATATACACAGTACATAGTGAGACGAGACAACGTTTCACCGGGAACAATTGGTGATACACGTAACTGTTAAAACACAGTGTGGACAAGACAGATACGTAATAGTGCCTACATACACTATTGCAGGACTACACAGATTCACTCACCCACTCACACACGCACTCCCACACACAACTACACACGCACGCATGCACACTCTTGTACACATATGTACATACATTACAACACAGTTGTAAACAATTGGCAGGTCAAAAATACAGGTGACCTAAAACAAACACACTAGACAGGGCATGGCTTTTAGCAGAGACTGTTCTATATAAAAATAAATAATAGCAGCAAGGCTAGGGGTTATGATTTGTAAACAAGAGACTATTCTACATAAATATAAGTGATAGCAGCAAGAAAGTGCGGGGGGCATAAAGGTACAGTGTGCTGTGACGCGCTGGTTTGCATCCTGAGTCACTAAGAAATTCCAGTCCAAATTGCACTACAGGTTGTTCAGCAGTCTGACTGCCTGCGGGAAGAAGCTCTTCCCCATTCTGGAGGTGCGGGCAGTGATACTGCGGAACCTTCTGCCAGATGGTAGTAAGGTGAATAGTCCATGGGAGGGATGGGTAGTGTCTTTGGTAATGTTCTTGGCTTTCCGCAGACAGCGGGTGCTGTAGATGTCTAAGAGGGGGGGCAGAGAGACTCCAGTGATCTTTTCGGCTGTCCTCACAATCCGCTGCAGGGCCTTACGGTCTGCAACGGTGCAGTCGCCGAACCACGCTGTGATGGCGCCACTGAGGATGCTCTCAATCGTCCCTCTGTAGAAAGTTGTGAGATGGAGGTTGGGAGATTGGCTTTACAGAGTCTTCTCAGAAAGTACAGACGCTGCTGGGCTTTCTTTGTGATGTGTGTGGTGTTGAGAGTCCATGAGAGGTCGTCAGTTATGTGTGTGCCCAGAAACTTTGTGCTCTGGACAATCTGTACTGGAAGGTTGTTGATGCACAGTGGGATGTGTTTATGCAAAGTCTGCCTGAAGTCAATGACTAGTTCTTTTGTTTTGTCCACGTTGAGGGACAGGTTGTTGTTGGTGCACCAGTTGCTGAGCTGAGCCACCTCCTCTCTGTATGGGGCCTCGTTGCCTCCGCTTATCAGACCCACCACGGTAGTGTCATCAGCAAACTTGATGATGTGGTTTGAGCTGTGCGTTGCCGCACAGTCATGGGTGAGGAGTGTGAACAGCAGCGGACTGAGCACGCAGCCTTGAGGTGCTCCTGTGTTCAGTATGGTTGTGCTGGAAGTCTTGCTCCCGATCCTGACTGCTTGTGGTCTGCCCATCAGGAAGTCCAGGATCCAGTTGCAGAGGGTTGTGTTCAGGCCAAGTTCACCTAATTTCATTATCAGCTGCTGAGGGATGATGGTGTTGAATGCTGAGCTGAAGTCAATGAACAGCATCCTGACATATGCGTCCTTTTGGTCCAGATGAGAGAGAGCCAGGTGGATGGCGGTGTGTTTGTGGAGCGATTTGGGCAGTATGCAAACTGCACTGGGTCCAGTGTGGCTGGTAGTTGTGACTTGATGTGTCTCAATACCAGCCTTTTGAAGCACTTCATGATGGTGGATGTCAGTGCAACTGGGCGGTAGTCATTGAGGGACGGCTCAGCTCTTGCTTTCCTCAGGGCTTCCTCCTCCCCAGCCCTGTAGGCAGCGTCCCTGGCTTTCAATAGCGCCCTCACCTCTGCAGTCATCCATGGTTTCTGGTTGGGGCGTGTGGTGATGATTTTGGAGACCGACACATCCTCTGTGCACTTGTTGATGTAGCTGGTCACAGTTGAGGTGTATTCCTCCAAATCAGTGGTGCCGTTGTAGCTGGCTGCCTGCTCAAAAACGTCCCAGTCAGTGCGCTTTCAATGAATGAATCAAATATAATCTGTAATCATGTTGAAAATGTCTGATGATTCATTCTTTGTGGCAGTCGTGGCCCACTGTTTAGGGCTTCGGACTTACTGTAAAGCAGGAATGCCACTGTGCCAGGTTAGTGTGTGCTTCTCCTCACTGTGTGTTCACTGTGTGCTGTGTGTCTTTTACTAATTCACGATTGGGATAAATGCAGAGACCAAATTTCCCTCCTGGGATCAAAAGAGCATATATACTATACTATACATTAAATAATTTGATCTCCCTTAACAATGGAATTCTCTTTTCTTATTGGCTGAGGTGGGAATTAACTCTGTATAACTGGCTACCGTTGAAGTAGATCCAAAAACTTTGAATCATCGTCCCATATCATTGTACTATGAATAGTAACCATAACAACTGTAGTAAAGTATTCCATGCTGTACTTTCCCCCTTAACGGTAGCTATAATAGTTTTTTTTTTTCTGTAGTTCATGCAGATGATTCCTAAATATAAAGGAAGTTAGATAAAATTATGTCCTAAATACAAATGGGAGATATGCAGGATAACGGCCTTCGAGGTGACCAGTTCAATGGAAATAATGACTTGGCGGAAGCAACTCCGCTCTGCACTTTGCACGTCACGAGTTCTTCAGTGCCACCTCACCATTATTTCCATTGAACTGGTCACCTCATCGGCCGTTATCCCTTACATACCAATAAATCCAGAAATGTGTGTATGCTTAAAAAAAAGCCCTGTGCTTGACAAGAACTAATTCTCATTTTTTGGTATAAAAGGGAGAAAGAAGGAAAGGGAAAACGAGAAAGAAACCGAGGATCTAGGCACTGACTGAAGGGAAAAGAAGGAGATCCCCAAAGCGACTGAGTCATGGCTGGATGGGTGATAGTGAAAGGAGGAAGAGAAGATAGAGACTCAGGACAGGAAAGGGGAGCTCACTCTCTGTTTCTCGTTCTCTGTGGGAGTGAGTGGTTGACTCATGGAGATATCCCTCTCCACAGTACACCACTCACACTTATCTAGACACTGAAACAGCACAAGTGTCCATAGACACTGGAATTCAACATGAGACTTTGATGTAACCAGTGACATTCTACTCAGACTTCAACACAACATTGATGACTAAATGCTTTATAAATGAAGAATTATTGTTGTTTTATCTGGTGTAATATGCACTGGTCAAGTGATTTGGAATGATTTTGGATAGTGTGATTTTGTATCAGTCATAGGTGTCACAATTATGGTATTATCTTGGGTGCTTTTACTTTCCAATTCCCCCCACCCACGCTTGCACCCTTCCATCTCCTGCTGGATTTGTCTGGTTTGGAGGCAGATTCATACTCTCTGACTGTAACTGCAATGGCAGTGTCTTTCTGTCTAACCTCATGATTCCTCGGAAGACTGCATCTCTGCGGGGATTTCTGTGGGTCGCTCAAGCAACCTCACATGACTACTGACATTTCTACTTCCCCATCGATCACCTACTCTGCATGTTTATGACGGGCACAATTACAATGGCACACCATTTCAAATGTGTGCAATTTTTAATGAATATCACGATTAATATTTAAAATTCTCTGAATCACCACCTGGTACCCAGAATACTGTATTAACAGGATTTCAGTGGATTGTTGAGTACTCAGAGGAGGTAAATAGTGAAAAAAAACACACCAGGACTTTTTCTGTTGGTCAACTCTTGGAAAGGTCAATTGTTAAATATTCTGTTTAATATATGAATAAAACTATATGAAAGACCAAATAAGTGTAATTTTTTTAAGGAAATACTGTGGAGTGAAATACTGTAAATATTTAAGCAACTGACTACTGAATGAGAGGTTGCTTATACTTATCAACAACTTCACTCTCTCAAAAACATAATAGTAACTTGTTGAGCCTTATTCAACTCATGAAAATGAGTTGTCATATAAATGGAACTGTCAGCTCATGACAATTCCATAAACTGATGAACTACCTGACTCCTCAGAAACTGTGCCAACACTCAGAAAAACATAGGCAACTCTCAGTAACTGATAGAAGCAAATGTTTGCATACAAACTCGCAGGCCCACATGGACACATAGGCCCAACACAGAGGGAACAGACACTTAACACTGTGGCTTGGAATTACAACATGTGACAGTGATTTTTGCTAGCAGTGGCACTGTCTGCACTGTGGTCTGCAGTGTGTCGCAACATAGCTCTCTGACCATTAACCAGACCCCAAACAACCGTCATAGCAACTGAGAACAACCGAGAAGACTAATCACCTCATAGTGAGGGTATGCAACATAGTCTGCACCAAAGATTCTAGAGCACTACACGGAGAGTTCTAGAACTTTTGGTGTGCTCCTTGCTCTTGACACCTCCAGCCATCAAACCAAACAAGCCAAATCTGACTGAAGCAGGTAACAAAGGAGGAAGAGAGGATCCCACTAGACTGCTGTGATACCGCTGATATTTATTAATTGACTTTTTTCTGTCTATCTACTGTTGGTTTATGTGGTGGGTCTTAGTTGCACTGTCTGCATCCCTCATTGGTGCTGACAGCTCAGAATGTGTTTGGAGCACGCTGGACAATCAGGCTGAGTCAGCATTAAGTCGCTTGTCTGAGATGTGAATTGTCCTCCCTAAATGCTTTGCAAACCACTAATGCAGAGCCAGTTTGTCTGACTGACTTTTTTCACATCTGTTGACCAGTGGTCACGTGACAAACCCCTAAACTGTGGTTTAGCAATTCACTGCGAAAAGACAACGCATTTGTTAAAACAGGAGTCAAGTGAATTTGTTAATCTGAGAAGTTTTAGCCATATGTACGTGATCTAAGGGCTTCCATGTCAAATGTCTTTACTGCCTCTGTTATTAAACTCACTGAAGGGCATTTCATTACAATATGAAATATGAAAAGTACAAATGCTTGACTTGATCTCAGCTACAGTTCCACATGTTCTTCCTCTAAAGTGTCTGCAGTATCTCAAAAAAAAAAAAAAGAAAAAGCAGTCAAAAATTTCCTTGGAAATGATAACGGCAACGTCATTAACCTTCCTGTAACCTTCCTCCTCCTGGATAACATTTCTCTCTCTCTCTCTGTCTTTCTCTCTCTTTCTCTCTCTCTCTCAAAACTGCAGCCAACTTAATCTAATCTGTTGATCATGGAGGACTTTCTGATTTCTACATACATGGCATACAAAACAAATTATGTTCATTTGCATAATATGTACATAATTAGGTATTTTACTCACCTTCTGTATCTCTGTATTGTCTCTGGCCAAAAATGAAAAGGTAGAAGAATATGGATGTGTGAGACTGCAGTAAGTGTATAAAATTGCATCTAGGCGCTACAGACAGTGTGTGTGGCTTTGTGTATGTTCATATATGTATAAATGCACTCCTCACTCCTCTCAGTCTTTTCCAATAGAATCTTATTCCCACAGAAATTGTATTAGTTTGGCTCAGTAAGGCCTGCAGACCATAAATAAGAAATGTTCAAAACCTGTACTATTCAAGAGAGCTTAAGATGGTACACACATCTATCATAACAGCAGAGGACAGTACATGAATTCTGATAGGTTAAATTGTATAGTACATTTCTGGCATGGAACAAAAAAAAATTTAACCAAACATTTCTAAGTAGATTATTTTGCAAGTGAACCAATGTCAGAGTGGAAAAAAAACATTGGTATGGTTGCCTACTCTGAACAGTGAGTTTGTGACCTTTCAGCAAAGAAGAAATGAAATTCTAGGATAGTTTCTCAGTAAGAACTATTTCAAAAACATACATTCCTGTACAGTTGTTCAGTTACTTCTGCAACAGATTCACGTCCAGACAGTTGATGACTGGTGCGTTCTGTAGAGAAGCATTCATCTCATCTGATCTGAACTGAACTGAACTGAAAGGGGCATGAGGGCATGGGTATTATGCAATTAAAGTAAAGACAGGGGGAGTAGAGGGACGTCCCTGGGGAGGCCAGGGGTACAAGAGCGTGTAAGACCCAAGGATGAAAATAAGTCTAAGAGGAACTAGAGCAAGAGCACAGATCAGGCAGCGGTGAGGAGGGGTGGGGGGAGGGGGCCGCTGTCAAAAAGGTGCAGGTGGAGTGGCAGGAAGGTGGGGTGGGAGTGGGGGCTGAGGGTGGTTGTCATGGTGGGGGAGGGGGCACTCTGGATATCTACCAGAGAACAAACACCTTACCACACCCGCTCTCACAGCTTCAGCAGGGACAGACACATTTCCTCAAATCAGTATCAGTTCACTCACTTTGCGGCCTGAGAACCTTCATCCACCTCAAACCCCTCTCCCCCCCACATACACCTTCAACAGGCCGAGGACCACTCCTGACAGCCCATCACCCCCCAACTCCATTCACTGAAATTGAAATGTGAAATTTACTGAAGTGCAAACAACTCTCTCTAAAAGATTAATTCCCTCTAAAAGAAATTCTGCCTTTCTCAAGGGGGGAGGAAGAAAAGTTTGATTACATAAATTAGCTGGTTAACACAGCTGAGAAACTGCACAGGCCTACTTGAGAGTACTCAGATATTCAGGTGTCTAGGTGGGGTAAGTGATGCTGTAGGCTGTCACAATGATTTTATGTTTGTCTCCTAGAAAACACTTTTATTCAAAGCATCTAGCATTTTATAGATATTTATATACACATCTCCACAAAATGTTGTATTATTGTGAGGGGAGGTTTTTTTTGTTACTGTGTATCTGCTGAATGTTCCAAAAAGTGTTACATGTAAGAAATCACTTAGCATAGCCGACCTTATCTTTAACTTCAATTGTACACTTCTTTAAACATTTTGCAGGTGTGACAAAGAGTTGGGGGAAAAAAAGGCTGATACATCACTTTCCACCACAAAACAGATCAGTAAATCCACAGTCATGTACAAAGTTATTAGCAGAGGTGTAGTGTGGATTTTTTTAGTGGGGGTATATGATTTTAATGATTCAGGCTCAATTGCAATGAAAGTCACACACATCTTTAAACCTCTTCGATAGTCTCACTAGATGATTATGGTCATCCTATAATGTTAAGTTGTATTTGTTTATGACAATAGAGGGCTTATTGGAAGGGATTGCTTGACATGTGCACTTATTGGTGCCATTGGCAACAACATCTCATTAATATGATGTTATAAATGAATGGCTAATATTGAAAAAAATGATAAATATATAGATTATCTGTTCCAAGTTCAGGACTCAACGGGTTCAAAGTGTTCAACGGCCACTACACCCGTGGTTGTTATTAGTTATTAACAAAGGCTAATTAACAAAGGCTAATAAATATTCCAGGCTAATTCATGTTCAAATGCTCTTTTATTGATAATATCTCAAATTTAAAAAAAACAATCAACCAACAAAAAAGTCTACCGTAGTCCTAGAGGAAATGTTTTCACATAACCAGAGCCATAGAGAGAGAGAGAGTTGCTATGACGGCGGTTAAAAATTTCGAAATAGCTCCGGGCATAAATTTCTTACATTCACAGCAATATCCAAAAGTACTGAAAAACTAATCTGTACTATTTATGACATGAGGCTGCCTTAATTAATGACAGTGGAAAATGGTTAGGAGTAGGGATAGGTATTGTTTGGATTTGATTGATACTGCTACTGATACTGATACTGGTACTGCTTATTGATATCAGTTCTTATCAATACTCTTATCAATAGTTCACTCCACAGTAAAGAATGAGGACGTGGTAGATATGTGCCGATACAGTATACACTATAATCATGAAATCACAAGATAAAAAAATAATGCAAAAAAATTTGTAACTATTGTCATGCATGTCATGTCAATAACATTAGAATGATATCTTTCAGACAGGTTTTCAGAATATGATGCTACAGGAATAGTGCATAGGCCTATTTACATTTTGATTGTAGGTCTATATTCTTTTGAAAATAGTGGATACACTTCAGTCAGTAATTAGGTATATGAGCAAAAGATTAGGAGAGGTAGCCTAATAGACTATTTTTGTTGAACCATCATAGGCTTCACTTGCAGTAGGGGTGCAAAGAGGGAACAGTTTTCTTTTACAGTTCAATTAAGTTAAGTAGGCTAATACTGGAATATAATAGGCAATCTCTGTCGACAAAATATAGAATCTCCACATGACACTCACTTCAACACGGGGCATTGCTTTGCTCTGGTAAAACTGAAAGTAAACATGCACTGCATCTCAAGGCACTTCACCCTAAGTTGCTCTACGGGAGACTGGCGCTGAAGTAACTGATAGCTGACAAATGTCAAAATGTCAAATGACAAAAGTCACTTTGGATAAATGCATCGGCAAAATCATAAATGTAGACTAATCTGACACGTTGCTAAGCAAATTAAATAGCTATAGGCATTCATTCTGTATGACAATCCTTGCAAGATTACTATAGCCCATTATTATAATTATTATGATTATGATTATTATTGTTATTATTTTATGTGTGCAGATGAGTGCAGATCCACTGAGAGAGCGAGAGAGAGAGAGAGAGAGAGAGAGGTTAACTGAATGAGGCCATATGGCAACCTAGTTGTAGTTTCTGTAATCAAATGTTTTGTTTTTTTTAATCTATCGATGAAATAGGAATTTATCTAACGTTAACGTTAGCCTGCAAGAAGTTATTATGTGACGACAAGTCCATGCATGGGAATCACTTTCGTAGTTGAGGCTGCATTGTATTCTGAGCTCTGAAGATGCATGCCAGAAGTAGTCAAAACTTTACAGTGTATCATGTACAGTGGACAGTGGTAGCGTAGTGGTTAAGGAACCTGGCTAGTGTGCAAGTAGCCTGAAAAGTTTTGGGTTCAAATCCCAGCTGCCACCGTTGTGCCCTTGAGCAAGGCACTTAACCCTCAGTTGCTCTAGGGGAGACTGGCCCTGAACAATTGATAGTTGACAAAAATGTAAGTTACTTTGGGTAATTGCGTCTGGTAAATGTACAGTACTTTGAGATGTTCACGGCTGTGAAGGGGGAAACACAAGCAACCTTTGTTGATTTGGAAGGACCATTTAAGTTGCGCAGTTAGAAGTCATAAACTTCAGTCTTCTGCAGTTTTGGTCAACAATTCCAAGGACAATGTGAAACTTGGTGGGCAAGTAGATGAGCACGTGTCCACTCAAACACATTTGCTATTTTGGTCCCCAGGAAAAGAGTGACAGAAAGACGGATAGAAAGACACAAAGCCTCTCTCTCTCTACCTATATATCTATCTATCTCTCTCAGACACACACACATACACACACCCTCTCTCACGCATCTACAGATATTATGTAATGCAGACACACATGTATGCACACAGGATAGTTGAATTCACTTGCTGCAGTTTGCATAAGAGTAGGGGTTCAGTAGTCTCTTGTGCAAGTGCGTGACAAAGTGCATCACAAACCATCCACACACACAAACACATTCTTTCATGCTTTATATTGGCAAAATACCCTCTGTCTTTGTCTTTTAGAAGCAGTCCACATAACACTGTATGGTCAAAACACACACTTGTGTTTCATGTAAAATTACTTTTTAAAGTTCAGACTGTGAATATTGTTGTTTTGAAATGTTAAACACTGATTGATTATCCAAGCATACAACATGTAATACTCTACTATACTGTACTGGACCTGTATGCATAAGCCATAGTATAGAGAGAAGATAGAGAGAGAGCATGTAAGAGTTATTGTCTAGGAGAAGGGAAGAAGAATAGCTTAAAAGCTGTGTTATTTTCTTTGGACAGAAAATATAGCACTGTGTGACGTCTTATTATCTACCACCATATGGAGTACATTTTACTGCTGTTTTTCACAGTATGTTTTGCTGTTGGTTAAGCTGAAAAACTGTCATCCCCCTACCATTTCTCTTTTGCAATTAAAGGGATATTATTTGGAGGAAAGTCATCAGATGAAAGTGTGATGTCTTGTCATATTCAATAAAAATATAATTTAAAACGACATTTTTACGACACTTTAGCAAGTCAGCAGCGCCACCTTTTGCAACCATGTCCTGATGTTTTGCTTCTGAAAGTGATTATTTTATTCTGCAGTTTTGATCTGTTTGCTGTTGAGTATCTAAGCTCTTGTCTGACCTGTAGCCTCATTTTCAAGACTCTAAATACAGTTAGCACACCATCAGCCTGTTGTAGTCATACAGCTGACACATTTGTTGCTGTTTTCACACTATATTCAGTCAATGTATTTCTACAGTGCTTGTATTTTCTTTACATACAGGATCACCCTAACACCAAAATGATGTAATCTTTTATGTCTTATTTGCAAATGCTTACACACAGCATGCCAGAAATGGAACTCTAGGCAACAACTGACTGTGGGCAACAATTCCTGAAGAATTTGTATGAAACAATCATTACCTAATGTAAAATGACTCATTTTTCATCCATCACTGTAAACACTCACATAAATATAATTGGTAAAGTAAATGGAAAGTTTACATACAGTAAACCGTAAAGGAAACAGAAGCTGGGTTTTGAAGTCAGTGTAGTCCATTATGTCATGGATTTAAAATACATGAAAATGACTGTGGTATTTGACTGTGGTTTTTTGTTCAAATTCATTCATCCGCATTTTCACTGTGTAAAGAAAACACATGCTAGTGTAGAATTATTTGCTTTTGAGTCAGATTGTCTGGGTTTATAGTGTGTATAGAGAGAGGTTTTTAGTATTTTGAAATGTAGACTTATTGTTGATAAGAAAACTGTTTTTGTGATGTAGGTGTTTTGCTGTCTTAAGAGTTTAGAAAAAGTATTAAAAGTATAGGTCAATGCTTGTTAGCGATTGAAAAAAAAAACTGTAATAGCCTAGAGAGCTTTATGGTTACCAGCTAAAGAGAAATGGTCAATGCTGAGAAACATTTAAGCAACACCATGGGAAGTATCTCTGTCAACATTAACATGACACATTTTGCCTTTTTCCACTAGCCCTTGCAACTTCAAAACAAATGTAAAACTTCACAAACATAGAAAGTAAAAAAAAAACAAAAGGTGAGACAAAGTCTATGGCTGACAGCCCAATCCAGGGAACTTTGGCAGCCAGAGAAGCATGCACTTTGGAGAGGCATATGGCTAGAGAAGCGTGGGTGATAGGGGGGCAAGTAGCACAGAGTTGCACAAGTCTGGAGAAAGTCAGAGCAGCTCTGGTCAGTGGCAGCTGGCCACTCAGATCCTTGACGCCTCCAACTAGAGTAAGACAGGAAAAATCTGTGAGGATAAAGACCCCTCTCATCGCACACGCAACTTCCCTAAAATAAAAAAAAAGAGGAAGGACAGTCGTGACAGCTTGAGCAGCAAACTTGGAGCACTGTCTCAGAGAACTAGAAAACACTGAACAAAAAAACAAAAAAAAGAAAAACATTTGACCTTAACAACTGCCTTAGCACTGCTTTGTAACCCAAAACAGCCTTTTAACTTTGCCCTATGTACCACAGGGGCATTCAACCAAAGTCTGGACATGCAAACACATGCACTATCAAATGAATGTGAGACATGAAGCCTTGGTGTAAACATGTTTTTACACTCGCAACTACCATAGATGCCTCAAAACGCTAATAACTGCATACAAAAAGTTAAAAAAATAAAAATAAAAAAACACCCACAATGTTCTTTCCATCACCAGTGGTTTGTAAACTGTCATTCAAATGTGTTATCTGAGCTGTCACTCTAAATATGTTGCTCCCATGTGATACTTTTCTCAATCTCTATGATTTCAAAAACAACGTGACTTTGCCTGAGTCACTTCATGAATGATTCTCTGCCCAAGACACACATATACACACATGGCTTACTCTATAAAAGTAGTCGTCTGGGCCAGCCCCAAATGTCTAGTTTTGTGTTCTCATGAAACAAAACCTTAGAGTTTTTGCATCAATATCTGACTGTAGGGAATCGGAGTGAGGGGGCGTATTACAACCCAAGAGAGGCTGAGCCACTCATGCATTTGAGACAACCTCAGCTTACAAGCAGTGGGGGATTTTTAGCCTAGTCCCCTACAGCATAGGTAGCTCACAGTCAGGTGATGGTGCAGGTGTGCATGTGGAAACAAGACCGTTTGACAACTCAAAGAGGATGTTTCGATTTAAATGATGGAATATTCCAGCTGTACTTTGTTCTCTGACTATTTACAGAGAAACATGGGAAGGGAAACCATACTGATTTAGAGCACTATGCTACTTGAAAGACCTCACAAACTATGTAAAAACACACACATATGAACATACAGTTCAATTCTCTATCAAGCCATCAGTTTTCATCCATTTTGTTTAATTTCAAGAACCATTTCCAACACAAACGGACACAACTCAGGTTGTTGTTCATTGGAGGCAAAGGAATAGCCCCATCCACTGCACCAATGATGATACAGGAAAAAAAAACACTTTCTCCAATTAAAGACAGCATTATTCTGTCTGTGGGGAGCAAGCTAGTGGAAGATGGGGAGTTAATAACACAACCTGTGTATTGATTCTAGTATTATAGTATATATGGAGTATAGTATAATGTAACATAGTAGTATAATGTATTATAGCGTTAGCATTTTATAGTTTTTTAGATTTTATATTACATTTTTTATTTTTATATTTGGATAGTATAGAATTTAATTATATTACAAAAGAAAATGTAAATTGTGCAGTGCAGCATAATGACACAGCACCTAAGCATATCACCAGAGAAGACCTAAAGATAAGATTTTTTTTTTTTTTTACTAAAATTGTGGAGGAACAAAGGCTTGGTGAAGGTGAAACCACTGCACTTCCGACAGCACCAGGAAGCGTGCAGCAGCCCCTTTGCTTTTATTACACAACCCCATTACAGGGGAGCAAAACCGCGGTGGCCACAGGTGTTGGAGCGGGATATTAAAAGACGGCTAGAAGAGCCGAGCTGCAGCTGGAGCCAGGAGGGCCTCAGTGGTCAGACCTCAGCCAGCCTGTTCCAGTGGTCTCTCTCAGCCCTCTCGACCACATGCACTTCTGCTTCTCCTTTGTCGCTAGAGCCCCTGGGTCACAACTGCAGACGTGCACACACAAGGTCACACAACTCACTCACTCTTTCTGACTCATACTCTCTCTTTTTCTTACTGTGTACACACACACACACACACACACACACACACACACACCACACACACACACACACACACGAAATTGTGAATTGCAAGTTTCATGATTGCAATTAGGTGAATTGTGGAACTGTTGACACACACACACACGTTGAACATGTTGAACATTCTCTGATAATGATATGTTTAGGTGCCACACACACACACACAGCCTATATTGTTAATGTAATTTGTCAACAAATCTATTAGGCATTTTTGTCTGGTGTGGAGAAAACCCTATCTTCTGCAAATTTAAAAATAAATCATCTGCAATCAAAATGACAAACATTTAACAATAAATAATTTCATTCTTGAAAGAACAATGAACAAAAACAGAAAAGGAAAAATTGCCAAGTCATCTTCAATTGGAAAACTAGTTGACAACAGATTGATGGCTTGCTGTACTTGGAGTTTTCAAGAAAGTGATTACAGACTGATTACAGACTGGACAAAAGCATGTTAGCAGCAACTGTAGGCCTATGCATTTGCAACAAGTCCTGAAGAATTCCCATGGAACATGACTGACTCATTACATAACATTACATTACAGTACATAAAATGACTGACTCATTATCACTAGAAGTGAATAACTAATAAGTTCCCACTTTGCATGAATAACTTTATATTTTAAAACAACAGACAACTTTCTAACAACCAAGTTAGAAAAGCTTTAAATCCGTCCTGCTATTGTGCTATTGTGCCCTTAAGCGAAACAATTTACTTTGAATAAAATTAGCAAAATAATACAAAACTCAATAAGCTATGGGTTCACTTCTTGCTTATTTTTCAGTACAATTTAAGTACAGATTTTTTTTTGATGTAAACACATCCAGAAACTTACTACTACTACAGAATTTGAAGTATATTTTAAGCATGCTTATGTATACTAAAGATGTGCTAATTTAGTCTGCTCTCTTAATTAAATGTTTTGGTTTAGACTGTTAAATTAAGCGTTTTAATGTTCCTGCATAATGGCATCACACCTTTGCTCACATCTGTTAGCATACACAGAATAGAAATAAACACACACACACACACACATACACACACACATGCGCAAACACACACACGCACACACACGCGCGCGCAAGCGCACACACACACGTGCAAACACACACACACACATGCAAACACAAGAAATTGTTTACATTGTCGCATGGACACACAGCAGATATATTTGCAAGTTTCAGAATAGCACCGAATTGTTGAAGCAGGATGTAGATTTTTTTCAGGAGAGCATATTTGCATATCATAAAGAAGACATACAGGGTATATTCAAACACTGATCGCTGAAGCAAAGCACCTGGTCAGTTGATCATGATCTTGAGAAAGATTAAACATACAAAAGAATGTTTTCCTGGGCCTGTTATATACACATACAATCATAAGGGTTTTATTTCATGTCAATCAATGAACAAGAGTGTTCTACCCCAAAAAAACTTCTTTGGGTGTGAATAAAAAAAAGAAACCAAACAATATAAAATAAGATTTTTTAATTATTATTATTTTTCAATTAAAATCTAAACTGTCAGTTAATAAATAAGTTGTTTAGGTCTCACATTAAAATATAAATCTGCATGTTTTTTTTCTATAGGATTTAGATAATGGATCTCATTAGATGAGGATAAAACTATGACTTACATCTGTAAGTTTTGGTCTCTGCCTCATCTTTAGATCCATGGCCTTGTGCTTGCAGACAAAGAACAGCAATAGCATATCGGTTAACAAACCCACTCTCTCTCCTGCCATACTACCTTAGTATACCCCAATCCAAAATGAACAAAACAATATGGAGACCATTCCTAAATTTGCTATTACTGTGACTGATGCTCTACCAGCAAAATGAATCTTTAGACTTCCTAAGGATGGAGGCTTTTATGTAACAACAGTGCCCTCTTCTGGCAATCTTCATGCTTTGAAAGGTTCTAGGACTGAAGAGCTTTAAATGATTAGAATACCACGTCTCTGTGTTCTTTAAGCCAAAAGGCACTTTTTGGAGGCAGAAGCACAGCAACTGTAAAGAAAATTTGTTCAAAAATGACAGCATTTGAGTCACATACTTCCAAAAAAAGGAAAAAATGAATGAATATGCTGTCACAAACAATGGAAATAAATGAAAGACTGCCATCAGCTTGGGTGACTAGTGAGCTAGTTACAGTCTTTTCTGGTGTCTGGTTTGTGTGGTGGTGGTCCAAATGGCATCGCTTCTGACGCACGCAAACTCCTTTCCATCACTTAATTTTCCATACAAGACTAAATGATTCCTTCAGGACAAACAGATGATATCAGTTAGTTAGACCTACTCGCTATCTATTTTCCAAAACTGTTTATTGGTTTTGCTCTGCAACATTAAGAAATGCTTTACGCAGCATCACCACAGGAAAGCAGACAGTAGGGATGCTTCACACAGCTGACATCCTCATACGAATGTTTTACACACACACACCAGCCTATAGACATATATTGTAAGCCCATGCACCATACACTTCACAGAAACCATAAACTGAAAATTATTGTGTCTACAAACCAGCCCCAATGTATTGTATATAAGTTTACATAAATTTAATTTCGTCCTGCTATGTCAGTCTAACAACGAAGTTTTAGAACATTATGAATTGCTGTTAAAATATCTCACACCTAGCTGCCAATGCAGACAATAACACTGCTCCAATGTAAATGA
>PYXC01000629.1:10427500-10430000 GCA_015244755.2 Tenualosa ilisha
TTTCACTCATTACCACTCTTAAGGCGTCAAGAGGGAGGTTTACGATTACTAAACATACCCACTAAGCCTACTTACTGCTCAGCTATCAACTAGCTGGCTACTGTTACGTAAGAATGTCTGTATACATGTACGTTTATATTAAGTGAACGTAGATTTGATGTCTTGACGTTGTTTCTGCGTGTGTCTTTGTGTGTCTCTCTGTGTGCCCTGAGAGAACAGATACTGTACTGCTGCTGCATTATCTGGGATTTTAATCTCTGGGTATG
This sequence comes from Tenualosa ilisha, assembly GCA_015244755.2. Lineage (NCBI taxonomy): Eukaryota > Metazoa > Chordata > Actinopteri > Clupeiformes > Clupeidae > Tenualosa > Tenualosa ilisha. Next base: position 10,427,767 of record PYXC01000629.1, read on the forward strand.
TCTGGCTTAAGCCTTCTGCTGGCTCCAGCGGGCCCAGCATTCTCACCCCTTCTTTTCTCCAATCACTAAATCTCCTATAAGAGGCCACACACAGAGCTCAGGCCGCGCACATTTAAATTCACATACGCTTACACACACACACTCACACACACACACACACACGCACACACACACACAGTATATACACACTAACACATACTCCAGAGACAGTCTCCAAATATGTGTTGCACAATCCCTTTAGTTTCATCTATCTATAAATACCGTAAGATGCACTCAGAGTGAGAGAGAGAGAGAGAGAGAGAGAGAGAGAGAGAGAGAGAGAGAGAGAGAGAGAGAGAGAGAGAGACATGCAGGATGTTATCAGTATCCTGTCTCAACGACCTAGCGGGCAATAGTATGTAAGGAGGGTGACCCCTGACCAATGCAACCCCCTTGGAGATGACCTTTTGCCCCCGTCTGGAGGTCAGGTTGGTCTGAGATGGATGTATGTCTGAAAGAGTGCTGGGTGAGGACTTTGCAGAAAGAATATTGCAACTAGACAAAATGCCAGGAAGGCTGGAGAAACTACCATGTCTAGACAACAAGAAACTTCTGCTGATCACATCATTAACCCATAACCCATGAACAGAGCAAAATCAGTATTCATAGAAAACCTAAATTTAAATTATACAATGAAAAGTAGTTTTTTATAAGCTTACGCGTCATATTCTATTCCGTAGGACAACACCATAAAGAGTCCATACAGAGTCCACTATTTAAACAAATTTCACCAACTCATTACAATTTTTTACAAAATCTTACAAAAGAACACACTGTCAATTTTGCCTCTTTAACTACTGGTGGTTGCCTTGTAAATGTGCCTGTGTGGACTGGAGCCAGTCAGTGGTTAGAGCTGAGGTGAATGAACACCGCTGAGTGAAATGACCACGGCCGGCGAACCCTGAGCATCCAGCTGTGTTTGGAGAGGAGCCGCTAAACATGTGATTTATGGAAGGGCGATTAATATTAACTAGGTACGAGCATCGGCCTTTGGGCCTGGCTCAGATGTTGGGGGAACGGCTCGAGTCACTTTTGTTTGTGTAAATACTGATAAGGGTGAAATTTATAAAGCGGCACTCCGTCAACTCCAGTCCCGCATCCTGTAATTTCACATCCAATTTATGTCCCCAACGCTTTGTGCTCTGTGTGGTCCATTTTTTGGCCTGTGTGTGTATGTGTGCGTGTGTGTGTGTGTGTGTGTGTGTGCGTGTGTGTTAAACCTGCTGTGAGCTACATCCCAGTGTTTCATATTAAATCTGCTGTACGAAGGGAGCGTGGCTGCCATCACTCAACCGCCTCTCCGTGGGCCGCAGCCCTGCCATCCTGCCCGACGGCTGTGCTCGGAGTCCACTCAGTTGACAGTTACAAATGTAGTACGTTCCCAACTCTGCCCAAAGATGCAATGGATTTTCAGCAGCGCATGTGGAAGGAGAGGAGGTAGAAAAGCAAGTTCTTCCACATTGTTGACACAGAAAATCCCTCAAGCCCCATATTATTCTACTCTTTGAACTATTCAAACAGTAACACGCTGGGTTGTTTTAGAACAGCCTCAAGAATGTATTTTTTTTGCTCCACCAAATTCTCCATTTTGATTTATCATTCCCAGCCAGCAGGCCACATTTACACAGAAGTGCACGCGCACACACAAGCATGCTATGCGTGCACACACACAAAAACACACACGCACACACACACAGTCAGTGCACATAGTACCACTGAATCATGGAGACAATGTGCACTTAAAGTCAGCAAACAAACACAATGCACTTATATATAAACAAATACACATGCACACAAACATGCACACCTCTGCCGGCAAAAATATCCAAACAAGGCCTATGACTGCCTTTCCCACTGGCCCAGCCGCTACGCAAACAGACGGATGGACTGTCACTCGACGAGGCCTGGAAGCCTTTTTGACAGGGTGATATAGGGAGCCCGTCGAGCCGAGCGGGGCTAACAGGAAAAAAACATTTAAGGCGGCTTGCGTGCAGCCAGAGGCAGGAACCGCTTCCTCCCCACCCCTCCCCATCTCCTCCCTGAGTCAGACTGAGCCCAGGCTGCCTAGAGTGACCAAATTAGAGCTCCCCGCCAGCTACACTTAACCCTCCTCCACGGCAGTGATTCACATGGGAAAGGTGAGGGGGACGGGGCCAGGCCGGAGGGGGTGGTGGCGGTGGTGGTGGTGGTGGTGG
>PYXC01000629.1:10435000-10457500 GCA_015244755.2 Tenualosa ilisha
GGGCACACACAAATACAACAAATACATACACAACATGTGGAACAGGCACATACAAATTCATATATCTACAGGCAATACACACACACACACACACACACAAAAAAATCTATAGTAGGGGGTAGAGAAAGGAGTAGTGGTAAGGGGATTTAACCTAAGCCTAGCACAGATAGGCGACATTAGCTTGACCTTCTCATTACCTACCCAATCTACTCCATCAATCAAGAGTTGAAGCAAAATAAAACCCCCACCACCTCCCACCTCAATCCAACAACCCTAACCCCCTCTCCCCCACCCCACTGCACCATCAGCAATGACTGAGGCCCAGACAGACGACGCTGTTTATCTGGGGCCACGGAGGTGAGGTAGGCCATACATCACCCAGGGCTAACTGCCATGCCGGGGGTGTGTGTGTGGGGGGGGGGGGGGGGACCACCACCAACATCGACCCCCAGCCCAGCGACACTGACCGACCCCCAGGAGCTGCTGAGAGCCAAGCCAGAGCTCCCACTTTAAACTCCTCCAACTCATATAGCATCTATAAAAGCCCCTGTGAACTGCGATGGCCGCCGATGATAAGGCTCGCTCGAGTCAGCGTGAGTCTGCATGGAGAAGCAGTGGCGGGGACGGAGGAAGAAAAATGAAGATGAGCCCTTTGGCTTACGGCATGACGGCGCGGGTGTTATCTTGCGGAGTCACCGCAGACTCATGAGATGGACGAGCTAAGGTCGGAGGTCAAGAGCAGTGCGGTGAAGACGGTGAGCTCACAGTTGTTGTCTTCTGAGTGTCTTTGGTGTATCTTATTGCATCCCAGTAGATTTATAACGCCTACTATGTCTGTACTTTATGAAAGTAAAGTAAAATAAAGTAGTTTACAAACCAACTCAGACCATAGTATGTGGACACATATGCACACAAAGGTAAACACTGAAGTGTATAAACCATCACTCTTTACTGACAGCAGTTGAGAAGTGGCAGCCATGGCTCTTGACAGCATTGTTTACACGTGCACGCGTGGCAACGCAACAGTTCCAGAAACCCTCCAGAGGGGCCCTCCGTCACGGAGCGCACCACCTGCGCACTTCCGTAGATGTCAGGCGGCAGCGGGGGCGGCAGTGGGGGCCGCAGACGCAGATGCAGTGACCAACAGTCGCATCAGCAACGAGGGCAGTGTGTGGGCAGCTGGTGACGTGCGGTTGTGCTTGTGCTGCAGTGGCCAGTTTCGCTCCATCACCTCTGTGCTCCGTCACGCACAGAGAACTCAGTGACTCAAGCTCTTGGATGAGGCCAGTGAAGTGTTTGTGTGTATTTTGTGTGTTTGCTGGGGGGGTCGATCCACATGGATGATACGGGTGTGTGGGAGAGGCTTATCTGTCTGGCTGTGGAGGAGGGGTGAAGAGACTTGGGGAGGATGGGGTGGAGGAGGGTGCTGCTCTTTTCACGTCTTTCCACTAGGGGACACTAGAGCAAGGAGTAGCATCACAACAATTGGCAGCTCCACTCCACCAACTGCAGCTCCACTCCACCAACTGTTTCTTCTCCCATGTGTGTTGTGTGGCTGATCTCTACATTCAGCTCATGTATGGCCCTAACTCAGTGGGATAACCACATGCTTTAGGTGACTGCTAATGAAGCAACATTTCACCAATTCAATTTATCCACAACGTAGAATACATTATTACAGACAGGACAGACAGGTAAATATACCTGTTAACTGTATTACTACAACTAAACTAACTAGAACTAAATAACTACGTAGAATTACAGAATCCAAAATGTAACAGATAAAAGTAAACAACAACGAAAAAACATGAAAAGAAAAGAAAATATGACATCATAAAATAAGGTTCTTGTTCTTCTTTTTGAATACAGGTAATTCGTTTGGTATCATTTAAAAATGTTTTTACATATAAATATTTATTTATCAATTATTTTAAAATAGTTTTGATCATGTGGATGGTCATTAGGTATATTAACTAACCTGTTGTTACCAGTAGCTGTCCAGGCAATGCTCTATGCTGTCCTGTGGTTCAGACTGGAAACCTGAAAAAGTAAGAAAAGCTTTTAAGCCATGATGTCACACTTACCGCAACATTAGACTGCATGTTATCAAGATTTTATCAGTGTTCGCAGTGTTTGCAGGGAATGCGATGTTTAGGTAGCCTAGCTCACTGGCATGAAACCAAAATGAAGTTTTAATTCTGTTTCAATATGCATTATAATTACAATTATAATTATAACTATAATTCCCATAATTTATAATGGATAAAATGTGAATTTAGTGCATCTGAACATTTAGAACATTTTAACAGTTAAGATGCAAAAACATCAAGCTTCAAACATAAATGAACTGTAAGATAACTGTGACTAAAAATGTCCAACAAAAGCAATTGTTTTGTTGATATGAATATGTGTTTTGTTGGATATCAGTGTGACACACATGAGGGTTTATCGTTTATTTATCTTTGTCTTTGCTTATTTGTTTATGATAATTGTCCATGTCAGTGCCGTATTACTGAAACACTAACATCTCTAGAAATCTCCATAGTCATTTTATCTGCACATAGTCATTTTATCTGATTTTTACGTAAGTAGTTTAAACAATACAAATTTAAAAAATTAACTAAGACATTAGTTAACTTATTAATAGTTAGACTTATTACAGTAAATAAATAATAAATAAGTAATAAGTATAGGAAGTGATAATAAATCATTTCTTTTTTGTGGCATTACAGAAAACAGTTTGTTGGAGTGACATGGCAAATGCTAAACTAAGGGAAAAAAATGTGTCAAAGATGTTTTACACAGCATAACATGTTGTGTTGTTTTTAGAGTTGGTGTCTTTCCAGGATTTAAATGTGACTACAATCCAAAATAAAACTACAATTCTACTCCCCTGTGTACACGTGCAAACATTTTTTTTCTGCCAATAAATGTTTTCAAATGTACAGTATGTACGTGAAGGATATTTAGACACTTAAATGCAGTTCTTATTTTCCAGCTTTCCAAAATAGCTATTGATACACTGATTAAGACAGCATAAATACCAAAGGCAATACCAATTGTAATTGTAACAAAAACTATAGCAATTGTAACAAAAACTATGCATTTCCAAACATTCTCAAACACAAACTGCTCCAAAATTATGACAAAAATTCTTGCTATATTATCTGTGACAAAAGCATACAGAGGCCCCAGCAGCTGCACAGAAGGCTCTGTACACTATTTGACTGACCACAACAGATAAGATCACTTTCCCAATCCAAACCACCTGTAAGCTTCTACAAAAATGAAAAATAGGGAGCTTTGAATGTAACAGAGGTAAGGCAAGGTTAAAAGGGTGGCCTGGAATTCGTACAATTTTAACACACACACAAACACACACACACACACACACACACACACACACACACACACACACGCACAGGCATGGAGGTACAAAAAAGTGAACACTATAAATAAATGCATGGGCGTACACACACATACTCACACTAACACACACACACACACACACACACACACACACACACAGAGGTCTGTTTTATTTCCATCCGCACCAGGCACTGTGTGACGCACTTTGAAAATAGTTGGGAAAATAATCATCGTTTTATTACACCGGTGTCATCAGAATGAGGAGAGAAGCCCCAACGCTGTATTGAGCTGGTCTCTCCTGTTCTCTGCTAGCCCAGCAGCAGCAGCAGAAAAAAGCTGCTCCCCCCCAGCCTGTGTTAGCGGCTCTGGCTAGCACTCTGAACGACGACACGGAGGTCTGTGCCCGAGCCAAGAAGCGCAGCAGCAGACGGCACTGTTCTGTGCACGGTGCACTGCGGAACAAAATGAAGCTGACATCTTAAATCGCCACTTCATTTTGTTGACCGTGCCGTAATTGCCCTGACAAAAAAGGGAAAAAAAAGGTTAATAGGTTCCCCCTAATGCAATTTCTGTCAAAACAACAACACTGACACACAATATTGGCTATGGGGTGGGGTGGGGCATACAGTACCTCAGTGCTGCTCTGTCGTGTCCCCCCCCCCCCCTTCCCCTGAGGAGTCCGATAGAGACCATGATAAGCCCTGTATCCATTTACAATCACAGCTTCTGTGTTTGAAGCTTTTTTCCCCTCTAAATAAGTAAATTACCTCTAATACCCTCTCTTCAGCTCTTAGCCTGTTTGGGGTCTTATGTAAACCAGATGTTACCCCCCCACCACACACACACACACACACACACAATCCTACCCCACCCTGAATGCCACCACCACCCCAATCCCCCTCAACTCCCCAGCGCCACACAGATGGGTAATATACACCGGAGTAGTCTAGCATCCTACATGGGCTCTTCATGAATCCACTTAGGGCACCACAGTGCACCCACAGACAGACATGAAGGCATGCACTAATGTCCGCAAAAACACACAAACACTAACACATGGAAAAGAAAACATGAGAGTTTCTGCAAACATCGAGTGATCACACACAAATGCACTCACGTCGGCACACTAATCAAACAATTTCACAAGATCAGAGCGTATTCAAAAATAGATCTTTGACAGACATTTGAGAAAAGATATTTTATCATGTTTGATAAAAGAAAAAATAAACTTATTGAAAGAAAAAGTACATAAGTAGGCTACCTCAGAAAAATACAGTTAATCAATACTGACTTTAATATCAAGTCATAACATCAGGTCTTAATTTTGGGTCTTGATTCACCACTACAATTGCATAGAGTAACCTTGTTAACCAGGACCTTTTGAGAGAGAGAGGGAGCCTTTTAACTGAAGAGAAACTCTGAAATTGAATTTCAGAAAGCAGGTATACATCAGAATCTAATCTTCATATTTTACATTGGTTCTACTGTATTTTTGTCTAATGTAACTTGTGTCTTGATTATCTTCCAAAGTCTTCAGAGTCTTTGAACGTAGACCTTTTAAAAGGCTTTAGTAGAGAATTCAAAGTGAGTTGGTTCATATCTAACCCCACTCGGTTCACAAGATGGTTTACCCTACTCCGAACTCTTACTCCTCTTCCTACTTATTTCATTCTCTTTCACCACCACCTCTTCATCAATCTCCTGATAGGCCCTCGCTGTTGTCACTCAAACAGCGCAGTGAGGTAAGTGAACCCACCTCCCAACCACCACCACCACCCTTGGTTTTTAAACAATGAAGTTCACAAGCCTTTCAAGTCCCATTTCTCACTAACAGAGCCCCAAAATCAGATGGCAAGATGTTGAGGGGGTCCCGTCTGATATCCATCACTGGTCAGGCATTGACCGATAGCTCTCCACGGGCCGTAGGTGATCAATTGAGTAAAAAAAAAAGTCACCCTCTCAAGAGCTCATTACTTGTTTGACAGTCGCCCCAGCACTCTTAATAAACACAGCAATAGTGAATTTATGAAAGAGCAATTATCACATCACAAACGCAATAATCATTTTTCACCAATCTGTTCACAGAGCAAGCTTACAATAACTCAGTAGTCAGTAGTTGTATAGACATGGAAGACAGCTCCAAATGTATGATGAGGGAAACAGAGGTGGTGAAAAGGTTATTCCCATGTGTTGTCTCTCCCTCATCACGCTGGAGAACTCTCAGAGGGTGTAGTTTCACTCTGGGAGAGTTCCTCCACTACTGTTCAACCCCCCCTCATCACACACACACACACATGCACACACACACACACAATATCAACTTAACATATGGAGAAGACATAAAATAACACCTACCACACCTCTCTGTGTATTTTCCTGCGGACGGGCACAGCTATGGTCTGAGAGGTTCAGTCTCTCTCTCTTTCTCTACCCACACACATAACAACAGACACCCACAGACACAGACTAGAATACACACTCAAATGTATAACAACAGACACCCACAGACACAGACTAGAATACACACGCGCACACACACGCGCGCACGCCCCATGGTGAGCAGTGAGGCCTGACTGACCCTGAGCACATGGAGCTGGCCATGACCCGTACCTGAGCGGCGCGTTTTACAGGCTGTTTCACACCGCAAAGCCACGCTGCCAGAGCGCGAACACTGGGGCCTTTGTGCCGCCACAGCGCTGCGTGGGAAGGCAGGCAGGCAGGCAGGCAGGCAGGCGGGCGGGTCGAGACGCTGGCCTGGGCACTTGAGAGACAAGCAGATACTGTGGGATGCATTTGGGACTGAAGGTCTCCATCCACGCTCCGTTTATGTGGAGAGTTCTCTGCAGGCTACTCTTGATAGTACACACACATTCACGTTGATGAGGTAAAAGTTTACCTCTGCATATTTCACCCGTTTCTGCTATATAGAGGCAGATTACCTATCAGTGGTCAGCATAGACAGCAAGGTTAAATTTGATTTGACTTTGTAATTTGATTTTTGCACTGGTAACATTATTCGTAATGGATAATTACTACTAGTAATCTCATAGTTGTCTTCCCCAATTTTCCCTGCAAGGATCACGTGAACTAGTCATGTGACAGAGGCATGACCAATCAGGTCTCTATAGTTTTCATACACTTGCTGATTCAGGTGTCCAGATGAGATTGTTTTTAGATTAATCCAAGGCATGGATTCAAATGAAAATGCATTAGTCTGGATGTAGCATAAGAGCTGATAACACAATTGCATCAGATAAGTGTGTTTGTGTGTGTGTGTGTGTGTGCGTGTGAGTGTGTGTGTATGTGTATGTGTATGAGAGTGAGTGTGGGTGTGAGTCTTTCATGCTGACAATGGAGAACAAACCTTACCTTGAGGACATGTTCTTACTGTCTTCTAATGTAAGTGTGGCAGTGAGTCCTCTGAGACTGGGGTTCAGACTTCTTCCTCTGTGTTAAAGAGAGCAGCTCTGTCACATTGCAGAATTACACTGTATGACGAGGTCTAGTCACTGCATTCGTAATTTAGCAATTTATCATAATTTATTTTGTCTCATTTCAGCCACAGCTGCTGTGGCCAGTCACCCAATGCAACACAGCATGTTTCATTTGCCCGCATGCATTTAAATAGTTTCTCGTTTCTGCTTTTACATTTAAAATTACACTGGTCACAGAAAGTATTATTCATGTGTGCCGAGTCCTGGCAGAAGATACAGGATGCTTGCAGTCAGCCCTGAATGCTACAAAGTTACATTGTTTACTTTTATTATCATTCTTTTAGTTGATTATGAAAGTAAACTGGATACAATTTGTTGTGCAGCCTTCTTGTTGTTTTCCTGTGCACCTGCATATTGATTGCATTTTCTCTCAGACTGATTATATTTGCCTCTCAGGCTTTTTTTTTTTTTTTTTTTAGCAAACCATTTACTGGAACTGCAGTTTTACTGCAACTATTGGTAGCTGTACTCTGTCCAGTAAGTGGAATTGTGAGATGTTTCTGTATTTTCAGGGTAAAGTCTGATGTATGATAATGTAATGCATGATAGACAGCTCCTGTTGGCAGATAAATCTGAAGCTATTTATCTTTAAATGCTAAGTGAATATTCATGAAGAATTCTGGAGGAGCCAATATCAGTATGAATCAGACAAAGAAAAAAACAAAAGCTTTGTTCAGACTAAACTTGTTTTAAACAAACATCCACTTGATCTGCTTCCAGACCAAACTTGTGAGGCTGACATTTTGGCAGCAGTCATATATAGGGGTTATTTTATTGTCATGTACAAAATGCGTGGAAAAATTGGGAAAATGATAAATTAGTCATTTTTTGACCTGCTCTGATTTCTAATTGCTATATCTTAGAAATGACTTGTGATAAGGGACTAATTAGATGATTATGACATGGCCCATATTATAAATGGATGGTGATGGATGCTTCTTTTACTCTTTGTTTGTTTTCTAATCCTTAAACTGCTCTATGCCTCTGCGGAAGGTGGGACGAGAGGTACTCCTGCTGGAACTGAGACACTCTCAGTGGAGGGAGTTCATAAAGGGCCTTCAGAGGAGTGATGAGAAACACCGCGTGGAACAGAGAGATACTCTGATATCTGATCAAGAATTTCAACTTAGTTAAAAAAACATTTTTCATAGTTCTTTTCTATTTTTTATATCTTTTCTAATTGTATATGGTTTCTTTATACTGTATACTATATTTTTATTTAAATATGTATTTTCTTTTTATTATATTCACTTCTATGTTGATGAAAAAATTTATTTAAATGGATTCTTCTCTCCTGCCAAGTGAAGTCCAGTTTACTGTCCAGGAGACTTAATCATCCTTCTTTAGCTCAGAAACCAAACAAAACTATATTACAAAACAAAACTAAATTATAACAGTAGAAACTATCCTTAGTCCCCAAGAATAATTCTAGGCCCCTCTCATTTAATTTCTCTTTCTCTCTCTTGCTTGCTCGCTCTTTCTTTTTCTCTCTGTCAATCCTTCACTCCATCTCTGACCAGGAGCAGGATGGCGCACTGACGGTAATTATATGGCATCTGGAAACGATTGGGATTGCAAAAGGACCCTCAAGCCCAGAGCTGCTGTCTTCTTATCGAACACAGACCCCTTTACCCTCTCTCTCTTTTTTACACTTCGTCTTTCTCTCAGTCCATCTCTCACTGATTCTCAAGGTCTTTGTTTCCCTCACACACATTTTTCACTCCTTTGCCTGCTAACAATGACAGAAAAAGATGGAAATGACAGCAATGGTGGAAAAGTCCATCAAATTACATGATGCACTTACAGTAGTGTTACAGACAGTACGCATGTTTAGCAAACTAAATACATACACCGCTAATGGACTCCCATTATGAATGCACACCCACAAGGAAGGCTTTCAGGCACATGTGTTTGTATGGTACACAGCACACAGCAGACACACTTAAGTCTTTAGGCCACACAGCACCCCCCATCCCCAACCCAACCCCCCACTCCCAAACTCAACCCTTTGGCTGGGGCTGAAATGCTGGTTCTGGCCAGAGATGCCAATCACTCTAACCTCAGGCTACATACAGGGAGCAGAGGGAAAAAGAAAGAAAGAGAGAGAGAGAGAGAGAGAGAGAGAGAGAGAGAGAGAGAGAGGAGAGGTGGAGGGAGAAAGAGAGAGGCTCTTTCTTAGAGGATTATTGGATGGGACAGAACCCTGAGGGCCACAGGAAGCTCTGGGTTATTCAAGGCTGTCTGTCTGTCCGTCTGTGTCCATCTCTCTCTCTCTCTCTCGCTCACCCACTCTCTCTTTTGTCACCCGCAGGGACTGAGATGGCCGGTGCAGAGACAGACAGACTCCCAAGGGAGAGGGAAAGGGCTACCACTGTCTCCTTTAATCAAAGGCATACCAGTAGTGCCCATTCCACACATACCACTTTAAAAAAGTCTTTCTTGTGTGCACGTGGGTGTGTGGTGTGTGTGTGTGTGTGTTTGTGTTTCTACGCCGCTGTGTTTTTGCACGTGTGTGTCTCTCTCTTTTTTTGTGAGTTTGTGTCTGCTTCTCTGTGTGTGTGTGTGTTTGTGTGTGTGTGAAGGGGTGCTCAGCCTTATCCTTTGCGCCCCCATCCAGACCCACACCCAGTGTCTGACGGCTGGTCCACTGTGGCCTGTGCTATCTGGGCCTGTCCCACCTCGTCTCTCCCTCTCTAAGCCATCCATCTTCCCTTAGACCTCCTCCTCCTCCTCCTCCTCCTACCCTCTCATGGTTCCCTTCCTCTGCTTGACTGATCTCCCTGACTGATCATCAGCCTCGATGGAGGTGAGGGGCAAAGCCACTGGCAGTCCACAGTTAGAGAGAGAGAGACAGAGAGAGACATTTGAAAAAGAAATGTGTGAGAGAAAAAAAAGATTGAGAGAAAGGCTGGCAGTGGCACCTCATGTGGACATGCTATAGGGACTGAGAACTCTATATAACCACAATCAAAAGCTGATCTTAAAACCATATGCACTCCGAATGAGTGACAGCCAAACCATAATTCATCTGTAACACTAACAAAAATTAATTATGTTGGATTTGGCTAGTGAAATTTATTTGCTTCAGGAGGCGCATTTCATGGAAGATGGACTGCTGCTGTAGGCTGGCCACAGTCTGTGGAGGCCATAAAGATCTCCAGGGTGGAGACGAGAGGTTTGTTACTGGCAGACTGACTCCCGGATGCGCACCATTAAAAAGAGCACCACTCCTGGATCTTTAAATGGCAACCTGAATCATATTCCTGTCATTCACATCCCCCCCCTCCTCCATTCAGAAATCTTGACTCAGAGGAGCCATAGAGCCAGAGCTTCTCCTCCATCCTGCTCGTCCACCGCATACTCTCACTCTCTCACTCACTCTCTCTCTCTCTCCCTCTCTCTTTCTCTCTCCCTCTTTCCTGGCCAAAGGGCATGAAGGACAGTAAGAGACCCGGCAGTGAGTCAAGTATGGCCCTCTCTTCATTTACCCGAGTCTTTCTATCTCTTCCTCCCCATTACATCTACTCCCTATCCCTCTCTCTCTTTCTCTCTTCTCTGTCTCTCTCCATCTATCTATCTCTGTCTTTCTCCCTCTCATTTAAAGCCAAAGGACACAAAGAGGACCCGGCAGTGAGTCAGTGTGCTGTCCTCTTTCAACTCCTCCTCTTCATTCTCCCCCATCTCCTCTATCTCTGTCTCTTTCTGCCTCTCACTCTGTCTCTCTCACTCCATCTCTCTCTCCCTCTCTTTCTCCCTCCATCTGATCTGTCTCCCTCCTCGTGAGTGAGAACAGGGAACTGGATGGTGGGAGAGATGGCTGTCGGGGAGTCAGGCGCAGAAAGGCCGCACTCAGCCTGCACACGGCCACCCGACCATTTAAATCTATTAAAAGTTTATAATGCAGAAAGCGGACAGTGTGTGTCTGCGCCCCTCTCAATAAGAGCTTTGTGGCTGAGCAGAGCGTCTGGGAGCCGTAGACCTTCCCAGAAAGGTCTAGCTGAGACACCCCCTCTCCTCCCTTCCACCACCGTGTGTGTGTGTGTGTGTGTGTACTCTCTCTCCACCACTGTCTCTCTCTATCTCCCTGTTTTTCTCCTCTCTGCCTCCTTTACCCTAACCCTGTCTCTTTTCCTCTCTCTCTCTCTCTGTCTGTCTCTTTTTCTCTCGCCCCCTCTCAGGTTCTCTCTCTCCCTGTTTTCTTCAATCTCTCTCTACCTTCTTCATCTCTTTCCCCATTCCTCCTCCCTCACTCTTTCGTCCCTCTCTCTCTCTCTCTCTCTCGTTCCCTTCCCTTCATCCCTCTCTCTCCTTTCCTCCTTCTCTCTCTCATATTGGGGGCCTGGGGTGTTGTGATTTCACTCAGGCTTTTCCAGCCGCCTTCAACAGTTCACTTGAGCTCAGACTCTATAAACCCACCACAGCAGTGCGTCTCTAGGCCTGCACGCCTGTGCAGCACGACCACCCACGCCACGCCAGCGAGCTGTCCAAACAGCATTAGTCTCTGTCTTAATCACTCTTCTGGAAAACACACACATACACACACACACACACACATACATGCCCCACCCCCACACACACAAGCACTCACATGCCTATACACACGCACACACAAACACATGCACATGCACATGCACACACACACACACACACACAAACACACACACACACACACAGCATATACAGTAACACGTGACTACTAAAGAATCAGACTATCTGACCCTAATAAGGTTAGGGAAGTGGAGCTAAATTAAGGGAAATGAAATGGCCAAACCAGATGGTCCACTTCTCCAGCACTCTACAGCACATCTCTATGTAACAGAGACAGAGGGAGAGAGAGAGAGTCAAACTGCCCTGATTCTTGCCTGAAGCCCTGTCCACACGACGTCTTTTTTTTTTTTTTGCAGGTTGAAAAAAATCTGTGTCCACACACGAGCCGGAGCGAAAATATCCGCATCCTCACGACAACGGAACACCGAGTGAAAACGATGTAATACGTATTCCACATCTATATGTGGCGCTGTAAACAGATACAGCCAGAGCCACTGGACACACCAACACCAGAGAGCGCATGCGCGTAGAGCACAAACACAACTCCGTTGTCCTCCATTGTTGTTTTTACAGCTTGTTGTGTGCTAGGGTCTTCACTGCTCTTCTGGTCACGTGACGGTGACAGATTGGAGACGTCATCGTTTTCAAAAAGCTGCATTTTGCTTGTCCACACAGCAACGAAACGACCGCGTTTCAGATTTTTCCACTCCGGAACCCGTTTTCAAAAAACGTAGCTTTAGGTCACCCAAAACACAGGCGCCGTGTGGATGCAAGGCCAAAACGCATAGAAACATCTCAGTTTTAACAGAAAAACGTTGCCGTGTGGACGGCCTCTGAGTCTCTCAGTGTGGCCTCTAGGAAGCCTGGTTACATGGTCCAAGCCCTCGGTGGCCTCTAATCCCTGAGTGCATTACCAGGCTGGAGGGAGAACATTACCTCTGGTATGCAGACCAGGCCCGGCTTCAGGATCACTGGCAGCCGGATTCAGCTTACCAAAAACTCGCTTGCTCACTCTCTATCTCTCCTAGTTTGTCTCTCTCTCTCTTGTTCCCTCATTCACTCCATTCCTCCCTCTCCTAGACTCTTTCCATTACACTCCCTCAGTGTTTGTTGCTCCCTCTCTAATTCTCTCTTTCCCTTCAAAGTGTCTCTCTCCCTCTTTCTCTCTCTCCTTGCTTCCCTCTCTATCATCCCCCTTTCATGAGCCTCCTCCCCCCTCAATACACCCCCCCCCCCCCCCCCCCGGCCATCACTAGCACAGCCAGACAGGCTTTAGAGGTCCACCAGATATCAGATAGACAGCCTCAGATCCACTCTAAAGCCTTACAACAGGGCTAACAAATTACCTCCACCTCCCACCATCTCACACAAACACATCCATTCTCCCTGCTCCTTCTCTGGTGGACACACACGCTCACACACACACGCACGTGCACGCACATACACACATGCACACACGCATAAACAGACAGACACATACACATACACATGCACACGCACACACACACACTTGAAAAAAAAAAAAAAAACAGACAGGTCAGTGCCCCCCCCCCCTAATGCATGTGTGTGTTCACATTAGAAAGCCATAAAAGCCATCCTAACTCAGGCTCCATTATCAGGAGAGTGTTGTGCTCTAGCGCTTATTATTTCTTCCCCTGAATCCCCTGGTTATTTCTGTCTGCTCAGGAATGCAACGAATCCCCCCCTCAAACAACCACACCTACAAATGAGACATAGCAGGTATGCAGGCTTTTGGGCTTATTATGTGTTCATTGTTCAAGACAAAAAGCAGAATTTAATTAAAATGTATGAATTAAATAAATTCATAATTCATCCCTCTCTCTACTACTCATTCACACACATACACACACACACAACACACACACACACACATACACACACACACACAAGCACACAAAAATCACAAATGTCTTATTTCTAGTCCTATCACTAAGTCAAAGCCTTCAAAAATGGGACAGGGTTTCCTCATCGTGGCCACCCACTCACCCACCCGCAGTGCACACACACACACACACACACACACACACACACACACACACACACACACACATACACACACACACACACACATACACACGCATGCACATGCCCAGAGTAAACACACAGAGGAACACACATACAGCCCATCACAGTTCCCTTCCTGTGTGGAAGAGGGCCATCACATAGAGATATACAGCATCTCTTATTCAACGCCACACAAACGCACCAATCAACCTGCCGCAGACACACCAATAACCCTGGCAAAAGATAAACTATTTGACTCAAATGTGGAGGAGATGATAAACAGGAAGAAGTCACTCACCTAGCTGTGTTGGTCACACTCACACACACCTGCTAACACATTTATGGCCTGGGACTTTGCAGGAGGTAAATATTTAGATAAATGTTGTCCCTGAATACTTGACAATCTTTAGCAATGTGACCAGGTTTGCAAAAATAAGAATAAGAAATAGTTATGAAAAATAATATCATTTTCAAAAATAAGTCAGTAGTCTGTGTGTGTGTGTGTGTGTGTGTGAGAGAGAGGGACCCCCAACAGAATCCCCTCCATTTGAGGTTTAGCAGTTTCACCTTTTCTACTGCAAACTCATTTCACTCATTATCATGCTTTTACTGAACCCCTCAAAGTCCCTTGTGATCACACAACACAGAACAGAGCAGATCTGCATGACTGCTTCACAACAGAGATTAAAATGAAAGAATACTACTGCTGTAAAAACAACAACAACAATAACAAAAACATTAATACATCTTCAGGGTTGTGGAAAATACAAGACAATTGTTCAGAAATTTCTCTAGTTTAGTCACAGTCACAGTCACAACTCTTTTTCCACATAAACAGAGCAGATCTTTGAAACAGTATTACATAAATAGTGTTTTGAAGGAATCTCTCCTTCTTTCTCTCTATATATCAGACATCACAGGCATGCGGTTCCTTGAAGGGGCGCTGTAGCAGAGAAAGGGAAAGCACAAAGGTTCCTTAAATCAGGCATCTCTCGGTGTGTGGCACATCACTCTACCAGTCATGTGGTAAATATTGTGTTTCCTGTCTCCTCCTTAACTGTTTTGGTAATTGGCTTGTGTTAACCCTGTGACCTGTCGACCTGAGGGGAGGGAAAGGGTGCGGAGGGAGTGGAGTGGAGTGTGTGTGTGTTTGTGTGTCTGTGTGTTTACATGTGTGTGTGTATGTGTGTGTGTGTGTGTGTGTGTGTGTTGGGGGGGGGGGGGGGGGGTAGTAGAAGATGTAAAAGGAGGGGCGGCTGAGAGTTGCAGTGAGCCAGAGTCACTGCCAGATTGGGTGATCCAGGAAGTCAGGGGGCCAGGGGCCTGGTCCTCACAATGCCCCGCGCTGTTCCCCCCGGCGACCGTCCCACAATCCATGGCATAGCAGCAGCGGTAGTAATGGCGTCAGTTGTGGTCCAAACGGCCCGCCAGCTATATGGTTCGCATTAAGAGAGATAAATGATCCCTCTCCCCACTCAACCCCCACCACCCACCCAACACCACCAACCCCTCCTGTTCTTCAGCCCGACTGGACCCCAGAGTGTCCGCCAAACCACACTCCCTCTGGACCATCCAACCGCCCGCAGCACTCCCGCACTGACCGGCCAATGAGTTGAGGTGAAGAGTCATTCTCTGGCTTAATAAACGCTAATGCAATTAAGATGAACAAACAAGGCCGCTTCCAGTAGAGTCACAGAGGCCACGGCAGCACAGGGCAATTTTCCACCACTAAATCATCCTTCAAAAACATGTTGTACCCCTGACTAATTTACAAAGATCAACTGCTTTTTCAAATGCATTTACATTTTCATATTTCATCTAACTTTTTTTTTTTTTTTAATTTCTAAAGCACATGTTATGGAAAGAAAAACATACAGTTTGAAAGTCTCACTTCTGGTGCAAACTGAACATGGTGTAATCAAGAACAGCGTAACAGCCAGCAGTATAGTTAGAGAGGGCTTTCTGGGAGCCCCTCTGATATATTTTTCACGCTCTGAAATTTTGAGATTACCTGTGATGTGCAAACAAGCCAGGAGCACAGAGGTTTGGTCTGTGGGCAGTCGGGGCCCGCTGACACCAGCTATCAGCCTCTGATAGGGGGGCTGTGAGAGGAAGCAGACCTCCAGGCCTGGGGCTCCTAGCACAGTGAAAGGGGCCATTCACACACTAACACACACACATGCACACGCAGGCGCGTCACAGACACAGACACTGACACTGACACACACACACACACACACACACACACACACACACACACACACACACACACACACACACACACACACACACACACTCAGACACAGACACAGACACAGACACACACAAACACACACCCACACCCACACCCACACTCACACACACACACACACACACACACATATAACCCTCCCGTACACACACTGACCGCACAGAGTAAGCCACAAACACACACATACACACACACACTCACATACACACACAGAGGCATGTGGTGCTTCTTTCACAGAACCCACAAATGCACAGGCATGCATGTACGCATAGGCGTGCACACACACACACACACACACACACACACACACACACACACACCACACACACACACACACACAGACACACACACATGCACGCACACACGCTCTGAATGAATATACATATGCAAAGCACAATGGGAAACATCCCATGGGATTCAAAGCTAAAATCTTGAATAACATCTCACACATTCTCCCTCCACACATGCCATATCACAGATTGCTTCGCACACCGAAACAATTTAATCATTCATAAAATATTACGATCAAAGCTTGCAGTGAGGTGCCAAGATAAGCAAGCCGTGGCTCTGAGCTCCGCGAGTGGGGTGACAGAGAGGGGCTCGGGCCAAGATGATGCCATGATGATGACATCACGAAAACGGTCCAGCCATGTGAAGTCCACGGGCCCTGGCTCAATTAGAGCTCCACTTTTCATTTTCACTTAAACATCCGACGGCAACACACGCACGTCAAGGAGGATGAGGAAGAGGAGGAGGAGGAGGAGGAGGGGAGAAAATGGGAGCGGGCCCAGTAAAAATAACCCATGCTGTTTCTGCTGGCCCTCTCTGCCGCTCGAGGCCTAGGGCCGGCTGCTCGGGCAGGCCCCTCATCATTCTTTCACCTTCGTGTTGGTGGGCAGCGTGCCGCGTGAGCTCATGCTGGCAATCATCGCCGTTTCCTAAATTCATTTAGCTGCTCTCCATCAAGGCCGCTGATCAAGGCACGGGATCGACCCGAGACAGGAGAGAAGAATGGGAATGATATGCTGTTTTTCCTGTCATTTGTTGGGAAGTGTGAGTGAGTGTGTGTGTGTGTGTGTGTGTGTGTGTGTGTGTGTGTGTGTGTGTGTGTGTGTGTGTTGTGTGTCTTGCGCGTGCATGCACTTCAGCTGAGTAAACGGCTAAGCCATTCTAAAAACCGATCCTCTCATATCTGGCTCTCTCTGATAAATTAAATTCATTTCCTTCTCAGTGTTAATGAAAGCATTTAATTTGTAATCCTTTTGGAGGTGCTATGGTCAATGAGAGCATTCGATAATTAAGGACTAAGGAATTCCTTAGTCATCATGGCTGCTTCTAATTCTGCATATACAAAACAATGGGCTAAGGGCACTGGCTGAGGCTCTCGCTGCTGTGGGATAAAGGCACAAGCTGGAATGAGAAGGGGCACAAGGGGGCACAGTGGGTCTGATCTGAGGAGAGGAGCCCTTATGAATCGTTGCCATCATTCAAACAAAAGCGCCTCATGCCACACGTCAGCAGGACGCAAGAGGTGCAGGGACGTTGCCATCACAAATAAGTCCCGTTGGAATATTAAGCGGAGGGGTTATAATCGCTTGTGTCACAACTGGGGGGTTCTGGGTTTGCCAGCTTTCCGGGAACTGAAAGGGTATGTGGCGACATGTGTAACAGCAGACAAAAAATACGGCGCGTCACTTTTGTGACAAACAAACGTTGCCATGGCTGCTGCAGTCGTCGAGGCAGGGCTCGAGGGGAGCGAAGCATTATGGGTGTCCCCGCTGGGGCAGCACTGATATGAGTTATATCTGTAATTTCAGAGTTCAGGAACCTCCCAGTGTAAACACAGGCACCGTGTTAAGACAGGACGTGGCCCGGCTCCTGCCAAAAGCGCAGGCTTTCTGGGCAAAGGCTGCTATTCGGCAGTCCACACTTCTCATCAGGGAAGACAGAGAGAAAGAGAGAGAGAGAGAGAAAGAAAGAAAGAAAAGAGAAAGAGAGAGAGAGAGGGAGAAAGACAGGGAGGGAGGGAGAGAGGGAGGGAGGAAGGGAGTGAGAGAGGACGCAAGAGGGAATTTCAGGGTCCAGAGAGGGATGCATCTCAGCCTGCCCAGGCTCTCGTGGGTGGCCCCTGTTAAATAGAGAATATAAAAGGTTGCAGACGAAATGCAGGGGGATTAGGAACCATAAACCCAAGACATCACTCCCTGGGACTGCATGCGCAATCCACAACCCCAGCCAGAGTCGTCACAGAAATGGGCGCGTCAGGCCTAGGCCTTTTTTACCACTGGAAAACAACAGGGCTGGAGAGAGGAGCCGTGGCGTCGAGGAGTGGGGTGGGGGGCGGGGGTTAGGGAGATAGAGACAGGGTGGGGGGCTTGTAGGATTAGACGTGGACGGCTTGGGAGAATAGAGAAGAGGGAGCGTGAGAGACAGACAGACTGAGGGAGGAGTGTTTGTGGAGTGGCTCTGAGGAGATGCATATGCTCAGGCCGTTTACGAGCTGTTAACCTGCGCGCCATGGCTGTGCCAACCAACAGAGGCACACGAAGTACAGCTAGAGGTTGCATGTGTCTCTATTGGGATGCAGGCAAGGGGACTCATAATATCACTGTGGCCATCCTAAGGGGATATTGCACAGGGTGTCAAAACACCTTAAAATCAGCCCACTCAAATACAGTAACTTGAGATTTAACTGTGAGGTTTGGCTATTTAAAATCCAAGTTCTAAGCTTTTCTTATACATAAATGCACATCTTGTAAGTGTGCAATGTAATATGAATCAAAATGAAAAGTTAAGTGGCAGTTATTATGTAACAAAAGAAATGTCCTTGTATATATGAGTTTTGCAAATTCTATATCCTGGTTGAGTCACTTTAAGTAAAAGCATACCCACAAGCTCAGAAAGCTTCTGGTTTGATACCACATTCAAAGCCCTCATTCTGACTTGATTAAAGTCAGCAGAAAACCCCCAAAACCACCACACCATGGGTGCAACAGTGTAGCGCTGCACACATGATGCTTGCATTGTGAATGTCAAACACTGTAGCTTTGCAGGGAGCTCCCCCAGAGATGAAAGAGGTGCTCCAGAGCAGCGGTGCGTCCTGCACACAGGAGCAAGGGTGACGCATCACCCTTCATGGCCACATCTCGCTGTCCCTTCCTCCTCCTCTCCTCCTCTCCTCCTCCTGTTCTCCTCTTGTTTCTGCCAAGAGCTCGTCTGTCTAGCATGACCCAAACAGAGGAGAGTGGCGAGTGACAATTGTTTGGAGCGGCGTTGGCTTTCGCAGCGCTCGCGCACATCCACACGCAGGCAGGATATCAGACCCCCCGCCCCCCCCCAGCAGGACAGAGTGGGTTGTGGGATGTGGGGTGTGGGGGGGCGTGGGAGAGAGGGGTTTGGCGGCAACACACAAGAAACACAAGAGTGGCAAAATGAGGAGCAGACGTCTGGAACGGACCACAGCCGGTGCGCGAGGGGCACCATAGGGAAGCAGGGCAGGGAGGTGGGCAGTCAGGCGGGCAGGCGACCAGGCAGGCAGCGGTCGTCCTTGTTTCCGAGAGCACACTTAAAACAAACAATCAAGCGCTGCAGAGACCTTTGCTTCCTGCCGCCCGCACTGAGTTCTGCCGCATAAAGCAGAAGAAGAACTAGAAAGGGGGGGGGAGGAAGAGGGACATCAAAAAGGAAGAGAGCAAAAGAAAGAGAAAGAGAGGGGATAGAGGGATAGAGAAAAAAGAGAGAGGAGTGTTAAAGAAGGATGAAAAAATCACATAAACGTTACAAAACCAGCATGGCTGCGGGTTCCTGCGTTGGACTCAAATGGGGATGATGCTTCCTTGCTTTGCGATGCAGCCTGGTTCTGCCATTCTGCGGCATGCATGTCCTCTAGCTGGGCCCAGAAAACCAAGCCTTATTGTCATCATCTGAGTCAACAAGACAGCTGGATGCTGTTCGAGGAGCCCTGCCTGCCACAGAGGGAACACACACACAGCATAGGCCCTCGGAGCATGACGCACGGGGAAAGAATGTAGTTTGCCAACTTGATGAGACTTTAATTCATCTGCAGTTTCATTAAGCTGGTCCAACACTACATCTGAAAGGAGGAATATGAATAGATCAATATTAAGCAATGTGTAAGGAAACCATTAGCGTGTTGTAAGGTGTGGATGGCTTCCAGGTGACTGAGAGGACTTCAATATACGACTTAAATATACACTGCTATTGGACAGCCTATGAACATAGACTTAAACTCAGTCAAGTGTTCTTCAAATAGGCAATATCCAAATTGTATTTCAGGTTTATTACGGAAATGCTTCAGTCTTAACAAAAGAAAAGAATAAAAAAAAAAACCATTAAAAAAAGAATTTAAAAATCATGGAAATAAAAGAGTAAATCATTTTTAACAAGACATGATTTTTTCCCTCTCAAAAAAGCAGTATTTAGATTAGATTAGATTAGATTCAACTTTATTGTCATTACAGGTATAAATACAGGTAACGAAATGCAGTTTGGCATCTAATCAGAAGTGCAAAGAGCAGCAAGTGCAGTATATACAGTATGCAGTATGTACAGCAGTAAAGAGCAGATTATATACAGATAAGAGTAGTAATAATAAATAGGCAGAAGAGCAATATACATGTTAGGTGAAGAGATAGTAAGGGTAATATACAGATGTGCTATAGAGATTCAATGTAATATACAGATGTGCTATAGAGATTCAATGTAATATACATTTCTACAAATCTATGTTTTAATTATTAATATCCATTAAACGACTCTGCCTTGCTCTCCAAGTTCAACAGTGCATGTTGTAATCCAAATAGAAATAATATGCTACCAAAATTTTTGATTAATGCTCCTACATTAAAAAAAAAAACAAAGATGTACAAGTCTATTCAACTGCTGTTATCTAATCTACACTATGTTCAAATAATGTCAGGCCAGGATCACATTAGAAATAAAGTCTAGTGAATGTAAACTATTACAGGATTTTATAGACATTCTTTAAAGAGCACCATTAAAAAAAGCTGAACCAGGAATTCGGTATGACTGAGGACTTGACTATTAGAAAAAATATATATATTTTGTCTTTCACGAAGTGCAAGAGGTACAAATAAATAAAAGAAACTCGCAAAAATATCTGTGACATCACCATTTACGCACTTCCTCATCACTGTGAGGCTCCTCAAAGCAATGCATCATTGGCACAGGAATACATGACTATGCATAATGCCTTAATGCAAGTACCACAAAAATTATTGTCTTGAGGCTTTCTAATCAGCATATTCATAGGAAAAACTACCCTGATTTGTTGCCCACAGCATTGCTTCAACCTCCTTCTTCCACACACACACACAAACACATACACACACACACACAATATCTTCCTGAACTCTTCCCCAGGACCCTGGAGAGAAAAGGCTCCCTGGTGGCCACCTCTGCTGGAGGCTCTGTCCCCTCAGGGTGTGTGGTAGGGTGGAGTAAGAGAGATTGGACTTGGTGTGTGTTCTCAAGTGTGTGTGTGTGTGTGTGTGCTGGGGTATTTGGCATAGAGTTGGCCAAGCCCCAATCACACTCACTACTTCGTCCTTCTAAAAAAATAAAAATAAAAAAAAATAAGTTGGTCCATAATTATCCGTGAGCGTGTGTGTTTCTGCGCATTAGCCAAATGAGTCCTCGTCTTCCTCCAGGGAGCTCTGGTTACAGCAGCGTCAGAGGCCAGACAAGCGGGGGATTCTTTCAACGAGCAAATTACAGGCAATTAGGAGCAGAAAAAGGATAACATTCAAAAAACAGAGGGGGGGAATATGTGTGTGTGTGTATGTGTGGGCTGGAGTGTGTATGGAGTATGAGAGTGCTTGAATGCACGTGAGAGAGTGAGAGGAAGAGAGAGAGAGAGAAAAAAAGGGAATCAAAGTGAATGTGGGTAAGAGTCTGTGTGCAGATGTGCATGTTTGTGCATGAACGAGAGACAGCTTTTGGTGTGCATGTGTTGTGAGACAGACAGACTAATCAAGACATTGTGAGTGGTTTGAGGGGGGGCAAGAGAGAGGTTCAGTGTGTGTAGGCGTGTGTGCTTGAGTGTGTGTGTGTGTGTGTGTGTCTCTGTGTGTGTCTGTGTGTGCGTGTGGGAGGCAGTGAGAGAGAGAGAGGCCACAGAGTGTTTAAGTGTGTGTTTGTTTTTGTCAACAACCAGCACACCCTTTAAGGACCAAATGCACTGTTGCCCTTCTTTTTTTTTTCACTAACCCTGTCTGACCCATACTGCTAACCTCCCTCTTCACCAACCCAACCCCACACACACCCCACCCCCCAACCAGAGACCCCAGGGCCCGGCCGCTGACCCTTCTCCAGCCACAGACAGCGCCGAAGCCTGATAAGATAATGGCCGTCATCATCCAAGGCCATTATTTCATCAGCATAGCACGGATGACTGGGCCCTGGGCAGGCAGGGTAAGGCAAGGCAGAGCCATTTGAAGCAAGGCCAGGCAGGACAGGCCAACAGCCAGGCAGGCAGGTTTGGATGGACAGATGGATGGATGGATGGATGGATGGATGGATGGATGGATGGATGGATGGATGGATGGGCCAGCTGCAGTGGACCTGGAGAGCAGCACCATGCAGGCCAACAGCAAGCCACTCTGGGAGAGCTATGATGATGAGGTGAAGGCTGAGTGCTGATGGAAGTAATGACTGCGCTAATGAGAATGGCTCAGGGTGATGACAAAGGTCCGCTGTGCAGATGTGTGAAAGCTGTCTCACTCTCTCTCTTTCTCTCATTCACTCTATCTCCCCTCTTTCCTCCTTTCCTTT
>PYXC01000629.1:11155000-11165000 GCA_015244755.2 Tenualosa ilisha
CCTCCCCCCCCCCATCAAGGCACCACTGTCCTCACTCAAAATCTTCAGCCTGCAACCCACTATTCGCACTTCCACACTGACTCCTGCATATGAATGGGCCTCATCAGCACATCAAAAGCCTGATAAGGGAGCAGCCACACACTGGCCTCAGATCAGTGATTTTGGGAGGGGGAGGGGTGGAGATAGGGGAGTTGGTTGGCTGGTGTGTGTGTGTGCATGCGTGCGTGCGTGCGTATGCTGCTTACCTGAGTCTGAATCTTTCTGGTCCCCATTGGCTCCAACGGTGAAGGGAAGCTTCCGCTTGGGAGCCTTGTCCTTCATCTCCTTGAGCCCATCGCTGCGGTCCACTTTGGGAGTCTTGTTCGACGAGACTTTATCTTTATCCTAAAGAGGGAAACAAGTCGGGGTCAAATGGAAATACGGACATAAACAAGCATGTGTGTTTACAGTCACAGTCAGGAGTTCATATACACACACAGTGACAACGTTACACCACTTTGGCACTTCAGAGACCCCTATGTTGCCAGAAATGTCTTGCAGCAAGTCAGAATATATTGTGTGTTTACCAGGCAAGTCCAAATTACTAGTCCCACATGAAAACGCTGTGTATTCGCACAACATGCAAACCAAGAGCACTCATAGTGTCAAAAACATCAAAAAGGAAGTCAATAGTGTTTGTGTGCGTTTAGATAAATGCTACCTGCATTACCCACAGGATAGGGCCTGCCAGTGCGCAGCCCTGCAGACAAGCAGCTTATCATGGGAAAATTTCATCCGTATCGGAGGAGAAAGTTACACTACTTATGCCGAGAGAGAGAGAGAGAGAGAGAGCAAGCGAGCGAGCAGCCAAGGTGGGAAAACATCAATGGGATTTCACATTCAGACATTTTCACAGCCAAATGTGCTGACTACGAGATGAGGGAAGATTATGCAAAGGGAGAATCAGGCATAGAGACAAGGGGGTAAAACAACTGGGGCTGTGGGGGCTGAGGCAGAGACATCCAGGAACAGACAACAGTTGCTTGTGTTTACCTGACCCCCGTTTCCCAAAAGCACAGTTGCTAGCCAGTCAGCAACTTAGTAGGTTGGCAATGGGCAACTGCACTGCAACCAACAAAGTTGCTAACGTAGTTAGCAAACATGCTTTTGGGAAACAGAGCCCAGACCAGTAGAACTGACAAAAACATGTGGGTACGTACAGTTGTGCAAAGCATGTGTTCGAGACACACTGTAGACATTCTGTGTGTGTGTGTGCGCATGTGTGTGTGCCACAGCTGAGTGGAGGACAGAGCTCAAAGCTCCTGCCTGCAGACGCGCAGCGATTAGAGGCTTTGCAGAGCGTGACTTTTCCATGGAATGTCTCTGGGCGCCACAGCCACAGAAGCAGCCGTTCCCAGATGGAGAGAAACAGAGAGAGAGAGAGAGAGAGAGAGAGAGAAAGTGAGAGAGACACAACTGTGTCCACAGCAACTGGAACCCATCAGGGGCCCCCCGATGGCTATAGAGGGCCTGTCCCGGCACCAGCCTTCTGTCTACACCAAACCCGCACACACACGCTCCTTCCGTAACACACACACACACACACACACACACAAAATACAAGTTCACCAAGTTCTCTCTAACTGCTACATGCCAATCATATACTAAGCACATGCTAAAAGCACACAGCCTGGCAGTAAACAGCCCCTCTCTGGACAAGGCCTCACGGTCCCTCACATCCTACCAACCCAAACCGTCTGCTACATCTGTGAGATGAGTTGTCTCGCTTTCTCTCTCTCTCTCTCTTTCTCTCTCTCACACACACACACACATTCGTTCTCTCTCTGGAGGCCCACCCCACCGGATGACTTATTCTGAAAGCCACATGCTAATCAGAGGCAGGGTGATGTGATTTGAGAGTTTGTCTGTGTCCCTTCACTCAGGACCCCACCCCACAGGGACATGTTTTTATAAGCGCACACACACACACACACACACACACACACATACACACTCATTGACCCCTGTTTCTGCTCCCTTTTTCTCTGTCCGTCCCTCCATCTATACTCCCTCTCTCTCTCCCTGAGAGGAAGTGTTAGCAGGGCTGGCCTGCAGCTGAGTGTTTGGCAGGGCTGGGAGTCTGTGGTAATGTGCACTAATTAAAGGCCTCTTTGTCTTAGCCTGGGCTCTGCAGCTCCGCGGCAGATAAGAGAGGGGAAGAATGGAGACCCGGCGAGGCGCTCAAGACCTCATTCCCACAGTGAGCACAGCCTTCTGGCTTCCTCCCCCCCCCCCTCTCTCTTCAGGTCTGAGGCCGACTGCTGCACTGTTATTGTGACACTGCGGGTTCAGTGTTTAGCAGAGTCGGAGCAGTGGTTCAGAGGAACTCAAGACTGTCAGAGAGAAGGGTAAATAAGAGGCACTTGCACAGCAATATAAAACACACACACACACACACACACTTGCAGCCACGTCAGAGGCTTAAAGAAAAAAACACCTGCATACACACACACACACTTGCAGCCATGTCAGAGACTTAAGACCACAGAACAACAAGAAGGAAAACTAAGCACGCACTGACACACACACACACACACACACACACAAAGCGGCTGAATTAAACAACAGCTGTGAGCCACCATTTGGCTAAATAAGGAGGGAGAAAGAAAGAAAGAAAGAAAGAAAGAAAGAAAGAAAGAGAGAGAAAAAAAGATCTGCCTTCATCTGAGACCTATGCTTACTGCCTGGTCTCCTAGCCCTGCTTGAGCTCTCTCTTCCTCCTACTTTAAGTCTCTCTCTCGGTCCCTCCCTCCCTCCCTCCTCTACTCGTGCTCTCCCCCCTCCTCCTTGCTGTCTGATGCAATCCTGCCCAGAATGCTGTACACACGCTCACACACCCACGCTGGGAGAGCGAGAGAAACAGAGAGAGAGAGAGAGAGAGAGAAACAGAGAAAGAGAGAGAGAGAGAGAGAGAGAGAATGAGGAAGGGACTATGGGGCAGAGGGAGGGAGAGGATGCACATTGCAGTGACCTCATCAGTCTGCGTCTGTCTGAGGCTTGTGCTGCCACAGGGAAAAAAGACAACAACCACACACACACACTCAGGCACCGCCCCCCACAAACAAACACACACACACAAACTGCAGGCAGACAGACCAACACATGTTAACAATTTTACTCATAAATCATGCTAACAAGCTAAAGCTAACTTTTTTGTCTTAATAAACCAGTGCTATTTCCCACTGTGATGGGGCAAAAAAAAAAACAGAGCAATATCCATCCAATTCAAAAGCTTTTGCTCCAAGGCGTAAAGGCAGACTGCTGCTACATTACTGGCCTATAGGTCCTGCTGAGTTCCCTTGAGGTGATCCCTGGTGGCCGGCAGCAATGAGTTGCTGCAGAATCACACGCACCAGATGAGGCAGTGGCTAGACCTCCTTCTGACAGAATCATACAAGCTCTCTGCCGCATGCACTCAGATTCACAGGGACAGCACAACACAACACAACACAGTACAGGACAACACAGGACAGCACAGGACAGCGTCTCAGCCACGCTGAAGGAGGGACAGCAGATGTAGGTCAGACACATTGCAGCTCTCCAGACAGTCGTGGTCTGTGTGTATATGTGTGTGTGTGTGAGAAAGAGAGAGAGAGAGAGAGTGTGTGTGTTAAATTTGCATGTGCATTCAGCAGAATGACACACTAGGAGATGATCATCAAGTTGAAAGCCACTGCTGGTCAAGTAGAAAAAGAGGGATTGTGGAATAGCTAACAACTGCACAGGCCCAACACAGAAAAGAAGAGGTGGGTGCAGGGCTGTGTGTATCTGTGTGTGTAACGTTGTATCCTGTTCACCTTCTTCCCGCCCTGCTTCTCCACCATGTCGGTGCCGAGTGGGAAGTCTTCCAGCTGGGGGGTTTTAGAACCCCCACCCTTGGGCATCGTTCAGCTATCGCCACGCCAAGCCTCATTCACGCTGCCATCGCGTCGTCATCGACCGTCTGTCAAACAAAAGGTGGGGGGGGGGGGGGGAGAGAGAGAGAGGTAAGTTACCATTCACTTACTCTAGAAGCCTATAGGCAGCATTCAGACATTTTTTACAATCAAAAGGTAGACAAGGTTAACAGTTGGCCATGTCTTTTGGAGGGCATATAACACATGGCCTTTAACAGGCTTCTAATATAAAAATCATTAAGAATGTGACCTATGACCTAACACACACTAGACAGCATACTATCATTTCCCATCAGCCATCACGCACTAGCGCCAACTAGAGGCATCGGTGAGGTCGACACTCTGCTCTGCAGCTTGCACCTCGTTCCTGGAACAGCGGAGCCCGTGCTAAACGCAACTTAATGACAGCAAGGCGGTGAGTCACACAACCACAGCTTGGCTTTCACTGGCCGAGCCGGCAACACCAGCGATTCTCCACTTAACCCCAAAGGTTGGAGAGTCAACGTGTTGCGCGGGGGAAAAAAAAAAACAACATCACACAAACACGTACAAACGCACACATCGCACGCTTCTAAACACGATCAGACACCTGGGGTCACGGCTAGCACAACAGGTGTGAAGCGCACTACGAAAACAAACACAGACACATCTTTTTTTTTCTTTTTATGAACAGTTGAACATTACGGTTTTGCAATCGTTTTGGGCGCCTTGTGTGATCACATTTGTCTGACGGAGGTGACTGAGGTCATTTGCCCAGAAATGGATGAACCTTCACACCCTTCATGCCTCTTCCTGACAGCTTGGGGGGGGTCACTAAATCAGGGGGGTGGGAAAGGTGTGTGTGTGTGTGTGTGTTTAGGGCCACACTCTCTTACTGCAGCGCGTGCACGTGCCTGTGTTGAGCAATGACCCATGGGAGTGGGGGTGGGGTAGGGTGCTGCGGTGGGGTAGGGTGCTGGGGCGTTGTCTGCAACCAGGGTACATAAACATGGTGTACCTGACTGAACACGTTAGGAGAGACAGCACAGACACAGACACACACACACAACCACGCCATCCAGACTCTGCCAGCTACAGTTTGTGAGGACTTGCCTACACACCCACACCCACAGACAAGCACATGTGTACACACACCCCACACAAGGTTTGTAAATGATGTAGTTAACGGCTGTTGTTTTTTTTTATGGTGATCCTGAACCGTTGAGGAGAGAAGAGGCTAGACACAGGCAAAGCATGCCATGCTTCTGGGCGTACACTACCTCTCCTCCACCTCTCCTTCCTTCTCTCTCTCTCTTCTGTCAGGGAGGAGGGCCCCTGCTTCAGTGGGAACATGAATAAATGATATGTAAAGAGTACCTCAATATTTTCCTCCTCCATTATTTATCTCCACCAGAGCGCTGCATGGGCAGGCAAAGGGAGTGGGCCCCAGCCCACCATCTCTCTCTCTCTCTCTCTCTTTCCCTTTCCATCCCCCTCTCTCTCTGTTGCTCCTTCACGCTCTCCCTCGTTCTCTCCCTCCCTCCAAAGAAACGTTGGCACTTGGCTCTGCCTTGGCGCCACAGCCCTCCCTCTGCAGCACTCCTATTCAAAGACAGCTATTTATATCCCACCGCCAGCACCATGCACACCCACTCTCTCTCTCCCTCACACACACACACAAACACACACACACACAGGCAGCGAGCTGTGCTGCTCTCCACTTTTCCCGTCAAATGGAAACTGAGACGCCTCCCCACACCCTGTCCTCTCACATCTCACAAACACACACATACACACACTTGTCTCAAACTGGATGAAAGGTCATGTGTTGTTGAGATTTAAGTAAACCCACCCACATACACACACACACACACATACCATAAAATGGGGCATACAGAAACTTCAAATGAAATGTGGTGTAGTGTGTATAATGAACGAGAAACACTCGCACAAACAGGCTCTCACAAACTCTACAAACACACTCCCACATACGTAAGTAGGTCGACACATGTTGGAACAGCACATTGTGCCCTAAACTATTTTAAGGCCAAGCCTACCTCCCAGAGGTTCATACAGCCATGGAGCCTGATGAAGACAAACCTCAGGCTCCACACACTCCATTCAAAGACCCCATGTTCCCACACACACACACTACACACACACACACACACACACACACAGATTCCAAAGGCCTTGTTGACACTGCCCTGCCTGTTCACACCGCACCAAGTGTTTCTTTACAAAGCTTGTAGTGCAATGACCCTTGTACTTACAAGAGGTGTGTATGTGTGTGTGTGTGTGTGTGTGTGTGTGTGTGTGTGTGTGTGTGTGCATGAATCCTTTTCTCACTGTGAGGTTGCTGTCAGAAAGCCATGCTGGAAGTGCGCAGGCCTGAAGCGAGCAATGGCAGCAGTGCTGTAGGCCCTCGTCTGGCTGAAGGAGGCTGGACGTGGGCATGGCCACGAACGCGTGCTTTTTTTCACTTCACGCCTGGTGGGGACGGCACTGGCACCACGACTGGACCGGCCCGGTGTTCAACATGCCACTCAGTTCTCAGTTCAACGACAGGGGCTCTGGCATAGTTAATTCAGAGAGTGTGTGTGTGTTTGAAAAAGAGGGAAGGAGGGAGAGAGAGAAGGAGAGAGAGAGAGAGAAAGAGAGAGCGAGCGCATGCACGCACACGCACAGGCAGGCACACACACACACACACCACGCGTGCACGCACAAGCATTTGTGCTTGTTTGTGTGTGTGTGTGTGTGGTGTGTGTGTGTGTGTGTGTGGTGTGTGTGTGTGTGTGTGTGTGTGTGTGTGTGTGTGTGTGTGGTGCTCCTGGCTTTAATCATCACTGGGAAGGGTGGAGAGAAGCCAAAAAAATCTCGCACCATCTCACAAACACTTGACAGGAAGAGGAGCTTGGAGAGGAAAGGCTGTAAGTGCTCATTTCGTAACGAGTCCGTGCTTCCTCTTGCATTTCCAAAGCAAACACCGAAACAAAGCCCAGCAACTGCCATCACAGCACAAGTGACTGTGTGTGTGTGTGTGTGTGTGTGTGTGTGTGATAGAGAAGCAGCTTACTCATGACACATACAGACTTCTTGATAATGTTTCATAATGTGTCAAAGGCCAGAGCCTTTGGGTTGTCAGAGTGGTGCCCCTTGTATATGTGCACACGTGTGTGTGTGTGTGTGTGTGTGTGTGTGTGTGTGTGTGCCATTCACTCTCTGGTGACATGTGTAACAGGAGTGATCACAAAGCTCCCACAGTCCCACTGGAGCTGACCGTAGTGGACCTCACTGAAGACCGGCCTTGTTCTCTGAGTATGCACATATATGTGTGAGTGTTTAAGGAATTGAATGTATGTGTGTGGGCGTGAGAAAGTGTGTGGTGTAGTTGTAATAGTGTGTAATCTCAAGTGTGAACGTGTGTGTGTGAAGAATAGTTCTCTTTCATGCGTTGGTCAGTGGGTTTTGGGGGGGCTGATTTCTTCTCCCGCTTGGCCGACAGTGCCCTGGGGTCAGCGGTGGAACTACACACCTCCGACTCTCCGGCCCAGCCTGCTGACAGTGCAGTCCCTAAGTCCCTAAACCCCTAAAGGCCACAACAAAAAATGGACCATAATCCCCCCTCACACATACACACTGACCCATGCTCTCTCTGACACACATACCGCAGTTGAGATACCTGATAATATGTGCCTACACATTGGTGTGGTCTTGCCATTCCACTATTTGCTTGTGGCTGGAGTAAAGCAAACTTCCATTACCATCCAAACATACACACACACACACTCACACACACACACACACACTCACACACAACCAAGCAGATGGCCAGTGATGATTGTGAAATTAAAGTTTTTGCTCCATTCTGAGCGCGCACAAGTGCGCACACACACACACGCACACGCACACACAAACACAAACACACACCTTTTCATTAATCTTATTCAACTGGAGACTCATGAACAAGTACACTGTGCTTTGATCCAATCGTCCAAACTGGTACGAACACAGAACAATTACAGTCATCAATTATTACTGCTACGCGTCGATTCTAGATCCCTTCCTGTGCTTTGATTTTATGACCGTTTCTCCCCCAAACGCAGAATCCACCTTCAGGCACTTTGTGTTTCCAGGTATGGCACGTTTCCTTGGCAATAATGATTATATTTAGACTCCTGATAACGCATTACGGAATCGAAATTGAATGAAAGCTGGCGCATACAAGAGAGAGAGAGAGAAAGAGAGGGAGACGGAGGAAAGACGACAAGAGCAAGAGCAAGAGAGGGAGGGAAGGAGAGAAGATGAGAAGGAGAGAGTAAGCGAGGGAGGGGGGGGAGGGAGAGAGAGAGAGAGAGAGAGAGAGAGAGGGAGGAAGAAAGGAGGAGGAGTTCATTTTGATGCATGTGGCATGCCACAGCCTGTGGGGCAAACAGGACTGTGTGGCATAGCATGATTGCTACTCAAAGATGTTTAATGTATGTGTGTGTCTGTGTGTGTGTGTGTGAGTGTGTGTGTGTGTGTGTGGGCGGAAGCGAGTCAGTGGCACCGAAATTTCACTAACAGCAAAGGATAGAACATAGACGGGCTTGATGTGTTTAAATTGTGCTGCACTGCATTAGGTCTCCGAGATGAAACCTACTTCTGTATACAAGCAGACGGACAGAGCGAGTGTGTGTGAGTGTGAGAGTGATAGAGAGAGAGAGAGAGAGAGAGAGAGAGAGAGAGAGAGAGAGAGAGAGAGAGAGAGAGAGAGAGAGAGAGAGACTGTGTGCTCCTCAGCAAGAGTTCAAAGAAATGTCCCTCTCTGCACCACACTGCTGTTTCTCTCTCACTGCGGTCAGATTGAGGCCAGTGCGTCGCCTCACTGCAGAGTGTTTGTGCATGCTTGTGTTATGTTCACCAGACAGAGTACCAGGATGTGTGTGTGTGTGTGGGTATATGTCTCTGTGTCTCTATGATATCTCTGTTTTGTTCTGTGGTCTTTCAGAAAAACAATGTGTGTGTGTGTGTGTGGTGTGTGTGTGTGTGTGTGTGTTCACACTTGTCAGAGGGACCCCAGACGTTTGAGAGCACCTATGAAATGGAGTATGTAAGTATATGTTCATCTCAGCAGACACGGTACATATCAGCTAATGGCAAGCTAGCATGGCAGTTGAACAAACGTGTTCCGCGTGTGTGTGTGTGTGTGTGTTTGCGCAAACAGTGTGTGCAGGCAAAAGGGTGTGTGTGTGTGTGTGCGCTTGGTGCAGCCTCAAGGCCTGTTTGGCGAGCAAACACAGCGCCTGCTGAAAATGGAGGCTGGCCAGCCGGAGCTCCTGCTCCCTCACTTGCCGTCTCCAGGCAACCAGGGCCTAGAAAGGACAGGCAGAGTGAAGCGACTGCTCCGTGACCCACGTCAATTCACTTCATTATCGGAGACAAAGAAGGGGAGGGGGGGAGGCAATCCTTATTTCAGATGCATGCATGTATATATAGTGTGTGTGTGTATGTGCGTGTGTGTGTGTGTGTAACAGAGCAGTATCTAGAGTAATTAAGTGCTGATTGTACGGCTGCCGTGTTTTTCCCGTTAAGCTCAAATACATGGCCGTCCCTTTACTCATGGCTACCACTGTACAAGACTGAAGGACAGACACTACAAGCTTTCTGTTCCTCTGCAAACTTTTCTCTCTCCCCCTCTCCCTCTCTCATTTCCTCTGCACTCCATCTTCTATTCCTCCCTCCATTCAGTCATTTCATTCTGCTTTCCTCTCTCCTCCTCCACCTTCTCTCGCCCCTTGGAGTCCTATCCTGCCATCTCTGAGACAAACAGAGAAATGAGAGAGCAAGATCACAGATGGAGCAGCTGACGCACGCGCACACACACACGCACACGCGCACACCACACACACACACCACGCACGCACGCACGCACGCACGCACGCAGGGTGCTGTTGCCTGGCAACGCAGGCACAGGGGCACGTGCTCCTGAGGAGGAGGCAGTGAGCAAGAGCGAAAGATAGAAACGGAGCGAGAGAGTGAGCGAGCAAGCAAGCGGAGAGAGAAAGAAGAGAGAGAGAGAGAGAGAGAGAGAGAGAGGGAGGGAG
>PYXC01000629.1:11170000-11257500 GCA_015244755.2 Tenualosa ilisha
TGTGTGTGTGTGTCTGTCTACACATGCGCAGAGTCTGCAACGGCAAAGGCTGCTCCCGCTCTGATGAGATCCCAGATGAATTATACATCAGTGAGAGGATGAAAGAGGTTGAGGCGGATGGAGAGAAAGAGTGAGGGTAAAAAGAAGAGAGAGAGATGAGAGATGGAGAGAGAAAGAGGAGGAGGGGGGAGCCACCCACTGGCCCTTAGCATCAGTCTGCAGTACAGGGACACAAGGAGAACAGGATTCGCTGTCTGTCTGTACAGGCAGTCGTGCATCTGCTATTCGGAGAGTATTGGGACTATATGAATGTGTGTCTGA
This sequence comes from Tenualosa ilisha, assembly GCA_015244755.2. Lineage (NCBI taxonomy): Eukaryota > Metazoa > Chordata > Actinopteri > Clupeiformes > Clupeidae > Tenualosa > Tenualosa ilisha. The sequence continues at coordinate 11,170,322 of PYXC01000629.1, forward strand.
GAGAGAGTGAGTGTGAGTGAGTGCGTGTGTGTGTGTGCGTGTGTGTGTGGTAAGGCAAGTGGGATTGTTGGAGTGAAGGTGAACGTTCCACCCCGCAGCACTCCTTCATCTCTCCCCAAAAGGCTGACTGCTCAGGGTGGGTCTGAATTTCTGTCAGGCCTCCACCACCGCATAAATGATGAAGTCACACACACACACACAGACACACACACACCAGCCGCAGCTGGACCCCTCAAACAACAGCGGAACAATCAATATGCTCATTAGGCTAAGTAGACCCACACCAATTAGTGGCTTGGACTGGAGCCTTCTAGGAATCCCAGCAGCCCAAGGAGCGGCGGTGAGGCCCAGCGCGGACCAATCAATAGCCTCCCCTGCATGGGGGCCCACTACTCGGACACACAGGCTAGGGGGGTGGGGGTGGGGTGGGAGACGGATAGGGTGGATGAGGGGCGTGCAGTGCGGAGGCCGAAGGGCACGACTACAAACCCAAGCCAAGAGCTACCGCTGTCCAACCACAGCACTCCCTCAGTAATCCCAAGGGTGGAGGACTGAAGGGAAAGACTCAAAAAGCTGCAGTGGGGTAGGGGTTTAATTGAGACCGACGGAGAGAGGGATGACATAGATGGAGAAAGAGAAACGAGAAGAGGAACGAGGGGAGAAATGGAGAGCAGCGAAAGGGAGAGATGGTGGGGTGTGTGTCCAGGGGGATAATTTGACTGGAGCTGAATGCATCCTGTTTGAATAATAGATGCTAGACCTGATGCTACAGAATCACCCTCTCTGGAGTCAGTAGTAAAAAAAAAAAAAGGGTTTGGTCTGCAATATACCTCATCACACCAGGCTCTCTCGCTCGCTCTCACACATGTGTGTGACCTGGACTTTTTCATTCAACCTATTAAATAGAAAGCACATGCACCCGCACATGCCCACACATGCCCACATACACACACACACAAACACACACATACACGCACAGAGTCTCTCTGAAGACTAATGAATGAAACAGATTATACTCCGTTTCCATTCTGGGAGACACTCTCCATTAAAGACACACACAGGCACGCGAAACTCACACACGTACTGTGTGCATACACACACATACACATACACACACACACACACACACACACACACACACACACACACAATTGCACAACAGACAGTGACAGTCTGGAACAAGTATCTGTTAACAGCAGTGAAGTGATGGCGGCCATAAAAGTGCTTTACTGTCCAGACCACCTAACCCCCAAACACCCCACCCACACCTCTCTCCCCCAGTCTCCTGTCTGCCATGGGAGCTTCTTAGTGTGTTTAGGATGCCTCTTTACAGCTGGTGTTTACAAAGCGGCCAGGCTGTCCCCGTGACAACCTCCACCACCTCGCTTCACCTCAGTCTTGGCGACACAGAACAATATGGCCGCCTGTCTGGCACGGCGGCTGACCAATGGCAGGGCCTCTGGGCCTGCACCGGCCAGGCCGGTCGTCTCTGTCCAGCAGAGCTCCGTCTAGCCGGCATCTGGGAAAAAGAAGGAGTCTGGGCCTGGATGGCCATCAGAGAGCTTCTTGAACGGCTGCAGCCGCCAGGCCTGATGGGATTTGCAGTCCTCAGAGGAAGAGGCTGCCGGCCTGAGGCAATGACATGGCCATTCATTTGGCTGGAAAGCAACAGCTAGCCTACATGTGGAATAATAGTCATGAATAACCTCCTGCATGTGTGTGTGTGTGTGTGTAGGAGCGATTAAACCTCAACAGCATAAATATGTGTCACGAGTCAGGGGACAGCATAGGAAACAGCTGGTTAGAAAAAAAAAAACGCCTACATATGCATGAACAAACACAAAAACACACACACACATACACCACACACACACACACACACACACACACACACACACACGGAGCACCCTGGTCATTGGGTTGACACCTAAATGGTGACCCAAGATTGTCCTCGGCCGCGCCACAAACCCCAGCTGGTCTGGCGCTGGTCTAGCGTGGGCATGCCATTCCAGTGAGGCCTTCAGCGTCGGCGCAAGGCTCCTCCTCCTTTGAGTTGCAACAGCAGTGGGAAAAACAACCGGAAAAACAACTAGGAGAACGACAAGGAAAGATCCAGGCCTCCCTTCCCACTCTCTGCCCGCAGTTGTGGTCTCGGGACAAAAAACAGGAGGCCAAGCGATGACATGCACATTCTGCCTTTCTGAATCAGGTGACCTCGCCAAGGGTGCCGGAAGACGCATAATCTTGTTAGTGTTTCACACCTGCAACGTCTGGTCACCGAATTTAAGGCACAACCAAATCATTCCTGGGGGACTGGGTGTTCATGTGAGTAAATTTATGGTCAGAAGAGGGGGCAGTGAAGGTAATAGTTGTATAACCTTGACAGAAGGAGCAGGTGCTGGACCACCGACTTTGCTCCGATGGGATGGACAGACGGAGAGAGACACACACACATACACACACACACACACACACAGAGTCATGGTCGGTTAACGTCCAGTGGTGTACTCGACTCTTCTCCCAGCTACATGCTGGAAGATAAAACTTAATGGCCGAGTGTCCCAGGGAGCTGGGGGTGGCGTGCGTCAGGACTAGGAAGACCTTTTAAGAATGTGGCATCGTAACTCACAGGGGGACGCGTGCGATTAGGGAGCTGAACGCGAAGATGGGGTAGGTGACGTACCCGTCGTCCTTCACTAAGCTTTTAACCTGTGTGGCTCACACAATAAACACACACCTCTTTCTCTCTCCAGAGGCGTCTTGCAAAGGGCAGGACTTGGGCCATCACATCTGTTATTCTAAAGCACGGAAATAATCAAGGCCTGCTAGCTTAGCCTCCATCAGGATTAAGGACAGATCAGCCAGCTAAGTTTGGTTGAGAAAGTGCAAGCGCCGCAGCCGTCGAGTGGAAACTCCATTAACAGACCTTGATTGAGACAAACAGAGGGAGAGGAGAGGGGAAAAAGAAAAAGAAAAAAAAAAAAAAAAAGGAGAGTGAGGGGGGACGGAAAGAGGCAATGGGAACGGAGAACGTTAATGGTCCCTTGCTCCCAGGCTTTTTGGTAGGCTTGGTTTGCCTGCGGCAGCATCAGACCTCTAGACAGGGACATGTTAGCACGCCATGTGTGTGCAATTGAGTGCAATTACCGTCCTTCCCTTCCCGGCTGCTGTGAGCGCCCTACCGCATCCCGACGGCCCCCCCAACTAGAGAATGGCACGGCGTGGATTAGCTTAGCTTAGCTCAGCTGGGCTCCACTCTGCTCGGCTCCCTCTCAGCCTGTTAGCCACTGGGTCTGACTCAGGAGGCACATCTGGCTTGCACGGGTGAAGGCAAGGACGGGTTGCTGGCTGGCACAGGGCTGTGTTCTTAGAAGACCGGTTGAGGCTGACTGACGGGTACGCAAACTCCCTGCTCCCGCTTACTCTCAGACACACACACACACAGACACACCAGAGAGAAGAGTGGTTGGCTTCTGTGCCCCCATCGAGAGCGTTGTATGTCATCGCTTGCAGCCATGCAGAAAAGCCTTACACAGCACAAAGCCTCCGAGTCAGTCAGCCAGCGACCCAGCCAGAGAGCCAGCCAGCCAGTGTCCCTCCAGGAGCAGAGGCAGGAGGAGCAGCAGCAGCAGAGAGCACAGAGAGAGAACCGAGCACACTCTCTCTCTTTCTCCCCCCTCTCCTTCCCTCCCTCGCTCCTTTCAGTCTGGAATTTCCTGTTGATGGCCCACTGCTAACGCCCCACACTCTCATGGAAAAAGTCTGTGCCGCAAGGATATTTGGCAAGAGCACGGGAGAGAGAGAGAGTGAGAGAGAGAGAGAGAGAAAGAGAGAGAGAGAGAGAGAAAGGGGGGGACTGAGACAGAGGAAAGGAGGGAGGAAGGGAGGGCGAGAGGAAAATAGAGGAATGTGTCATTTGAGCGAGCTGGTTTAGCACACCACGTAGGCCCTGTCTCTTCCCTCGACTGCGTGACAAGGTCACTGCCTAAACACAGCCTCCACTGCAGGGATGTGCAAAACACCACATCCAGTGCTGTTGCTTCTTTTTCAATCAGTAATCAACCTCCACTGTAGGGATATGCAAAACAACACATCCAGTGCTTTTGCTTCTTTTTCAATCAATGACCTGTTTAAATTCCCCCACCAAGTCACCAAACGATACCAGTTAGCATGTTAGCAAGCTAGCATGTCACTATTAAGCCTGTAGGCAGGGACTGGCATGTTTTAAGAGGCTGGTACCAGCAGTGAAATGGGGCTTCTTGCACAGTAAATAACAATATATTCATAAGATTGCAAAAGCTCATTTATCTCCAGTCAAGGCAAAACACAGCACACAGAGTTGGGTTAATGTTACTGCAAGAGTGGTATATTTGGACAATATGAACTAGTCCAAAATTGAAAATTGTGTGCATATTGGATTCTACCAAAAACAAACAAAAAAAATAGGAGAGGAGATCTCCATAAACACATCCAACGACACACGCAACCAGGACAGAAGAGGGTGTACACTGTACTGACACAGCACAGCACAGCAAGTGAGCAACGGAGTGGGAGCAATGGAAAGGAAAGGAAAGAAAAAAGCAAAGAGGAGGTGGACGAATGAGGTTGAGAGGAGGTGAAAGAGTGAATAAGCGGGTGAGAGAAAGATGATCCATGTATGATCAAAAGGCTTAGCGTCAGGCCCTAGCCACCCTACCCCCTCCCGCCTCTTCTTGTGGCTGCTCTCAGTGGGACCAAACAAAGACCCCATTTAGCCTTGTCCTCCCCACTGCTCTCCACGTCACTGGACATGTGCAGGAAAAGGACTCCAGGCTAACTGGCCACGGCCCATGGCACAGACCACAGATAAAAACACAGATAGTCTGCGTCAGGCCTGGGAATGAGTAGGGTTTAACAGACTAGTGTGTGTGTGTGTGTGTGAGTGAATGAGAGATAGATAGAGAGAGAGAGAGAAAGAGAAAGAAAAAGAGGGAGAAGGATACAGAGACAGAAAAAGAGAGAGGCGGAGATGTGCATCAGCCTCTTTCCAAATTAACAGTGTGTTTGTGTGTGTATGTGCATGTTTATGTGTTATCCCATAACATGAGCCCATGGAATCCTCTAGAAGGCTCCGCCTTTCACACAGACACACAGAGATAGACACGTAAGCGTGCACACACACACACACAGACACACAGACACACACACAGTCAGGACGAACATGCATGTAAACACAGGAAAAAGTAGGTCAGGGCACTGGACGCTGTTCATAAAGCTCTCCACCCGCCTCGCTCCAAAATGTGTTTGACAGACCCCTGCCTGGGGCCACTCCACCCCACTCCACCCCCCCTGACGCTAGCCTGGCACCCCCCCCCCTCTATAAACACACACACTCACACACAAGACCATTTTCCCTCTGCTGCTCTCTGAAACACACACACACACACACACACACACACACACACACACACACACACACACCAAAGCTGTTCCAAATAGTTGTAGATTGCATAACAGCCACACGGGATAGAAAGAGAGGTGCTTGTAAATTTGGGGGACAAAAGCCTGAGGCCCACCTCTCCTCCTCCTCCTCACCAGCCACCAGCCCCCCCCCCACCACCATCATCTTTCCCAGCCACTCTGGCTCTCCCTTCCTCCCTCCCCAAGTTGGACCAAGCATTCATATGCAGATCCTAGGCCCTGCGAGCACAGGGATACTACAGCTACCATCCTACACTGAATCCCATCAGCACTGCATAACACACACACACACACTTGGTGCATACACATACATATACACACACACACACACACACACACAGAGTGTGTACACAAGTACACGCACGCGCACACACAGAGTGTGCCATCCTCGGTGTGTACACGTAAAGGGATTAGTACACAGTGGCATTTAACAAGCACAGGTGGAGGATTTCAGCTCATTTCTATCACTGGGAGGAAACTTCAGTGTTGGGATTGGGGGGGGAGGAGGAGAAGGGGCCCAAAAAAAGGAGGTCAAATCAGGAGGGTTGTGGGGAAGTGTGGACAAGAGAGTGTAAGGATGCGTCACTACACAACCATGCTGACTAATTACAGCAGGTTTTAGATGGCTTCTTAGGACCAACGGTTTCTTCCACATTCAATATTAATGGTTGACACACACACGCACGCACACACACACACACACAGGAACACCACAGCACCCATGTGCCAACGCTGTCCGCCAAAAACGGTGGATCCTATTTTAATCAAGCATCTGTGACTGAAACTAATAAATTAAAATGAAACACGATCGTGCAAAGTCATCTTAGTGGTGAGGGTGGCGGGGCTGGTTGGAGTCTGGGTGAACAGAGGATCATGTACCAGGGTTCCTCAGGGTGTTGGTCTTAAGCAGTGGAAAGCAACCCCACTAACACAAACAAGTAACACAAGACACGTATATAAGGAGCACCTGAGGTGAGCTCAGTCGGACGGCCAGGACAATATAATCAGCAAAGAAAGGAGAGTCCTGTGTCTGACTGACCTGTGTGTGTGTGCATGCGTGTTTGTGTGTAAAACCTGGATCCATGTTTATCAGAGATAAGTGTGTTGTCTTTGTATTGTGGACGGGAGGCCACATGTCTACCCATAAAATCCCAGGTTATTACGTGTGCGGTGGCCATGCCTGTTGCTGACAAGGTGGATAAGGAGAGTGTGTGTGAGAAAGTGTGTGTGTGCGCATGTGTGTGTGCATGCGTGTGTGCGTGCGTGTGTTTATAATGAGCCTATAGAGGCAAATAGCTGATGCTTCATTGTCAATATTGCTGGAGGGCACGGAGCACTGAGCAGGGCTGAAGATCCTCTGTTATGAGTCAGGTTGTCAAACAAAACATACACAATCAAGTGCGCACACGCACTGTCCACAGCACAGAGTTAAATGTAAATGTTTTGAGTGTGTGTCTGTGTAGGTAGGTAGGTGAAGAACCGTCTATCTGACTGCCAAGGAGGCAACCTACATGTGTGAGGTGAGAGGCACACATCCCTCCACTGCTGTACACTGGTCTAGACTGTCTGGGACATGCGAACTCAACGAAAACTTCCCTTGACAAGTCAAGTGAGTGCCGCAGTGGCAGAACTGTGAAGGCAATCCTTTTCATCTTCCCAGAGTTTCGGCCCCCTTCCTGGGGAATGCAGCCATGGCCAGGTGTGGCCATGCTCACGCCACGCCACGCTCACGCTGCTCGCTGGTGGGCTATCGTGATGTCGCATTGGTAACAAAGCGTACATGACAAAACACCCTCCGCCCCAACACACACACACACACACACACAAACGCACACGCACACGCACACACACACACACGCCACCAAGGGGGCGGAACACCTCCCTCTTCTCCCGCCAGGTGGACAACAGCAAAGCCAAGCAAGTTCAACTCCCTACCTTCTCTCAGAGCAAACTGCAGAACCTTTGACTGACAATCAAATTCGGAGCCAAAATTAGATAGGGACGGTGCATGCAAAACACAAGCAGCGCTCGCCAAGAGAAGAGAGAGAGACGACAACAACAACAACAACAAAAAGCACGCAACTTCATTGGTGTAAACAAACTACATTCCCTCTCTCTCCGTCTCCACCACCCCCTCCTCCCTCCACACACACACACACACACACACACACACACACTCCTACTCTCAAACCCCCACCCCATCCCTCACTCTCCGTCTCTGGCACAGTGGCTCTGCCTGCGCCCAAAAGCGAGCGTGGAGAGAGAGAGAGAGAGAGAGAGAGAGAGAGAGAGAGAGAGAGAGAGAGAAAGCAGGGATCCGTGGGCATGTTCGGCGCATGAGGGGTGAGTCATCATGACCTACATAGGCAGAGCGTGGAAGAGAGGCTCTCCGCTTCCGCATAGTTAAGTATTTACTTGCTGGCGCTCCGCATGCGCCCTGCCTGCTCGCTGCTCTGCCAGGGACGAGGAAGAAGAGGAGGAGGAGGAGGAAAAGGAGGAGAGCGACAGGGAAGACACAGTGTAGCAAAGATGAAGGGGGAGGGGGGGGGTAAATAAAGTGGGAGAAAAAGAGGGGGATAGAAAGAGAAAATTGAATGGAGATGAGAGGCAAACAGCAGGAGGTGAGGCTGAAGGAAAGCAGAGAGAAAAGGTGTTGATGCTGTTGCTATAAAGAGGCTCGCTCTCTGCGTGTGTGTGCGTGTGTACGTGTGTGTGTGTGTGTGAGTGTGTGTGTGTGTGTGGTGTGTGTTAGTGAGGTGAATTACAATGGGAAAATGGCTTGGGTGAAGACAGGCCTGTATACCAAAGGCACATGCACGTATATCTGTTGGAGTTTGTGTGCATTAACAACACTGCCTCACTACCACACATATACTAGCAGACGCGTGCAAACTGCACATATGGGAATCAACAAGAAACACACTGTGGCTGTCCAGCTCTCCAAGATGTGCAAGGGTGGTTCTTCAGCTGATCTGGTAACAGTTTCCCGTGCATGTTCATTGATGGATGAGGCACTAAGGGCTGATCTGAATCAGCGGGTGCAGCAGCGGGACAGTGCGGCTGGATCAATAGCCTGCAGAGGGCTTCACTCTCATTCTGAAATCCAGCAATATAAGGATCTGACTTCCTAGTCAACCCCACCCTGCTTTTTCCATGCCGATACACTGGAATTGTTTTAATGCACAGTCACTCACACTAAAACAAACACACACACACACACTAATCACAGCGCTGAATGAAGTACGCTGCAGTAACAGTGCTTAGTGTATGACTGCGAAACAAAAACAACACAGACCCAAGGAAGGACAGCTCTTGTTATATCCAAACAAAATCTAAACAGATTCAGCCTGCTGAAGTCTTCACTGCAAGACCGATCACACTACCGTCTCTGTGACAACAGACAAACAAACAGACAAGGCAACAACCCTCCTAAAAATGAGAGGGACGGGAAAAACAAAAACAGGCAGACCAAAACAAAGCCCCACAAATGCAGCCAAACAGTCTCCATTACACACACACACACACACACACACACACACACACACACACACCACCTGCTACTACCCAATAGGCTGAGGCGCTACTGAATGAGCAGTTGCCCTTCAGCCAATGACATGGCTGCTTTGAAGGGGAGTGCTGCTGGCAGTGAGTAAATACATCAGAGAGGAGAAGACAGGAGAGGAGAGAGCAATGCTCTCCTGCAGGACAGCAGCCCAGAATAAAAAAAAGACTGCAGGCCACTCAACATCCTGAGAGAGAGAGAGAGAGAGAGAGAGAGAGAGAGAGGAGAGGAGATGGAGCTAGAGAAAAAGACAGGGAGGAAGAAAAATGGGGTGGTAGATGGAAGAGAGAGAGAGAATGAATGGTGAGTGAGCATTGATCGGTGAAGGGAGGAGAGCACTAAACGAGCCCAGCGTGACTAGACTGGATGCTGCCGTGTGATGTGGACCAGCTCAGAGACTGAGGCGTTTATCAGCTATGCTTCACTTTCCCAGATCACTCTCTTTGATCCCTCTCTTTGGTAGAAAGAGAGACAGAGACAGAGACAGAGAGAGAGAGAGAGAGAGAGAGAGAGAGAGAGAGAGAGATGAGGTGAGGTGAGATGCAGGCAATCAGCTAAGGCTGTCCACATCCTGCTCTGACTGGGGTGCAGTTTGCTCGCTCTCTTGCTTTCTCTCCATCTCAGGCTCCAGACTTCAATCTGCTGCGTCACCACAAATGCTGCCAGAGACCTGAGAGCAAAAGCCCTAGCGAGATGTCGGCTGCACGCACAAACACACACACACACACACACATCCAATTCAGTCAAGAACACATGGAAAACAAGTTTCAAGTGCAATGTAGCCTGCATTGAAGCAACAAAGTTGTGCATGACTCAGCAATTCAGAGAATGCTATTACCATACCCACATTCTGTAACTGCTGAGACAAAAGGCCATTTTATAAACACATACACACACACACTTTCTCTCTCATATCTGTGTCTATGTCTCACTTAAGGCGTAGGCCAAAGCTTTGTGAGAACAGGAACTTCTGGTCGGCCCACCAACCTTGAAGACGGATTAACAAAACACTTTCACCTACACCTTCTAGAACTATGCTCAAGCACACTAAAAAAACAAACAAACTACATGACATCAGCTTTGTCTGACGAACATGACGGATATGCACAAAAACTCATTAACCAAGACGCAATTCAACTTTATGAAAACTAACCACCATCACCAATGTTATTGTTTGGCTGAAGCCGTTAACACGCACTCCCAGTGGTTCTTCTCTGATTAGCCCAAAAATAAAATCACAGAGAGAGAGGGGGAGAGAGAGAGAGAGAGAGAGATAGAGAGAAAGACGCACTCAGTCTAGCATGGGAATCAAATGTCAGTGTCGGGTGAGGGATCGACGCCTGCGAGCCTCATCCCCGTCATCACAGGAGAGGCGTTCAAAATATCCTCTGCTACACTGTCAAGATGCAAGAAAGAAATTAGTGACAATTAAATTACTAGGGGCTCCAGCGTTGCACGGCAACTTCAACCCCAAGGGTGACATAAAAGTTGACAGCGCTGCAATTGAGTCAGCGGGAGCGACGGCAACGGCAGGAGCTCTGGCTTGCTAACGGACGTTAGCTTTGGGCTGGCTTGGCTAGCACCTAAAAGCAGAGCAAAGGCAAGGCAGCAAGCGACTGAGTGAGCGAGCGAGCGAGCGGCCTCTGTTGCTGCTGCACCGCGGCTTCATCTGGTTTCACTTCCCGCCAGAGCTTTCCACTGAGCAGAGACGGAAACTGGCTGTGGTCAGAGCAGCAGGGAGGACGAAGGGAGGCCTGTCACAGGGGGAGAGAGAGAGAGAGAGAGAGAGAGAGAGAGAGGGAGGGAGAGGCAGGGAGAGATGGAGAGAGGAGGAGAGAGAGTAAGAGAGCATGAGGGAGGGAGGGAGAGAAGGGGTGGTTGTGGTGGGGGTTGCGAGAGAGGGGAGAGCTGTGGGAGGAGAAATGACGAGCCTGTCGGCTGATGAGATGAGAGCAAAGCCTTCTCCGGTCACAACACCTGCGCAGGGGCTGATGGAGGAGCCCCAGTAGCACAGGATACGTACACAATATGGTGCCATGACCCCCGAGAGGTGGGGGAAGGGTCTGTGTGTTGTGTGTATAGGTGTGTGTGTCTGTGTATATGTGTGGTGTGTGTGTGTGTGTGTGTGTGTGCACGCGTGCACATGTGAATTATTGATGGCCACAGACAGCAGGCTGAGCCTATGAAGCACACACGCATACTTTCAAAACACAAAGACACACGCACGCGCATGCACATACACACAATCACACGAACCAAAAGATGTTCATCCAGCCGGCCCAAGATACCATTACACATTACATCAGGCCATCCACTCCTCCCCCTCCTCCTCCTCCTCCTCCTCTAGCACGGCGGCCCATCTGCAGTGCACTGCTACTGGGATGCATTATTAATCAAGCCTGGGGACTGCTGAGGCCTGCTGCTGCTACTGCTGCTCGGAAAGACAAGACGGGCTGCACCATTCATGATTAGACAAGCGGGAATGACTCAACATGATGGAAATTGAAGGCAGGAGGATACAGTACTAAATGAGGAGTCAAGGGACATTGAGGGAAAGCCAAAAAAAGTGCCGGTCATCATCACTATGAAGATCCAAGCTAGCGATCCTCTTGTGAACGCACAGGCAAAGACTTCAGAGGGTTCAATTTGGCATCAGCTTCGAAATGTTTTCTGCGTTGGGCTGTTGTTTACTGTTTACCAAACCAGCCTGACCCATCACAAGCCAACACACTGCAGCCAGCCCAAGCCTTTGGCCTGTGGGCTGGTGGACAGACCCATTCCTGCAGTTGGGGAGGGGTGTGTGTGTGTGTATGTGCGTGAGTGCGCAAGTGTCTGGTGGGGGTATTTGGAGAGGGTGGTGCACTCCTGTGAGAAGACAGTGAGCTACATCCTGGCAGCCGAGTGGGGCAGGAAGCACGAGTCCCTGAGACGCAGGAAGGAAAGACTACTCAACTGAGGAGGGTGGGAGAGGGAGGAGAGCCGAGGGGAAGGGGGGGGGGGGTGAAAGACAATGAAAGACTGAGACAGGAAGAGCCAGTCAGTGGGCACAGGCTGAGGAGGGAGTGAGGGAGAGAGAGAGACAGAGAGGGGCCAAGAGAGAGAGCTGCTCCACAAGAAAGGATGGGAGCTCAAGGAAGGGATTTTCTCCAGTTGAACAACAGAAACACCAAAATAACAGAAGCCCACACACAAGACTAGTCCTGGATCTTCTTTACTGGATTAGGCATCCATTACATAATGAGGTGGCAGAACCTGCTTACAGGCTACATCCATTACAGACTAAACATTACAGAAGATTCTAGAGCTAGGCTAATTGTATCAAGGCCAAAAGCTGAGGGGGAAAAAAAAAAGACCCAGGAATGGATGTCCCAACAATATATTACTCTGAGAGACCTCTTCTCACTTCTTTAAAAGCAGCCAGGTGGTAGCCTGTCAGGATCCTGTCAGCTTCCCAGCTCTCTGTCCCACCCCCCTTCCCTCCCTCCCCCTTTTTACAACTTCTAGCATCCAGACAAGCCTCCTCTGGGCTGCTTTAATGAAGGGGGTGAATCTAACGACGGCTTTAACACCAGCTCACAGACAATGGCACACACATGCGAATGGACGGCCAGGGCTCTTCACAGTGGTCTCCCTCCTAGGGTAACTAGCCATAAAAGGCTTTAAGAGAAGCCAAGGGCGATTGCTCACACGCGCACACACACTTCAACGCAAACTCTGAGCTCACGTGAGCTTCATGAGATGATGACTCCGCAGGGACAAAGAGAGGTAGTAGTGGAGAAGTGGATGTTCAAAGTCACGTTCCAACAGGTCCGAGGTCAATTTTTGACGGGGGCTCGCTGGGGTGGAACCTTTGGTGGTAGACCTGGCCCCTTCAGCTGCCGGGTCGGCAGGTTTTTGCTGATAAGCTGGTGCAATGTGTGTACATCAAGCAGAAACACACACACACACACACACACACACACACACACACACACACACACACACACACACACACACAGAAGGATGTCAGAGACATGCGTCAATCTGCAATTCGCCATCGGTGGTTTGCCTAACTTAACGCCTTCACAACAACAAAAAAAAAAAAACAAAAAAAACAGCCAATCAGCATGCATGCAACTGGCCACTAGTGTTTGACATGTCAGCTCACAGACCAATCATGTTGCTTCCATTCATCCCCATAAGTGCTTTGAAAAAAGGAGCTGAACTTCCGATAAGCTCAAGCACATTTGGCTCATGGAGGTGCTGGGCTGGCAGCTCAGCATGAGGCGCTCATTCCAGCACGTTCACTGGCTAAAATATCGTCTGTCAGCTGATGCCGCATCTCCGTGGAGTGATGGCAGGACTTTGGGCCGAGACACACACACACACACACACACACACACACACACACACACACACACACACACAGAGAGAACAGCGGCGAGAGAGCGTGCCCCTGTTTATTCCAGAAACACATTAAGTCAGCAAGAGGGTGTTTACATAACCAGCCTCCCACATGCTTGCTCAGTGTGTGAGTGTGTGTGTGTGTGTGTGTGTGTGTTAGAGCACATGAGGGGGAAAAAAAAAAACAAAACCAAAACACTACTACAGAGTCACACAACAACAACAAAAGCAACCTGCCTTTCAACAACTTCACTGCCACCTTGGCCGCGTTGCAAGCCAGCAACCACGTTCACCGACAGAGCAAGAGACCAGAATCAGAAACGATGAGAGCAGAGCTACTTTACTGCTTTCCCACAGAAAAGGTGATAAAACGTGAAAAAGAAGAAAAAAACCAGACAGACAGACAGACAGACAAGCAAAGGCTCACGTGTAGGCCTAGAGACAAGGAGAAGGGAGAACTGGGCGTTCAGCTCAGCTGAATGTTGAAGGCCAACTCTCTTACAGGTCTTTATACAACTAAATAAGAGAAAAGCAGAGAGTGAGTGAGAGAAAAAAGCGAGAGCGAGAGACAGAGAGAGACAGAGACGGAGAGAGACAGAGACGGAGAGAGAGCGCAAACCACAAGCTTTTGTGTAGACTCGCTAGTGTGTGTGTGTGTGTGTGTGTGTGTGTGTGTGGTGTGTGTGTGTGTGAGTGTGAGTGAGAGAGAGAGAAAGAGTGTGTTCTCTCGCTAGGTTGCTCACGGCAGTACAAAGCTCCTTGGCCTTGCTCTGCCTTCAATGCGTGCTCACTGGCTTGAGACCACTGCATACCCACACAAATGCAAGCATTTATACATCGTCAAACATTACATACAGTACCATGCTAACACAGATCAGCTTGCATGCTAACAAGCTCCCACTCTTTCAAACCAGGCCTTACTGCTACTCCTTTAAAGAAGCCCAAAGAAAGTTGCCCAGCCTCCCACCCTGCAGCAGAAATACAGAGAGAGAGAGAGGAGAGAGGGGGAGAGGAGAGAGAGGAGGAGAGAGAGAGAGAGAGAGAGAGAGAGAGGGATGGTGGGCAGATGGTAGCTCAGTGACCTCGCCTTGTTCCTGCCTCCTTGTTTTGATCCTGTGGTCCTGATTGTTCGGGCTAATCCTGCAACCCCCCCCCCCCCACCTTACACACACATATCACACACACACACACAACACACACACACACACACACACACACACACACACAGCACCCCGCCACCCCCTTGAGTCCTTGGCCGAGAGCCAGTGCTGTTATTAACCACACAAAGGCTTTTCATTCCAGCTGCCGTCATCGCTGCTGCCGTCGCTCTGCCTCCCTCTCCCTCTCTCTCTCTCCTTCTCTTTCTCGCTCTGTCGCTTGCTTGCTCCGTCTCTCATTTCATTCGTCCGTTCTCTGGGGTCCTGCTCTCGCCTGCTTCGCTTCGTTCACCCCTCGCTTTCCCTCAGCGAGTCTGATGAGACCAGTGCACCCCCGCCGCCCGACCCTCTCTCTCTCTCTCTCTCTCTCTCAACCCCTCCCTGCCTCCTTTTCTCTCTCCCTCTCTGTCTCTCTTCACCCTTCATTTCTGCACTCATCCCTCTCTTTCTCGCGCTCCCTCTTCGGCCCTCAACTTTGTCGTTGTTCCCTGTGTGCACTTAATTATGCTGTGCTTTGGCTGGATGACGGAGGGAAATTAATGATATGGAGGCCGAGGGCTGCGGCTCAGGGTGCTGCTGGCACACAAACTGGCAGACCACTTTACGCGCACACACACACACAAACGCAAACACACACACACGCAAACACACACACGCGCAAACACACACATGCGCACACACACATACATACACACACACACACACACACACACACCTCCTCCACCTCCGGGCTAAAATTAAAAAGGCACCCAAACCTGGGAACACGCAGCAGGTTGCTTAGCAACCCTACGCAAGCCACTGCAGGTGTCCCTGCAAGTGGGCTGAGCTGGGAGCTGGGCCTCATATCCAGTGACACACACACACACACACACACTCTCACTCCTGTTTAAATTTATACAATCTTGAAGAAATGCAAACAACCTAGATACTGTAGCCTATACTGACCCAGCTAATACAAGCACAGAAGTGTGTTGTGTACGTGTGTGTCTGTGTGCGTGTGAGGGAGCAGGAACTTGGTTTTCCACTCTTTCCATTGCTATGGCCACTTCCTGTCACCGTGGGGGAGGGGCTGCTACTCATGAGGGACAATTGGTTGGTCAAGTGTGACGTCAGTCTCCATGGAGATGCAACGCCAGGCTCACAAACACTCGAATAAAGGCTTTTTTTTTTTCACAGGGACATGAAGAAAGTTGCCCAAGGCGACTTTTTTTCCCTTGCTTTTCTTGTTGAAAAGGCACGCTACTGTTGTTGCTGTCTGCTGCTTCATTCTCAGCTGAAGGTTAAGCCTACACAGGAATGCTGGGTCTACAGCAGAGGGACTAAGGAGGTCCACAACTCACCTGGGGAGGTGGCCTAGCTGACCAGTTCACCAGGAAGTGCACAGATTAACTGAAGAGGAAGAATTACAACACAAGACTGCACTCTTTTTTTTCTCAGCATGGCCTTGTTACACCACCAACCTGTTTGCATAGAAACTGCTGCTCTCCACCCAAACACACAAAATAAAAAACAAATACGTGATGTCAAAGTGAGGAAAGAGTAGAGCAGTGGCCAACGGTCCCAAACAGCAGGGCTGCATGTTGCAAATGTTGCTAGGCAGCGATGTGGGGCCAATGAGGGTGTGTTATTGTGAGAGGTGCCGGAAAGCAGGAAGGGGACAGAGATCAGAGAGAGAGACAGAAAGATAGGGAGAGTATCTGAAAGAAGAGAGAGGTGAGGGGTGGGGCAGTAGTGGGGAGCCATTGGGATAGGGGTGATCAGGGCCAGTGGTGCAATTCAACAGAACTTTTAGTGCACATCATAAAGTATGCACCTTTACAAAGGCCATGTTTACCAACACACACACACACACACACACACACACCACACACACACACACACACCACACACACACACAAAACATGTATGCAATCTAGGCTGCATGTTTTATGGAAAGATGAGCGAAGAGAGAGAGAAAGACAAAGATGTCAGGTGATATTATCTGATAATAAACCTCATTAAAAGGAAACCGCAAGCCGGCTTTATCTTAAACAAATACACACACACACACACACACACACACACACACACACACACACACACACGTTGCCAGCGCCCTTAAAACATTCCCTGCTGCTAGGCTCCAGTCAGGGCCCTAAAATAAGCCTGTGGTTGGGGGGGTCGGGTGTCAGCTGCTGCTCGTTCACCCACCCGCCCGGAGCACAAATGCTGCCTGCTGAAGCCCAAAACCCAGCCCAGCCCAACCCTGTTAGTCTCCCCCTTGTCACGGCCCCCTCCAGTCAGCCAGCAAGCCCCTATCCGGTTTCACTTGGGACAAAAAGGACTGCTTTACAGTGAGAGCACACTGTTTAAACAGACACACACACACACACAAGGACAAAAAGCACACAAAGCAATGAGTAAATTTCACACACACACACACACACACACACACACACACACGCACACACGCACACACACAGACTTTCTGGGATGGTTAAAATGTCAGGTTCTAAGGCAGTGTGAAGGTACTACGGCCAGATGTGAGGACACCGGAGAAGAGAGAGATCTGTCTGGGACCTTCAACACTCCTCCTGAGACTTTCCCTACTTCCTTCCTGTCTTTCTTTATTCTTTATATGTATAGAGTGTGTGTGTATGTGTATCAGGCTGCAGGGAGAAAAAGAAGGAGGGAGGGTGAGGCAAGAGAGAAAAAGAGAGGGAGGGAGGGAGGAAGAGGTTGAAGAGGGGGAGGGCATCTCTCATGGGGGCGGCTTGAAAGGCGAGCCGAGCCCAAGCCAGCACCTGCTCCGGCAACAGCTGCTCTCCGTGTCTCTGACACTCCCCGTCCCCTCTCTCTCTTTCTCTCTCTCTTTCTCTCTCTCTTATCTATCCTCTCCCCTCCCTTCCTGGTTGCCCAACGCCTGCTTGCCTGTCTGCCTGCTTGCCCAAGGCCCCCCAGCACACAACAGCCTGCAGTGGAACAGAGCACAGCACAGCGCAGCACAGACTGGGACCCAATGCAGAGCCACAGTAAAAATCCAAACAGTGAATCTGTCAGCACAGAGGAGAGTAGGACGCCTACAGAGAATATAAGGGCGGAGCTCAAGTAGAGAGATCAATATCCCTGAACAGAAAACTTGGCTGGGTATGCCCACTACAGAGGTAGGGGAGGGTAGGCCACAGGCCAAAGCAGCCTCTGGTACAGGGACAAGCCACGCTGGGCAAACAGATCAAATAGGCAGGGTGCTAGGCCCTTGAACAGAGGAAGTGTTTGGCGTACTGGGCCCTAGAACACAGAAGTGAGTGTGGTATTAGGCCCTAGAAAACAGTAGTGAGAGGAGTACTAAACACTAGAATACAGAAGAAATGAGTGAGGTACTAGGCCTTAGAACACAGAAGTAGTTTGTGGGGTACAATGTCTAGGTCCAAAGAAGAAGGGGATAAGATACTACAGATTCTAGGCCCTAGCACTAGATGAGGTAACTGGAGTACTAAACCCCAGCACGGAGGCCAGTTCGGAAGGCTCCACTGAGCTAGATATGGTTAATATGAGAAGACCTTGTGACTAAACGCTTCCAGGAAGATGTGTGGTTAGCGTTAGCGTCTGGGCCTGCCTCTCGTCCTGGACCACTCTGTGGGCTGACAGGCCGGAACGGCCGCTGGAGCGTCCTCACAGGCGCCCTTTGACCTGCCCCAGAGTGTGAACTCAGATAGCAGCAGCATTCCAGCGCTGCGCCCCCTTTAAAACACACACACACAGCACTCCTCCACACCTAGCTCTCTCAAAGTCAGTGACCTTGGAGTGGGGGGGGGGGGACGAGAGCCTCAGTGGCTGTATTTGGTTCAGTAAACAAGATTCCTGCCCCGCCTGGCCCCTCACCTCAGCTGTGCACATACTGCAGGCTGACACACACACACACACATTCAGAACACATGGCATGGCACAGATGTACTGACGTGGACGCAATGATGCAAGAACCTGACCAACACCCGTAAATTCAGAAAACATGGCCCTTTTGTGTCTCTTTCACACACAGACACACACACACACACACACACTCTTGGGAGAACACGTAAATAAAACTAAATAAAAAACTGGACAATTTACACGAATTCCTACTCAGGCAAATGCTATACCCACAGGCAACATACTTCCCCCTAGCATTTCTGAGATGTATAGCGATGAGCATTTTATCCATATCCCTTCAGAAATCCTGTTTGACATCTGACCTTTTGGAAAATGACAAAGACAGCATGTCACACAGCCCTGTGGCAATTCAAGCCCAAGACTGACTTTAAAAACAGCAGCAGTCACACGCTCAAAAGCTCTCTTAACTTTCATCTCCTCAATCAGACGGCCGATCAGGGTGTGTGTAAGTGTGTAAGTGTGTGTGTGTGTGTGTGTGTGTGTGTGTGGGGGGGGGCTGCCGGGACCGAAGCGCAGAGTAGGAGCCTCACTCGTACGTATTGCATGCTGACTGGGCCATCGCTGATGCAAGAGCACCACGGCGGCGTGAAATCAGGGCCACGGAGCGGCGTGCCATGTACCGCAGCAAAAAATCAAAGCAAACGAGAAGCCAGAGCGCGAGAGACAAAAAGGGAGCGAGCGTCTGAAGACCGGTGGTTTGCCACTGATTACTCGTCGGGCCTTCCATCAGAGAGCCGAGTCGGCAGCTGGACGCGGCGGGCTCCGCTTGGCCTAAACGAGGCAGCTTCTGCTCCCGCCAGCGCTCCGCCCCGCTGCACCCACTGCTGGTCCGGGGCCCGGTTCTGGCAGCTCCACCTCAGCTTATCTACTGCCTGGACAGGCCTGCGCAGATAGCAGCAGCAGCAGCAGCCCATCGATCGGGACAGAGGCTCTCCAGCAGGGGTAATGGCAAAAGCTTATCAGAGCTGCTAACACTACCCGACTCACATCCCTTGCTCTTGAGCCAGTCCCTGAGCCCTCACACTCACACTCACACACTCGCTCATGACATCACTCCTCCAAAGCTGCTCTATATTTAGCCACTGTGTCTCACTACCCTCTGTCAATGCCCGGGACTGGCTCCATCCTCCATCCCTCCCTTCCTCCCTCCCCCCCCTCTCCTTCACTCTGTTCCTCCTTTTCTCGTTCCTTCTCTCTCCCCTGGCCTCTCCTCCTTCCACTCAGATGGCTTAACACTCTCTGCAACATGCAGGACAAGAAGAAATATGAGGAGGGGGAGGGAGGGAGAGAGAGAGAGAAGGGACTTTCAGGTTGAAGAAAGAGGGGAATAAAAAAGGGAAAGGGAAAAAAAGAACGAGAGGGGAAGGGGGTGGAGGTGAAGTAAAGGGGGATAGCCAGGGGTGAAAATGGAAGATAAAAGCACACCAGAGAGGGAGAGAGACAGACTGCTGAGGAAGGCGTGAAGAACAGCGTCGTAAAAGAGAGCGAGAGAGAAAGAGAAACATACCA
Source organism: Tenualosa ilisha (assembly GCA_015244755.2). Taxonomy (NCBI): domain Eukaryota; kingdom Metazoa; phylum Chordata; class Actinopteri; order Clupeiformes; family Clupeidae; genus Tenualosa; species Tenualosa ilisha. Next base: position 11,190,302 of record PYXC01000629.1, read on the forward strand.
CCTCCCCCATCATCCTATCCTTGCTCAACCCGACCCTTAGAAAAAAAGGCTCCTACTGGACCAATCCAAACACATCCCTCTCTCCCCTCTTTACTTCCTGTCATTATATCTGTGCACTTGGCCCATCCACCCGACCATGTGCATTGAGATGCAATAGCTGCACTAGCAAAGCACCAGAACAGCTGACACACACACACACACACACACAGACACAGTCTCACACACACACAAACAGGGAAGAGGGATACTAGCAGCAATGTGCGGCATGTCTCACCAAATGGCATCTCAAACACCCCGCAGCACGAACAGGACCACACCATGTGATGTCCAAATCGGCAAGTGTGAGTGCTTGTGTGTGCATGTGTGTGTGTGTGTGTGCATGTGCGTTTGTGTGTGTGTGTCAACGTCCGACAATTTACTCAGGATCACGTTGCTGTTCCCGTCCAAACAGAAATGGTGGCCCATCAAGGGGAAACGAAGGCCCCCAGCCAAGCAAGGCTGAGGGTAACCACACACCAGTGCAGAAAGGACACATTCCAGACCTTAATGTTGTTTGGCTCCCTCGCACTGGGGTGGTGGGTGGGGTGGGGGTATTTAAAACAGTCAAGCATGTCTTAGTCTATCAATCTCTGTACTGCTGAACCTCCATTTCATTACAGTGGCACTCTGGTAGTTAGCGGAATTGTAATTCACCTCTTGGCCAGGGCGCAAAGATTTCAGGATGGAAATGGGTGGCAATACGCTTCATACCAACCAACTGGAACAAACAATGTGCCACTCTCCAGTCAGAATCAGAATAGGGTCTGCTGAAAAATAAATAAATAAATAAAATAAACAGCCCAAAATAGATGCAGGATTCTCGTAATTGCAGACTGGAGGCTAGTTACCTGCATCCTGGTGACTTTATAATGTGGCAGTCGGCCATGTTTATGCCCAAGGCATGCCACTGGAGAGCAATCCCAGCTCTGGCATTTCGAGACCCAGTGCTTCCTGCCAGGCCACAGCTTATGGAACAGGTACTTCCCCCCACAAACACCAATGGACCCGGGCTTAAGAACCTAACGATCTTGTGGAAGGCCACACACAAACAAACAAATGCACCAATGCCTGGTTACTCTCTCTCTCTCTCTCTCCCCGCACGCTAGTACTACCAGCAGCATAAATGAGTATTCTGAGAGATGTGGCCAAGAAACTCAGGCACGTCCAGAGAGCAAGAGAGTGGGAGGGCGGGAGAGAGAGAGAGGGAGGGAGAGAGAAATTGAAAGAAGGGAGGAAAGCAGAGAGGGGCAAGAGAGAGGGTGGTGGTGGCAGTGGTTGTGTGTGTGTGTGTGTGTGTGTGTGTGTGTGTGTGTGTGTGTGTGTGTGGTGGGGGGGGGGGGGCTGAGGAGAATTCATAAGCAGCAGTGGCACACTCACTCCCTGTCCTCCATCAATTTTGCTCAAGCCGAGCGGGGCTCATTGCACCGGGGGCAGTGCCATCTTTAAAAAACAGTTTGAGGGGGTCCTTCAGAAGTCGGCAAGTGCCTGTCAAATCACCGCAACAAAAAAAAAAGGGGGGGGGGGGGGGGGGCAAGTGAGTAAATGAATGATGGAGAGCGGGGGGGGGGGAGGGGGAAGAGAGAGAGGGTGAGAACTGGAGAGACATAAAGAGAGGGGGGAAAGATGAAGGGAAATAGAGAGGGAGTGAGAGAGAGGAAGGGGTAAAAAGCTGGGAGGGAGGGAGGGGGAGAGAGAGAGATTGAAAACGTGCACCGATTTCTTTAAAAGGAGGGCATTTGGAGGAGGCCAACAGACAACACTGAGCCTTTTCTTCTGGTCCCCTCTCTCTCATGCCTACTCTGGCCTGCTCTGCACTGCGTCCCACTTCCAGCTGCATGGAGGGTCGGAGAGGCCAGCGGAGAGCGGCATCATGTGGGCCCCTCCACACCCAACCACACAAGACGACCCTGCCCCAGGCCTCGGGCTCTGCTGCTGCACACATGTGGGCCTTTTATGTCACCACTGCATCAATGAGGAACCAAAACAACAGGCTGAAACCCGTGGCTGATTGGTAAAATCACCAAAGCTAGGTTGTGAATATAGCATTAAATGCGGTAGAATGGAGAAAAAAAACGCACAAAAAAAACAATGCGCTTATTCCAAACTTTCTGCAAGTGCGGGGGCTGAGAGCTCAAAATAACCTGCAAGTTATTTCAGTGTGTCATTTGAATTCACTGCGACTCATACACGTGCAACCAGAACTTACAAGAAATACATCCTCCCATGTAGCCACCATACACACACACACATACGCGCAAGCACACACACACACACACACACACACGGCCCACATGTTCCCATCTCGGCTCTGATGTATTAGTCAGTGGGATGGGGATGCTGGGAGCTGCGGTAACAGGTGGACCCGCATGCGATTCTGAGGCTTAGTTAGATTATCTGTGCTGGGCTAGGGCAGGAGGAACGGGAGGAGGGGGTGGAGAGAAGAGGAGCCAATGAGATGTTGTGTGTGTCTGTGTATATGTGTGTGTGTGTGTGTGTGTGTGTGTGTGTGTGTGTGTGTGCGTGCATGGCAGGTGAGCAGGGAAGATCCGCCACATCTAATTCCTCGTCACGTAGCGCTCTGCTGCTTCTGCCGCCGCTCGCCTGCATCCCGCCCTTCGCCGCTCACCGCACCGGGCACTATGTCGTTGCCACGGTAACGGCAATATGCGTAACCCCCCCTGCTGCTGAGGTGTGGGGCGTGTGTGTGTGTGTGTGTGTGTGTGTGTGTGTGTGTGTGTGTGTGTGAGAGAGAGATCTGAAGAGAGGGAAGCAGAGAGAGTAGGACAGAGAGACAGAAGAACAGAGGGGGTGGAAGAGTATTGGATTGTAAGGCAGCGCAAACCCATTACTGTAAACAGCGCAAGACAGAGAGAGAGAGAGAAAGGGGGAGAGGGACAGAGAGAAGGAAAGAGAGAGAGAGAGGAGGGAGGAAGGCGCTGAGGTATTAGAGCAGCGCAAAGCTGAGCTGATCTCTGGTAAACAAGCCCAGCTTTCCAAATAGCAACAGAGCAGGAGAGAGAAGGGAAGCCCGTTCTGCACTGGCTGCTAAGAACGGACAGGCGGCCGGATGGACGACTCTCCTCTCGCTGGTGGTGGTCCTCCCTTCAATGCCCTCAACAGCCTCCCGTCAACCGTCCGAGTGATCTCACTCTCTCGCCTCGGCCCGGCTCAGGCGGCTCCAGAGCAGACAGATGGCCGGCCATTAGCAGGCTGGGGCTCAGCTCAGCTCAGCTGCCCCAGATAAACACCGAGGCAGCCTGCTAAAAAGGAGGCCATGGGTCATTAACGGGAGTAGGGGGTGTGGTAGGATGGTGGGACACAACAGCAACAAGCAGACAAACAGGAGACACAATGAACGCTTCAGCTCTGATGTCTGCTGTATGAGTGAGAGAGCAGAAGCGAGGCCGTCGTCGCTCAAGCTTTTGGGATGGAGGGAACGAGGGAGAAGTAGCGTTAGTGCTTCATTCAAGGGAGGATTGGACTGCAAATCGCGCAGGAGATCCCCAGTCTGCCATGGTAGAATAAACCTGGTAAACCAACCCCCCCACCCCACTCCCTCACCTCTCAATTCCGCCACCTCTTCTCCTACTTTCCCCTCTGCCTCGACTTTCAGAGCAAAACAGATCAGGAGTAAACGCACCCATGCACTCTAGCCTAGCCACCCCTCCCTCTAGCTCGCTTCTCCGCGGAGAGGCAGCAGGCGTCCAAACAGCCTGCCTTGAGGAGGAGGAGAAGCTTTGAGCTTTGTTGCGTTTGTACGCTCCATGACAGCTCTCGGGGCTTTTCACTGGGCCGCCTCGCCCAGCCTCCAAGTTGACCACTGTGTCTATTAATTATTTATTTATTTATTTATTTATTTAAATACGTGGACTGTGGAGTGCTCATAAAATTACGCTTTTGGGGGAGAGACCAGAGACGTGTAGCGAGAAGAGTCAGTGGCAGAGAGAGTAGCAGCAGCAGTAGCGGGAAAACGTCTCCGTGGTGTTTACTTCTCAGCCAGTCTCCTCCCGACCGGCCATCCAGCTAATCAAGCCTCACCTCGCCACTGAAGGCTCCAGCAGAGTTCTGCACTCTGGATGCACCCGCACTCCAGCTCAGCCCAGCTCAGCTCCTCTCCGCCGCTTAGCCCTCACAGATTGCACTGACAGAGCCGGAGGGGAGATGAAGACGACCCCGAAGCTTTGAAGAGCCTCTGATGACGCAATCACTGGCATTCATATAACAGCCGAGTGTGTTCTTAATATTCATAATTTGTCGCGTGAGTGTTTTTTTTTTTTTTTTACAGCGAGGTGTGTATTAACAGGAGCGTAGAAAACGAGAAAAACACAAACAGGCCACCGATTAGGCATTTGTACTTTACCTAGCACCCAAGATGGAGGATTGTCAAAACCATGACAACAGTGTCAAGCCTCACTCACTCACTAACACACACACACACACACAGAGGGCAGAGGAAGTAGCAAGCGAAGGGAGGAGAAGACCGCGAGATACTGCACACCAAAAAAAACGTGCAGTCAGGCTCTCACCTCACACCTCTCTGGCTCGCTCTCACTTCACATGCGTCGTGTGTGCGCCTCCTCGCTCGGAGGGAAAATATTCACGATGCAAAAAAGCTTGAGCCTCTCAGTTCCGTGAGCAGCGCATGACAAAGTGAAGACGGAGAGGGAGGGAGGGAGGGAGGACAGAGTGAGAGAAAGCAAGACAAAAGTGAGAGCCAGAGATGGCGTAGGGTGATGGATCTGGTCACATGTGGCTTAGGTATCGCAGGGGACGCGTGGAGTATAGTGAGGCAAGGGGGGGAGCAGCCAAATCAGAGCGAAGGTGTGAGAAGAAAGGGAGAGCTGGGGAGAGAGACAGAGAGAGAGAGAGAGAGAAAGAGAGAATGTGCACGTGGTGCCTGGTGGTTGATTTACAGAGCAGGGAGGAGAGAGACAGAGACAAAGAGGGGGAGAAGGGGGGAAAAAAAAGAATATATATATATATATAAACTCAGTTCAGGTGAAATATCCAAGTGGCCAGGAGACCGTCTAGACGGGAACCTGCCTGCTTCCTCAGCACTTCCAAAGCCGCTGGCCTTCAGTCCCCACTCCCCATCTCCTGTCTACACCTCTCTCACTCCCTCTACTTCGCTCTCCATCCCTCTCTCCCTACCTCCAACTCCATCCGCCCCTCTCTACATATTGCTGGGATATTAACTTCCCTAATGGCCTTGACGTGGAGATTTATATGTGGCTCAGAGTGATCTACCGTGGGCCCGGTGTGAAGAGGCTAGTGTTACTATGGTTCCCTCCACAGCCGGCACACACTCTCTCACACACACAGACACACACATACACATACACTCTCACAGGCCACGGTGTAACCACGCCACACTGGCCCCTATTTACCATTAAGGGCATTAGTGATCTAATGTCTTGCCTTTATTAACGTCAGAGAGCAATGATGAGACTAGCAGTCGAGCTGAGGCTAACTCACAAGTTCTGACCAACATGCTCCACCATCCTCCAGCGTCCAGATTACACTCTCTGCCATTCATCCTCCTCCTAGCGAAGGCACTCCTCCTAGCGAAGGCACTCAGAAGAGCCAAATGCACCACAGAATCCTCCTCTCCCTCGCTCACATACTCATCTCTCTCTCTCTTTCTCTCTCGAGCTGTCTCTTCTCTAGCCGTCTTGTGCTATCTTCAGTACCCAGCCCGCTCAAAACACTGTGCCCCTCCCACACAATCCTGCAGAACCAGGAATAAGTGAGACAAGAGAGAAAGAGCGCGAGTGCGAGATAGAGAGAGAGAGAGAGAGAGAGAGAAAGAGAGAGACTGTGCTATAAATCTGGCTGATGCAATCTAATGGAACATTGTATTAGGATGGGCTCTGAGCTCGGTAAATAATGGACTCCTTACAGTCAGGAAAGATAATGCCTCTACCCCGGGGAGAGAGAAGAGCGAGAGTAACAAAAAGAAGGGGAGAGAGAACAACCAAGAGACAGAAAGACCACTTCTCAGCAAGGAGAGTTTAAAAAAAAACAACAACACATATCCTGCACAAAGGAGAGTACTCAGACAGGGCATGTCAAGTGTGCGTGTGTGTGTGTATGTGTGGCCACGTATCTCGAGTGGTGCTGATTTAATAACATGGGCTGGGCTGCTGCCGTGGCCGGGCCTGGGTTATGCGGAGGGCAGCAGGCCTCTGGAAAGCCACGCAGCCACCACATGACACCAGCAGCCTTTAACCAATGGGCTTGCCGAAGACACAACAGCCAACAGCTAACAGCCACCATCCACCACCACTCCTCCCTCTCCCTCTCTCTCCCCAGCATCGCTGACTCAGCATTACAGCAGGGCCTTGCTATGCAGCATCCGAAGCCAAAGCGCCTCACTGGCAGGAGATGAAAGGGCCGATTGGAAACGCATCCAGGTCCTCAGTGGACAGTGCTGAGCTAGTGTGGTCACGCCGCTGTGCTAACCAGCCATCATCATCATCATCAAGGGCACGGTCTAGCTGGTAACTGCACATTCCAGAAAGGTGGTTGAGTGGGACGTCACAGTAAAACCGGGAATCGAGCCAAATTATTGAAAATATATACCTACAATGTCAAGCACATAGCGTAGGAAGTGGCGTTGCTATCCAGAAAGTTGGCTGGCAAATGGCGTTTCTAGGTCGAACAGGAGCGCTAGAATCGACGAGAACTCCCAGGGACGTACCAAAACAACGCCTTTGATGTCGAGCTGTCAGGCTCACTTTGGTGTGCTTTGGCACACAAGTCCATGGGGCGTTTAGAGAGCAATTAGACCATCATTTTGGGCTGTGCGTGTGTGTGTGTGTGTGTGTGTGCGTGCGTGCGTGTGTACTCCAGAAATCACTATTATACCTCGGGACAGGCAATTCCACTGGAAGCCAATGTGCGCACGCCTGTGTGCGAGTGTGTAAGAAAAAGAGAGAGTGACAGAGAGAGGCGAGGAGAGGAGAGGACGCGGGCTGGGGGAGGGGTGGAGATAAACGCTGGGCTATTTCGGGGAGGAATATCAGTTCTGCTCGCTGCCTGCTGTGAGTCATTCAGAACAGGCAGGGGAGGGGAGGAGAGGAGAGGAAGGCGAGGAGGAGGAGGAGGAGGAAGGGGGGGGGGGGGTGCCTGTGTGACAAACATCACCGATGAGGAGCTGTCTGTGGCAAGACTTCAGTGTAGGAAGACACAGAGCTGCTGCTGGATTAATGCTGCTTAAAATATATCTATTAGCTATTACAGAGCGAAAACGCTGCATCGTGTTACAGATACACCCTTGGGACCTTACAGACTCTTGCTAGACGACAATACCACACAGCCCAGGTGGATAGATGAGAGGTTTCTCAAAAGCAGCAATGGCCAGAAATACACTCATGTGGGGAGATGCAGCACAGATGGGCAGAGTGAGTGACAGCTATGGTTTTGTAGCAAAGACGGGGGGGGGGGGAGGAGATGGGGGGAAGAAGGTGGGGCTGAGGTTGGGACTGAGTGGGAGGGGGTGGGCATTCACTCCTAAACCGCTCTCTCTCTCTCTCTCTCTCTTTCAAGCCTCCTCGCGTGTAACTCGAGTGCCGCTCCCAAGCTGCACTGCGGTCCAAGCCAAACACAGGCGCTGGTTGTCTGGGGGTGAGGGTGGGGGTGGGGGTGGGGTGGGGGTGGGGTGAGGGTGCTCGCCAAGCCCCTGTTCAAAAAGCCCACTCTGCAGGAGCCTGCCCAGCAGCACAGCGTGGCTGCAGACGTCTTCATCTGAGTACCGCAAAAGAGTGGGGGGGGGGGGGGGGGTGGGGGGTGGGGGCACAGACACAAACTAGAGAGGGAGAACAGAAAGTGCCTCCAATCCACATGGAGGGCATGGGAAAGATGCCCATGCGGTTGACGGGACTGCCAGTTTGTTTTGAGGGCTGTTCTGTGACGTGGTGTGCAGACGCACAGACAGACACACACACACACACACACACACACACAGAGAGAGAAACATGCAGACTAGAGAAGAAGCACAGCGAGGAAAAAAAAAAAACCTCCCCGTCTTGCTAACAAAAACAGAAGGAGGTAGTGGTGAGTAGGGGTGGGGGCAAAAACACAAAGCCTGGAGCTGGACCGGGCGGTCATTCTAGTGCCAGTTGGGGGAGGAGGGGGTTACACAGAGGGCCGCTTTTTGTCCCTGAGAGGCACCAGAAAAGGACTGAAATATAGAAGGGGTGGAAAAAGGGAGGGGGTGGGGGCACAAAGACCTAGTGAGAGAGAAACCCTCATCATCCCCACCCCTCCTCTCCCCTCAGCCAGGCTACCCAGCCACCCCTGCAACAGGAGAGCATGGGGAACAGATCTCCAGAGAAACCGTGTGAGAGGTCCAGAGAGAGAGAGAGAAGAGAGAGAGAGAAAGAAAGAGAGACAGAGACAGAGAAAGAGAGAGAGAGAGAGAGAGGGCTAAGAGAGGCTGAGTTGGGGGCTGGGGCCCTGCAACGTGACACTGGCCAAAAGCCTGGGGTCTCCTCTCGGGGCAAAGGTCAGAGGGGAGCGGGCAGCCGAGTGCACAAAACCCCCTCTTTCATGCAGCCCTGTGGGGGGAGCAGAAGATGGGAGGGTGGTGGTGGAGGCCAACGCCCCCCACCACTACACACACACATACATACATACACACACACACACACACACACACACACACACACACACCCTGGCTCCAGCTCACAAAGGGAAGGACCCCCTCTCTAAGCCCCCATCGGCCCATGGTTCCCTCCCGCTGCCTAGCCGACACTGGTCTTAATTCACCCTTTTCTTCAACCAGCCGGCCTATAGCTTCGGCTCTATCACAGGGGCACAGGGGTGAAAGAGGGGGGAAGGGCAGGGATGGGGGCATGTCAGAGGCCAGTGGGGGCTTTGCTACACTGAGAGAGAGAGAGAGAGATGCATGAGAGTGAGAGAGAGAGAGAGAGAGAGAGAGAGAGAGAGGGAGAAAGAGAAATGCTTGAGCGTGCTTTTGTTGCAAAGAAGGTCGATGACATCACCTCTCAAGCCAAGAGACGAGAGAGGCTCATGCACAGAGGGGAAAAAGAGAAGAGAGCGGACAACATTGATTGGCTGAAACCAAAGCCTGGGTTGCGGCTGTGTGCATTCAATACCTAATTCTGATTCACAAAACAGCGCGTGTGTGCGTGTGTGTGTGTGTGTGTGTGTGTGTGTGTGTGTGTGTGTGTGTGTGGTGTGTGTGTATCAATGTGAGTGCATGAAGGTGTCCAAGTTGAGTCTGCTTGAATGTTGGAGGTCAGATTCAGTGCAAGTAGGAGGGGGGTTATTGCATGAATACCTATAGAGATGCGGAAGACGGTGGGATCATCTGAGGAGATTCAATAGCAGCTCAGATGAAAAGGGAAGATGATCCTCAAACACTCTGAACCTCAGTGTGGCAACTGGCTAGATTAAAAAAAAAAAATGGCAAAAGCTGCCTCTAGGCCCTCGATACTGGGCTTCTGAATTTGGACAAGGGTAATCTCTCTCTCTCTCACACACACACACACCACACACACACACCACACACACACACAAACAGTTCCCACACACCACCCCCATCAAGCTGCGATGGGTCCCTTCGGGGACTGCCTCCTCCCATCAATTACTCAGTCTGGATCGATGCTACCTGTGGGACTTCTATTTAAAGCGCACGGGCCAGGGGAGCAGGGCCGAACGAGGGCTGTCCATAAAGTTTGTTCTGAGAGAATTGATTGGTGGTTAATGGGGACCTGATTGGAAACAGCCTTACAAGGAGGCAGGCAGGAAGGCAGGCAGGCAGGCGGGCAGGCGGGCAGCGAATCCCAGGAACGTCTGAAGAGAGCGATACACACTTTCAAAGGAAGCAAGCCCGAAAGAGGCAATTAAGGATCAAGCGGACGTCAGAAAGAGAGTGTGTTTGTGTGTGTGTGTGACCGTAATTGACACTCCCTTACAGAGGCCATGTTTAAGCTTCTCTTCTACTATTGTTAAATTGAGTCTCATTTCCTCCTTTACTGAAAGCTTTTGCTGTGCTGTTTTGTCGTTTTACGCGAATAGAAGCTTGTGTCAACATGACATTCGTCTCTGCACTCTAACCAATCTGGACCTAATAATCAAAAACAACAGTCTGAAATTCTCTTCACTACCATCTTTACTTTGTGTTTTTGCCCGACACGTTTATGGCGTCCATATGTGCAAAAGGCTCAGGAGATGGGACACGCAGGTCAACTGACAGCAGAGCAGCTTACAGTAGAGGGTGTGGCCGTGTGTGTGTGTCTGTGTGTTTACACACCTCAATGCTTAGGCCTTGCGCAACACTCTGACACACACTGCGAGGCGGGGGGGGGAGGGGAGACGCTAGAGACGCCACAGTGGACAACTCCTGGTGCGAGCTGCCATATGTTGCACTGACCAGCGCATCTCTCCCCCACCCCTAGGTCTGGTCTGCCATGCTGGTGTGCGCGTGTGGACTGGTGGAAAGAGGGAGGTAGGGCAGGGAGGGAGAAAGATTGGGGGTGGGGTGGGGACAGATGGGGCTGGGGTGGCGTGGGAAGGGTTAAGTCTGGAGGAGCCCCCCATCTGCCGCCTCGTCTGTTCTCCTCCACTGGTTCCTGGCTCCAGAGAGGAGAGGAGAGGAGAGGAGAGGAGAGGGAGTGAGCTAGCAAGCACACACAGGCCCTTTACTGTGAGCTTTCTTCTTCCCTTCATCACACCTGACACTCCTCTTTCTCCCTTACCCAATATTCATTTCCCTCTCCCTCCGTCACTTCATACGATCCTCTATCCAGCTCTCCATCTTTCGCTCTCTCTTTCTAACCCTTGATACATCTCTCTCCCTCGTCATCTATCTATCTCTCTCTCCACTGCTATCTCTCTCTCTCCTCCTCTCCTTCTGCAGCTGACTGACCGCTACATCCAAAACACCCACTCAAAGCCTCAGTCAGTCTTCACTGCTGTAGCACGCCTGCCAACCAGTCTGGACTGAGACACCAAGCTGAAAGACTGAGGATGGAAATACATAAAAGTGTGTGTGTGTGTGTGTGTGTGTGTGTGTGTGTGTACTGAGAGACCACAATTACACATCTTCGAACACAGTATGTTCTGTACCTGATCAACCCTCCGAAACCAATGATGGAAAACTGAGAACGAGCCTAAGCCTTGTGCACAGCAAAAGCGGGGAGAAAAGTAGGTCCCCATGTTAAACGTAATCAACCTGTAGTTATAGTCCTAGCTTAGCTTTGTTTGCTATGTAAACATACGGAAATTTACGGGGGGGGGGTGTACCGCACATATAAGAGCACGACAATTATGATTCCAAGCATAAATTCTTAGCAGTGTACATGCCCAGGCCGTCTGAGGGTTGATTCCAGTGGGCCAGCTGGAGCAAATCAAAGCTCTCACACACACACACACACACACACACCACACACACACACACACACACACACACACACACACACAGCCCACATGAAGTGGCTGCTGTCGTTCTCAGCCACAATGATAGAGGAACACCTGGATCCGGAGTGGAGGAGGGTGGACGCATTAACCCTTGTGAAAGAGCTCATCTTATCTACACAGACACACACACACACACACACACACTTCTATTCTATTACACCGAGATAATGGGCACCCCACAACCCAAGAGCTTGCATGGAAGCTTACAGCAAACAAGCCAACAATGACACACACCTGTTTCTAGAATGCCTTCTGATAAGTCAGTGCCAAACAACAACGTGCAGAGGGACCGTTACACTACACACACACACACACACACACACACGTAGAAGCTCAAAAACAGACTCCCAGTAACAGACAAAACAATGCCTGGATAGCCTTGGAGATAAGACCTCAGCTCTGGGGTCCCTCCCAGCGCAAGAGGCGTGCATCTTCCAACAAACCATGCTGTTCCCATGCAACCAAAAACACCTCAGAAAACGAACAAAACCACCTATGGCTGATGGAGAAATGAACTGCCTGCCACGGACTCCTCTGCTAGGCTACCTAGCGCTCAAAGATCAGACTGACTCCAGATCGGAATCTCCTTGTGCAAATCTCCCCCAACCTGAACCTGGAGGCTTCAAAGCCTCCAAGACAAAAGAAGGAATGGCTGGAGCAGACAAATTAGCCTTGGCACACCTCCAGACACACCTCCACGCACACACACGCACACGCACACACACACACACACACACACACACACACACAGAATGTCTATTTTTCATCTGTGAACACAAATTCAAGGTGTGTGAAACAGGTAGAATCTGTTTGGGGCAACCATTTGCCTTGAGCTCAGGGAGACCCCACCCCTCCACTGCAATTCAAAAGGTGTTTTGAACCCTAGGGGAGCAGCGCGCACACACATACACACATACACACACACACACACACACACACACACACCTCTGTGGCAGTCGACTTCTACATCTGGTTATTATTTTGACAACAGCAGTGTCTAGCCGTGCAGGAATAATTCAGAAAAATGCTTAAAGCAAACCAGTTTCTGTGCGTAATGAGCTTCCATCTACAGCAACCTAGGCTACAGCTGTCATAAACAAAAAGTGTTTACAGACCTCCGTACGTATGCTTTGCACACACTGTTACATGTTCTACAATACTGTATATAGTGCAGAGATCACACAGTAGATTTTCTGGTCACAACTTCATAAGTGAGTCCAATCAATAGTGAGGATAACACTACTAGATAAACAAGTTCACTGGTACAAAAAAAGACAGCATGCAAAAATCACTACAAATGTTATGAATGTTGCTAGGGGTGCTGGTACGTGAGCCAATCAAAAGTGTTTGAGGGAGACTTGTTTTCTAATGTTAACACAGAGGCCATGAGAGGACGTGGAGCAGGACTTGGTGCTGGTGTTGTAGAAATTACACCGTCTCCCAACCAGGCCTTCGACGTTAACTGGATTTCAGCCGCGCTTCACATTGAATTACGGCGGGTGGCAGGAAAAACACAAGAGGTCAGGCCCCAGTAACGAGAAGGCGAAGACCCAATGGAGGCTGAGCGAGGCACATGTCCTCCCCTCAGCCGGAGCCCGGCTGGGCCTTCCTCTCTCTCTCTCTCTCTCTCCCTCCCTCTGCCTCTCTCTTTTGCCCGCTCCCCAGCAAGGACATTTCATCCCAGGAGTGCTATTGGCTTGCTACCAGGCAGAGGACACTTGACACCAAGGTCACGGTGCAGCTAGGGCTGTTGGGTGATGGTGGTGGAAGGGGTGGTTTGAGTGGTGGAGGCAGTGGGGCTATGGTAGGCGGAGCCTCAAAGACACACACACATGCACGCACGCACGCACGCACGCACGCACCCACACACACACACACACACACGGACGGCCTCGGGTTGCCTGCATGCCTGCACACAAGTGTGAGAGTAATGTCTGCTGAAACGCGGCTTGGCTGTGCTCTGCTTTTCCTAGCCTGGGCAAAACGAGGGGTGTGGGAAGAGAGGTGGGAGGGAGGGGAGGCAAAAAGAGAAGAGAGAGGGGGAGGGAGGGAAAAAAAAAAAAAAAAAAAAAAAAACACATCTGAACGGCACCATTTCCTGAAACAGAATCTCCTGTCTGAGACAAACAATCAGAGATGGAGGACCCATTACAGCAGCCATTATGGGCAGAAACTGGAGACGGGAACTTCAGCAGAGGAGGAGGAGGAGGAGGAGGAGGCAAAAAGAAGAAGAGTGCCATGCCCTCTCATCCAGACGTCACCACTAGCCAAATACAACCAGCTCAGCCTACGCATTGAGGCTGGATGATGACTACCCTCACAACACACACAGGAAAATCCCAGCCATTCTGGATGCGAGTGACTTGACGCTTGACCCTGGTTTGTTTACATTTCATAGTGAACAAACAGCAGGGTTGCAAGCTGATGGGTGGGAGGGGGGCTGTGTGGTAGTTTGTGCCTGCAGAACCAGCGTTTCTAGGAGACAAGCTCTAGTCCCCAAACCCAAGACCCTTTCTCCATCAACTCCCAACCCACCACCCCTCTTCCTCCTTCTCTGAGTGGAGGCGGCTGCTGTTGCTGTTGCTGCTGGCTGCTGTTGCTGCTCCTACCACCACCACTCAACATGACTTCACCCTACTAATCTGCAGCAGCCCACCCAGCAAACAGCACAGTCACCCTGAGCCAGACATAACACAGGAGCGGGCAGCTGCCTGCCTGCCTGCCACCAGTGGAAAACACACCCAGAGCAGAGCACCTCGCTCAAACAAGACGAGCAAGACGAGGGGAGAGAGAGGGGGAGAGAGAAAGAGAAGAGATAGAGGGAGGACACTTGGGGGAGGGGGGACCGCAGGAAGGGTCTGCTTTGGTACTAGCTCTCCCTCTCTCTTACATTGCCAAATATCAATCTTGGGGAAAAAAGGGAGGAAAATACCAGGGAAGTAACGCCTTCATTAATGACTCATAAAAGCAAAGGGAGCCAGAGCGTCAGATGAAAATATAAGCAGCGGAAAATTATGGAGTGAACTGGGGGGTGCGTTTGAGGAGGGGGAGGAATACTTTTAGGCTTATCACAAAATGTCAATATCCAGATGGAAACCACTAACTGTAGCAGCACAGTCTGCAATGCATCTATACAGCAGACTCAACCATCGCATACAAACTCAAGGCCTCCCTGTAGCAACCAGAACAGTTTCAGGAAAATGAGCTTGAAAGAGAGATATATAAATGATTTATTTTTCAATCATTTTATTTCAAGAATCCAGTTTCTATACTTGTGAGAAGGATGAGACAAACAGAGGTGAATAAATGGAAGATCTGACAGCGTATCTCTTTTCTCTCTCAGTTTGTCTTGCGTCCACCAGGAAACCAACAGTCTTGGTTGAGAATAGACTGGCAAGGTCATGGGAAGGTCGTCCCCGAGCTGTGATTGGTCCATCGGTGTAACCCGTGCAGAATTTGGACGGGAGGCCAACCAATGAGGCGGCGGGTGAGCGAGGAGGCGCAGCTGAAAAAAACAGGCAGGCCGGGACACACAATCTCGCGCTGTTCCACGCCATGCCGCGGCTGCCTCTGCCGCCGGGGCCAAAGCCTTGGAGGAGCAGATCCAAATTTAGACTGGAGTCCCAAACAGAGACTGTGCAAGCGAATGACCCCGTGATGGGAACTTGGCTCGCTGGAGTGGGAGCAGGACTTTCAAAACAATCTCTCCCGTCTCTCTCGCTCGCTCGCTCGCACTCTCTTCCCCCGCGCCTGTGCCTGGTCAACTCGTGCCTCCGCAGCGAGACACACTGTACAAAATCCTCCAATCTTTTCTGCTGTGCCGACTATCTATAAACAAAACAGACACCATTTTCTGCCTGCTGCGTTTATCTGTGTGCGTGCATGCTCGAGAGAGAGAGAGAAAGAGAAGGAAAAAAAGAATGAAAGGGAGAGAAAGAAAGGACGAGCACTAATGTGCACATTCTGTTTATTCTAGTGGGTCTGTATGTATTCCAGACACATGTGTTTTTTTGATTGTGTGTGTTTTGAGGGGGTGGCTGGGAAGGAGATGGAAGAGATGGACTAGAGCCGGCGGCCGGCCGCTGTGAGTCCCAACCCCCTCCGCCCCCTGCTTCTCCATAGTCCAAAAGAAGCTACGCTCCACTCCTCTCTTCTCTTCTCTCTCCTCTCCTCTCCGGAGGACGCATTCTTCCCTCAAGCCATCTCTTCTGTCTCTTCATTAACGAGCCAATACACGCTCGCTATTCGCATAGCCAAGGAGAGAAAAAGAAATAAAACATGCATTTAACTTGCTTTGAATACCCTTCCCTCCCATTCCCCTCACTCTCTGACTCTCGCCTCAGAGCTTGTTTGTCCTCGGAAAAAGCTGTTTTTCTTCTCTCTCGCTCTTTCTCTCTCTGCCTTTCGTGGAGCTAAGGTATTTTTCTGTTCTCCTCTCCCTCTCTCTCTCTCTCTCTCACACACCTACACGCTTGCCTGAAACACGCCCCCGCCCTGTCCCTGCCTGAGTCCCGCTGGCCTTCACAGCCATTTCAATGGCGGGGCCTTGACCTCCCAATGACTCATTCCGATGAGGTGGATCGCTCATTCTCTCTCTCTCTCCCTCCCGTTCCCTCATTCCCTTGCTCGCTCGTTTGCTCCTGCTCACACTCACTCGCTTGCTTGCTCGCTTTATCTTTCTTTCACTCCCTCCCTCCTCTCTTGAGCCTCTCTACCATTTTCTGCTCGTTCCTCCAGCTGCCTCCGTCCTCGACTGGAGCTGAAGCCAAGGCTCAGCTGTCCATGACATGGCAGCTAATGGTAGCCTCCATTAAGGGGGGCCTCGCTGGCATGGGTCAGCCCTTGTCATTAGCCTCTCACCCCCACCCCCCCAGCCACCACCAACACCACCAACTCCCCTTTGGAGGAATCAAAGCCATCACTTGTACAGCAATGATGGGAAAATCAGATCAAGTCAGATAGGCTAACTGTGGCTAACACAGCAGCTAAGCTGGAGAGAGTGGCAGCTTTCAGACAAGACTGATGAGCGTCTGACCTGGAAATTCCTTAGACTGTTAGGCTGTGCCAAACATTAAAGATCACGGCTTACCACAATGTCCATATTTCAGTTATGCTGACAGCTTCCAGGCTAAATAAATAAATATTCTGCAACTGCAATACCTGCTCAGTAACAGCACTTCCCCTGAAATAAACTCTGCGTGTAGTGTGGCGAGGTGGACACATCCTCTTCTTCCAGCAGTAACCATGAACCCTAATCTCAAAACCTCATGCCACAGTTCTTTTCCAAAGACTGCCTGGAGAGCACGATACGAAAAACATCCAACCACTTCTCACTTCACTGGGATTCCATCAATCATCTGGTACTGGTGCTGAGCGCACTAGGCCTACCTTTCTAAATAATGAGAGGAGCAAGGGAGGAAGGTTGCAGAGGATAACAAATGTGTTGTGATGAAGGCCATGATGAATTGTTGTTTCCTGAATTGCCGTATCCCACGCTAAAGCTAAGAGATCTGCTGAGGTTATGGATGAGACTTAGCACCTTTCTTTGCTCACTTATCAAAGAAAAACTACAGTAATCGCTAAAATGCTTTTGCCAAATACTCTAGGGCTAAACTTTTTTTCCCCTGCAAAAAAATAAAATTGGCAAAACAGCACTACAGTGAAGGCAGAATATTCTTTAATACAAACGCTAAAGCTTTATAAAAAAAAAAAAAAAAAAAGAGTAAGAAAGTTTCAAAAGCAGCCAATAGCTATCCTGCATGATGAATGGAGCCATGACATCACTCTCTTGGATCGCTTAGACTATCTCTTAAACCGCTGAGCCTAAGTGCTCGGGCCTTAATGACTTGGAACAGAGTGACTGAAGAAACAGAGAAGGAAGACGGATAAAAAAAAAAAAAGTGCAGAAATAATTTGAGACTTCAAAAAGGTGCTCCCAACAGCGCAGCCTCCATTTTACCTCTTTCTCCTCTCATCCCTCTCTTTTCTCTACTCCTCCTCCACCCAGCCCTGCAATTCACCTGAATTATGCAGCAAGGCTCCTCATTTACTAGCCTTTTCTGCTTATATAAGCACGGGGAATAGCCAAGGCATGGGCCACACACACACACACACACACACACACACACACACACCAAAATTCAGAGCAATATAATATATATATACAAATTATACCAAAGCAAGCTGCTGATCTTGATGTCATTATGGACAAAAAGAAAAAAAGTAGCTTAGGTGGTGCTTGGGCCAGCAGCCCAAATCAACCTCCACAAAACACACTCACTCTCACATATACATACATACACACACACACACGCACACACACAAACAAACAAACAATGTCCCCACCCCACCCCCCCATTCAAGAAGCCCCACATTCCAGAACAGGAGATATGAGTGCGATGCCATTTTGCAGGGTAATGATGTGAGGCTTCTGCCCCCCCTCTCTCTCTCCCCCAGCCACAGAGCCAGGCCTGTTTGTGGAGCACACAGACTCTTTCAATTGAGCTCTAGCATGTGGCTGACCAGGAGGGGAGGCTGGATTGAAGGGGGGAGGAGGCGGAGAGGCCAAGCCAGAGATTGGGGGAACAAAGCCCCTATAGTTGTCTCAGGCCGGGGCTGGGAGAGTTATGTAATGTGACTGGCAGGGCTCCCTCTTCCCCACCCCTTTAGGAGCACTGTAGACTAATCCCATTGAAGGCCCTGGTTTTGCTTTTGAGAGAGAGAGAGAGAGAGAGAGAGAGAGAGAGAGAGAGAGAGAGAGAGGGTGGTAATGAGTGAAGGGAAGGCAGTGTACAGCACAGAGCAGTGACAGGGAGAGAGGCTCCTTTCATCTACACAAACTCACAGCAGGCGCATAACACTGTACATCCTATCAACAGCACAGCACAGCACAGCACAGCACAACACAACACAACACACACCACACTGACAGACAGAGAGAGAGAGAATGTTAAGGAAGGAAAGACGGCACAGAGACTGAGAGAAGGGGCAACGAAAAAAGGAGGAAACTCTTCTAAATGAGAGCGAGCAGGCTCCTCCTGAGGCCTCTGCTCACCATCAGCTACACATATACATATACACATACACACACACACACACACACACAGAGCAATGCAGAGCAGAGCAGAGCAGGGAGCAGAACAGCAGAGTAAAAATAAAATCTGCCTCTGATTTACTGTACTGTGTGCCTGGAAACCATGTGACTGGCATCACATGAGGAGAGGCGAGGGAGGGAGAGAGCAAGAGCGAGAGAGAGAGAGAGAGAGAGAGAGAGAAAGAGAGAAAGATGGGGGGAGGGCAAGCAAAAAAGAGCAGGGGAGAGAGAGAGAGAAAGAGAAGGGAAAAAAAGAAATCCACAGCCCTGCCGGCGTAATGAGCTTTGTGATCAGTCTCCTAGGTTTCCACTGACGGTAAGCAGATATGGGTCTGATTTCAGAGGTAAACAGCGCCCGCGATCCTCAGGGACAGAATATGGAGGAGGAAGAGGAGGAGAAATGGAAAAAGAGAGTGGCAGGGCGAAGAGAAGAAAGCAGACAGAGTGAGAGAAAAATTAGAGCACTGGCAAGGGATGGGAATGGGGGGGAGCTCTCCAACCTCTCTGACATAACTATCAGAAATTAAACATTGCCTGACTTTCATCCAAGAGTTGTCGCCACTGGCATTCCAGTGCAGCAGGAAATACTATTGTGTAAGCAGGTAAAAAAAAAAGGGATTTAGCCAGCTGGCTAACTCAACAGCCCAAACACAAGCAGTTTCAGTAGCTAGCTCGCTAAGCTAACCATCCAAACGAGCCACAAGGGTTTCTGTGGGGCAACCTACTCCACTAGCACCCCCATAGCAGCCTCAACTGATGTGTTCAAAAACAAATAAATAAATAAAATAAAACACCTTCAAAAGGCCCGTCAAATACAGCAACAGGAAATGCACGGCAACACATTTTTTTATCAGGTGCAAAAGTGGCATTTTGAGGCCACGTTTGTTGTGCATTCCTAACACAAAAACACAACACAACAGAAGCCATTCCCAATTCTGAATTCCCAGTTGGTGACTGGATAAAAAGATTGTAGCAATCCAATTCTGAAGCCGGAATAAAAACAACGACGCAGTGGCGGCCCAACCAGGCTTTAGAGTGTCTCGGCTCGGCACGTTCATCTGCCCCCGGATTACATGGCTGCTCCTGGATGTGTTCCAGAAAGAGCAAGGCAAAAAAATAAATAAAAAAAGAGCTGCTGCAGCGGGCTAACATGGAGGTTCAGAGTTCTGTGTGTGTGTGTGTGTGTGTGTGTGTGTGTGTGTGTGTGTGTGGTGTGTATCTGTCTTAGGACCTTGTATGCAATCGGTGTAGCTTCTGGGGGGGGGGGGGGGGGCAGGGTGTGGGGGCGTTAGCAGTCATCTATGAAATGAACGCGTGGGACCTCCCCACTGCTGCTGCTTACTGATGAAGAAGCACAAGAGTCACATGAGCAGTATGCTGGAAAGAGAGGGACTCTCCATTAGAGGAACAGCACACCCTCCCCTCCCTCCCATCCTCTCTCTCTCTGTGTGTGAGCAGTGACCCACTTCACCCACCCCATCACATTTGGCCTGCCGCACAAACACATACAAGCCCACACAATTCTAGCTGGTGCACACAAACACACACGCACACGCACACGCACACGCACACACACACACACACACACACGTCGACACATAGGCATAGCGGTTGAAAAACACAGAAGCCTCAACACAAGCCTCCAACAAAAGGACAGGAAGGCCGGGCCCCAGCACGCACTAAGCCCTGCTCTTTAATGCATGCATACCAGAGCCCAGAGCAGGCTTTGGAGCGGCCTGTTGGTACTAGCACAGCCACCGTCAGTCACTTATTCCTCACCCTCTGTCTCTCAATTACAAGGTTTCATCTTCTCTCTTCCACACACATGCATACACACAGACACAAACCATCACTGTATAAACACCATCAACCTACTCCCCTTTATACTACTACAACAAACTATAAAAGGTGTGACAATTGACAAACACTCCAAAACAGCAAGTTTATGTTGTGACTGCAACAGTGTGTTATGTGGGTGGGTGTGTGTGTGTGGGGAGGTGCCCCAGACAAACAAGGGTGAAGGTGGTAGGGAGGGACGCCACGCCATAAGGGATAAAGTACACCATGACTAAGGCCGGCCCAAGCAGAGCAAGCAGACGGGTTTGCGTTGGCACTCCACGCCTAACGAGAGAGACCGCATTCCAGCCGCCCACACACCCATTCAGCTAGTGCTGCAAGTCTGCAGAGAGTCTACACACCTCACCAAACACCAGAGACAATGGGAAACAAACTACAACCAGATGGAGCTAACACAGGAAAGGCCAAGACCAATGACCCAAAAACGACAACTCCGACACCTACAGAACAACAACTACTTAGAAATCTAGGAGAACAACAACATCGGATCACGGTAAACTAAAGACGACCATTATAAGAGGCTAAACACACAAACAGAAATGAAGGGAACAGGAAGTAGTACACGCAATGTCTGCAGCTATATGGGAAAAGGGTCTGCCAGCAACCGTCTCGAGAGCAGCTGTGGCCTTAAACAGAAGAGGAAGGTTTAGAATATTTACCGATTCCATGGTCGTCTTCAGAGGGGGAAAGGTTAAAATCCAGATAAAAATCACTCGACTGCAGAGGTGAAGTCCAAGGAATCCTGCAGGAGAAAAACAGGGGAGAAAGAGAGAAAAAGAGAGAAAGAGAGGGGGATTAGTTTTGCCTCCAAATGCTGGAGTTTCACATTCCTAAAGTGATCTGGCGAAGGGTATCACCTTTCCCAATCCATTGAGGCTGTTGGGGGCTAGAGCACAAGTTTGGCTGCTTGCTTGGCTAACTCTCCTGTTCCCGCTCCCAGCTCATGTGGCTGCCAGGCTGAGAACCAGCCAAGGGAGGCAGGAAACACAGGAAGGGAAGCCATAATGAAATGCTTGCAGCTTAGGTACCTGAACCACCCCCACCCCCTTCTACTTGACACCCCCATTGCCTTTCTTTCGAAAGACAACCCTCATCAGATTTGAAAAGATGTTGCCTACACCAACACATCTTGTTTTTCTACAGTTAATGGCGGGGGGAGGGCGGGTTATCAGGATCTTGGCGAGCCAAGTAGAGCAGGCGGTTGAGTTCAGATATCTACAGCTGGGATGCGCTTGCTACATTCCTGTTGATCCTTCAGCCCACTCCCCCTCTAAAGAGATCAGTTGTTATCCCATAGGAAGTGGTGTCTCCAAGAGCAAAAACAAACAAAAAACAAAACAGTCCTAGACTCTGCACACCTGATTGGTCAGCAGAACAAAAAGGGGGCTGAGTAGCCTTCATGTCCTGCTCTAAACTTTACCCAACCTGGAGGAAACGAATCAAGGAATTTTAGCACTGAATAATTAACACAAATTGATTCTTTATTTAACCGAGATGTTTAAACTCAATTATACTCCTGCATGGATTTCCCCTCACGCTGGCTGATTAGCTCATTGAAAAGTCTCAAGCAACTTAAGAGCTCCTCAGGTGACTCAGGAGACGTCAAGCAGTCAGTGCAGTGTAACGAACAACATGAGGCTCTCTCGGCTTCCAACAACAAAAGTTCCCCGTCAGGTGCAGATGTGAGGACTTTCTGCTCTATATAAAATCCACCATAGAGTGGAAAGAGGCTTCACACCTTTTGCTCGTCTCAGGAATACACCCTCAGCTAAAACAGAGCACCGAACACGGACACAACAAAAGCACAAGAAAACTGGCGATGACGGTTGATGACCCAGACACCATCCCAATCTTAGGGCCTTTAGAGTGTCTATCAGCACTTGGGCCAGAGGTGGAAAGACCACTCTGTGCCAGGGCCAGTTTAAGGTCAGCGTCCAGCTAATGGCTAAGCTTGCTGTGCTGTGCTGTGCTGGCGTGTCAGGGAGGATCAGAGTCCTGTAGGGTTCTCCCAGCAGGGAATGCACCAGATTGGACTAATCCAGAACCGAGAGCCACTGGCCTCCTAATGGGACTTGAAAACAGCCCCATAATCTTACTGAGAAAATCCCCTGACCACACAAAGCGTAGGCCGGCATAGGAGCACAAGTAAACATGCCCCTCATCACCACCACCACCACCACGATAGCCTACATACACACATAACCATGACAGTTGTGGCCAGGGCTTTATCTTCTACTGAACAAAAGGTCTCATTTCAAGAAAAAAAAATTAAATCCAACAGTCAACAGGAATTTTCTCATTTCTATGTGCACTTGTGATAGTAAATGAGAGCCAAGCCAAACGAAAAGGGAGCCAATTTAAAGAATTAGAGTGAACTTCTTCCACTGTTCAAGACACCTTCCATCCACTGTGTATAATGAAAAATAGCCTATTATCTCTTGTGGAACCCTGTCTGTCTGGCAGGAAGGGTTTCTATGCTCGGGTGACCTTAAAAGGGAAAGCCTGCAGCTCCTTCAGAGCAGCACTTGTCGAGGAGCTCATCTCGCTGACCCCAGAGAGGATGCTTTTATGTCTTCCTCAAAGTTGAAACGTAGACAAGGTTCCGTGGTCGCAGCACAGTACAGAGGGTGACTATCCCCTTAAAACAGCCGAGATGGACAGCATGAGTCATACTGGCCACTGACCAGGGCGTTACCGAAACCAACAGGACGCCTTTTCCGACGCAACCGTGACAGAAACACACATGCATGATTCTATGTGGTAGGTCAGATGCCGTTCCACACACAGACAGTACACAGTACACCGGGGGGTTGGCGATTTACTACCTGATGACCAAAAGCCAGGCTGGCGCAATGAAACAGGCCCTTCTCCTCCTACCAAGCCAGAGTGAGTTTGTTTGCATGAGCTGAGTGTTGTTGACCTCTACATTTACGACGAGGGGAAATGGGCACCAAACTGCCCCTTAAATCACTCCACCACATGAGTGAGAGAGTGAGAGAGTAAGACAGCGAGAGAGAAAGAGAAACAGAGAGAGACACAGAGAGAGAGACACAGAGAGAGAAAATCAAGCAAGATGTCTGTGAGGGCACAGGAAAGGCTTTGCCTTTGCTCTAACCTTGGATAGCTTGAACTGCTGCTCATAACTCTGCCAGTCATAAATGCAAACTCAAACAACTTTGCTTTTCTGGACTTCCCCTGAAGCCCCCTAAGCTTTGGCACCCTAAACAGAAAGGAAGAGATGGTGCAGAGACCGTCTCCTTTAGTGCACAGAGGACAAGAGGCTTAATGCTTTGTGTCTGCCTAGAGCTAGTGTTCTCCATTGTTTCATGGTCCACACCTCACAGAGTTGCGGGATCAAGCAAGTGGAGTGATGGTGGGGGCTCCTGGTAATAGAGTGGTGTAAACTGACCACAGCCGAGTTGAGATGTGCGTGCGTGTGTGTGTGTGTGTGATGGGAGATTGGATTCTGACAGGCTCATCTGCACACAGCCATCAACCATAATGAGGTTTGACTCAGCACGAGAGTTAGAGAGAGGTGAGGTAACAACACATAAACAAAAAACATTGCTGAGCAAATGGTCATCACACATGCTTCACCAAATCATACAGGACACAAAGAACAAGGAACTAAATCAGGTTGACTCACGCTTACTTAAAGGCAATTACAAATGAGAAAGAAAACAAACACCCCTTGGGAGAGAGGGACAAGCAAACTATGAGTGAGTTAGATATGCAGGAACTGAGTGCACAAAAAGAATAGGACAGATGAAGCTGACCACTTCACATATTCCACTCCCGACTATCGTGTCACAACAAACTTGAGGACTGAGCTGTAGCCTCAGCGAGAGGCACATCGCCATATTGGGGTTTGGGTCGAAAGTGAAGGCCTGAGCTTAGTGGGCCTGCGCAGGCCACAGCACTTCCACATCTTGGTCGAGCGAGCCTGAGGACAGGCTGGGCCGTCTGCCACAAGCTTCTTCCCAGGTGCTGGCCCAGAGTTCACCCAAACTGGGCCCTGTCCAAACATGAAGATACAGCAGGGAGGATGACGATTTCAAAGTTAAGAAAACGATGCAATCTTGCTGTGCTTGTTTGTGTGTGTGTGTGTGTGCGCCCTTCAGAGGTCAAAATAGCTGCAGGGAACGAGTTTTAAACATGCCAAAAGGTAAAAAGGCATTGCAAAAAATAACTAAACAGATAATCAAATAAAACAAAACATGCAATCAGGGCCTGAATCACTCCAGAAAACTTCTACCCAAGCCATGAAATGTTCCTTCTAATGAGAGAGTTGCCCAAACTACCGCTACAGCTGTGCTTGTTTTGGCCATAAGGTAAGGCAGCAATATCGCTAAAGAATTCCACCTGCATTCCAGAACTTTTATAGCTTCAGCTTTACAGTCACGTTTCGCAATAATTACCGAGCCCTACAGAAACACGCTACGCATGCAACTCTGTGGTGATGTTCCATCAGTGCTCGTCACTCCTGACAAAGACAATTCAAAAAATAAACCAGAACCACACAATAAACAAAATGGTGTCATTTTCACAGTAGCAGGTTAATGGGCTGACAGGTCGTAATGTTAAGACAGACAAATTAATTTGTGCCAAACTATCAGTCTTTAAACTGAACAATAACCCAAAACTTCTACAAATACGTGTATTACTAGCAACATTACCTGCGTGTTTGTCCCTTTGAGTAAACAAACATCAGACTGTGTGTGAAAGTAGGCCTAAGTGTGTGAACGTAAGTATGTGTGTGTGTTTGTGTGTGTGTGTGTGTGTGTATTTTTGGTCTGGTGCTAACGCAGCTGAATCAGGACGTTAAGCAAACAGAAGGCCAGGCTGGTGTGTGTGTGTGTGTGTGGTGTGTGTTGTTTCAGGGCAGTCCGGCTTGTGTGTGCAGTGCTGTGTGCGTTCTCTCTGTGTTTTGCAGCCCGAGTCGAACCCGGAGCTTTTGTGCACGTTCAGGCCACGGACACTATGTGGGGCATCGCTGGGCATTGTGGGATTAAGGGAGACCGGCACTCTAATGCTCGCCTGAGGGCACAGCCATCTTTTATCCCGCCTGCCTCACTCTCTCCCTCTATTTCTCTCCTTTTTTACACACACACCACGCCCCTGCCCCCCACTAGTCCCGAGGGTGGCGGATTACAGGAAGCGCCACCATTTCCACCATCCAGCAGCCAGCTCCAGTTATCTGGGAAATCAGGCCTCTGGAGCTGGGGTACGAGATGGAGCCGACACCCCACCCTACCCCACATCGCCCTGCCACCCCCTTGCTCCCTCTCGTCATTTTTCACTCACACCCACAGCCTCTTTTCTGCATATGAAGACACACCAACTCCTTACATCTCTGACAGAACCCATCAGACTAAAGACTGTATAAAATAGTAAAATAAATAAATCGGCAAAAACAAAACAGTCAACAATGATGATTCCAATCAATGCATGTCCCTAACACAAAACTGTGTCCATTTCAGTCAGCTTTAGCTAACTGAGCTTTTGTAACATGTCAACTTCTTCACAATAGCCAAACAGCTCAGCAGACATGAACATGAACAAACGAACGAACAAACGCAAGCGCGGGCGCGCACACACACACACACACACACACACACACACACACACACTAAAACAAGTTGACGAGGCGGTGGCTTCATGTGACAGAAACCAGAGTCAAGGCCGCTGCATTTCAAGCATCAAGTATCAACAGCGGCTGCAGAGAGAGCAGCAGAGGCAAAGCCAGCGACAGCAGTGACGCTCAGGCTTATTGTAATATCCTACTGAAGCAAATTCTATTCAGCAATCCAATCTGCTCAACACACCAGAGAGCAACCTGACACTGGGCGGGGGAACTGTGTGTGTGCACCCAGCATGTGTATATGTGAGTGTGAGAGATGCAAAGTGGAGAGATGGAAACGAGAAAGAGAGAGAGGGAGGGAGAGGGAGAGGTGAAGAGAGAAAGAGAGGTGGAGAAAGAGAGAGACAGAGAGAGAGAGGGAGAGAGAGAGAGAGAGAGAGATTTTGCTGCTGCTCTGTGCTCCTCTTCAAAAACATCTACATTATTGATCAGGCTGCCTTCTGCAGGGTGTATGCCAAGCCAGAGCACGTCGCACTCAGGCATATTAAAAATGGCCTCCGAATTGAGCCAGGGGACACTCCGCACCACGTGGCTCTAACCTCTTAGCCTGGCTGCCGTTGGCCAGAGCCAGAACCACTCTCTGCATGCATGCAGCTCCTTGTTGTTGAGCACAAAGAGAGAAAATGCATGACTGAATGTGAGTGAGTGAGTCTGAGAGTAGGCTTGAGATCTGAGCTATGGACAAACATGCCTGTCCTTACTAGAAAGACCAAAAGAGAAAAATCACACATGCGGGTATCTTTTACTTTTCACAACTGAAATGTACTGTAGTGTGGTAATGCATACTATAGAGGATAATAAGTTACAATCTTCATCTAAGAGGTCAAAATAACACTGCCCTATACAGGATCCACACGTTGGTTTTGAAAAACATCTACATGGTAGCGGCTAGCAAACTAAATCCCGACCCAGAGATGTAAATGGGGGGAGACGGCACAGGCATTAGCCCGAGTGACAGGTCAGATCAGGCGTCTGCAACACGGCCACAAGCCCCCCTCCAGGCCCCTGGGAGTATGTGTGCGTGAGCACTTGTGGGGGTGGGGAGGCAGGCAGGCAGGCAGGCAGACACAGCATCAGCAAAGGGCCACTGCAGGACAAGATCTGTCCATCTGGACACTGCACTGCTGTACAGAGTGCAAGAGCAGGAGGCATGGAGGGGGGGGAGGGGGATACAGGGAGAAGAAAAACAGGAGGGAAGCATGGGGGAGTGGTGTAAATACTGTTGACAGAAAAACAGAAAGAGAGAAGAAAACGGATGAAGCCAGAGCAGCCAAAGAAAAGAAGGGGGAAAAAAAGTTAATTTAAATGGGAAGGGGGGGACAGATGGTGTGTGAGAGAAGAGGATATATGAGCAATGGACGGCTCTGCTTGCATTGAGAATCTGCACCACTCCTGACACAGTTTCCAGTGCTGTTTGTTCAACGGCACAGCCGTGCTGAGCTCCCGCTCGCCAAACAACCAACACTCTCCAGTTGTCAAGGTAACCAGCACTCTGGACGGCACAGGGGAGGGGAGAAGAGCAACATTCCAAGAAATTCAAACACTGGCCTTAATCTGAGGCGTGCGTCTCATTAAGGACTGCCTCCTTTTGGAGAAGCCTACCCAATAAGACACAGCAGCTATTTTCCGTAATGTTACAGCAGAACGCACAGTAGCCGACCACTTGCCGACGCAGAGTGCAACAGTCAATTTTTATCAAGACAAGCCAGTGACATTAAACCATGGTGCATCAATGCAAATGCAATTATAGCACTACAAAAAAGCAAATAATACACCAGCAAACACACAACACCACATGAAAAAATATATTTAGATCACTACAGTGCACACAACTGCAATGCAACTTCAGCCAGAAGTATCTGTTAATAAACTAGTGCTTGAGATCACCAAGCTAGCCTTGTACATTACTGCAGCTAGGCTAGTTAGCCTACACATGTGTACAGTGCTGGAATTTCTATGTGCTATCGCATGTTTTGTGCACATTGTTGACACCATCTGTATCAGACTATAACAAAAGTCTCACCGGTCTCTGAAAGGAAATATTACTGACAGTGATGTGAACAACCTACTCATATTAACACAAATAGTCTATTTCACATAGTCAACATATTACTGGCCTATCTGTTTGCATGATTATGCTCTGAATTACATTAGTCGAATGCCAAACTCTCCAGCACAGCGTTGTGCAGTCCAACAGGAAGGGAAGAAATAAGCCAGCTTCAAGCAACCCTGCTCCAGCTACAATACTCACTCATGAAGGACGGCGTCTTCGTGAGCTTTTTCTGAATAGCTATTGACATGTAATGTGAGCTTGCATTTGGTGAATAATAGAGGCACACTGGCCGTGAGATACAGTCACACAATCAGACGACCTCGATCGCACCAACAGACATTTGTGTGTGCAGCACAAGGACTCGCGTGGGCAGGAGGACATTTGAGCCATTTAATATCAACTCTTTTGTGCCTGAGAATGTTAGCAGACATTGCTAGGTGGGAAAACGGAAGGCTTATCACCAGGAAAAGAGGGAGGGAAAAAAAAAAAAAAAAAAACCTGAGTCACACATACACAGGGGTGAACTACACCCTTCCCCCAACCATCCAACTACTGCCAACCAATCCCCCTCTTCGTCTCTCTCACCACCACCACCACCATCACCACCCCCACACACACACACTTAAGATTCTGGGATGAGCAAGACTGCAGAGGCCTGGAGTGGTGCATCGCCACGGCCACCGAATGCAGACCAGAGAGAGAGAGAGAGAGAGAGAGAGAGAGAGAGAGAGAGAGAGAGAAAGAGAGAGAGAAAGAGAGAGAGAGAGAGAGAGAGAGAGAGAGAGAATGAAAGACAAAGAAAGAGAGAGAGAGAGTGAGCGAGAGAGCGAGGGAGAGAGGAGGTGGGGGCTGTAAAATAATACAGTATTGAGTATTGATGAGCGGCAGAGGACAGGGAGCAGGCTGAGAGAGAGAGTATAAGCACCTCAATATGAAGGCAAGGGTGTTATAAAGAAGGCATATTAGATAAGGAAATAAAGCTTTTGATAAGCCATGACTAGCATGGAAGGACTGTAGAGAATTACTAAATCATGACTAACCCATAATCTTAACCAAGGGGTAACAAAGAGGCAGTTTAACCATATTTGCTTTGTGAACTGACTGGAAGTTAAATGGCCAAATTAGATGCGTTGGGCTTTACCAACATGAGGACTGCTCATTTAACTGCTCGCTTGCACACGGCAATAATAAAAACACCTGTCTGTTCCTCAAGCATTTTGTTTACCACTCTTGGTTTCCATGGCAGCATAGGCAGCAGGCATATGGTTTCCACGGCAATGATGGTAGGAGAGGGAGGCAGTGCCGGAGGGGGGGGACGAGGCTGGTAATCGAGGGTGCACAAAGCACACAGATAATGCGAGAGCTCCATACACACCAACCCGGTCAGCCACTCCCCACCTTAAGACACTGGCGACATCACTGACAGCAGCTTAGGTGGATGATGAGTAGAACTGATGATACACAAATCTTTTGTTTAAGGCAATGCTGCTGGGCAATGTTCCTTAGCATTGTTGTTATGGTACATTGCCATTGATATTGAGCAACCATTTTGTTTGGGGGAGATCACCATTCAGTCATCGGTACAACCATCTGTAGGCAAATACATGATTGTCCAATCAGAACACATGGAACCATTTGTGTGGTTGCCCAGCAACATTGTTTAAAAAGTTGCCCCGTGTATCATTGGCTAGAGATGTGTGTTATGGCAGAGGTGCTGATGAAGACACAAGAAGGGAAATGGCAAAGGATGGGGTCAGATCAGGCCCAGAGAATCACTCTAGAATCCCACACCTCTATAGAGCCTAATGCTGCTCTTCACTGCAAAACACACTTCTAGTCATGTGACAAAGACTGAAGCCAGCAACACAGGAGTGCTGTCAGCACTCTGATTGTGTGTGTGTGTGTGTGTGTAATGGTGGTCTTCTTTAAATCATTAAAGAGGAAGACACCCCCCCCCCCATCTCCTGCTGTGGCTTGGGTGTCAGCTCCAATCTCCAGTGGCGTCAGGAGCAAGAGCCACCCAGCTCCAAAGTGTCAACCTGCCTGCCACCATCACCCCTCCTCACGCAAGTCCATTTCTCCGCCCCCGCATCCAGCCCTCCTCCTCCACCACCACCATCGCTCCCTCCAGGGTTTCTCATTTGCTGCTCATTGGAAAGCTGTCGGCTCAGAAGGAGCACATCTGCATGAGTTAAGGGCTAGAGCAGAATTACAGTCCAGTCAATACACAGGCCAGATGGGGGGGGGCGGGGGGCAGTCAATACATAGGTGGGGGGGTCGTGTTGTTGAGTGTGGGTGCATGGGGTCGCGTGCTCGTGTGTGTGTGTGGGCTGGCGAGCATACTGCGAGCTGCCTTTGGCAAAGTTGAAAAAAGGAGCATTTTTTATTCTTCCAGTAGCCAATGACAGAAGCATGGCCACAGCATCATTTGGACAACATACCAAATCTCTGTGTCAGAACGGACAAAAATAAAATAAATAAAAAAACCAAAAACACATTAACGTGCACCTTGGCCAAGCTGAGGATCAAAGTGCTGGTGGGGCTCACGTTCAACATGGATCACTTACAGCCGTCCTTTTCAACCCCAGCCCTGAGCTCTCCATCATCGTTCCTTAAAATAGGCTTGCAGACACGCGTATACACACACAAAAACACACACACACACACACACACACACACACACACACACACACACCACACCGCCAGCCATCACTCCCTTAGGCTGTGGCCACTAAGAGCACAGTCTTTCCTGCATTTCCTCTGCTCTCCATTTCCTCTCTCCCTCTGCCTGTCTGCATGCGTGTGTGTGTGTGTGTGTGGCACACAGATGGACTGGGCTTCCTGCTCACACAGTCCGGACATACATCCCAACAGATGGATGGCAGCCAGATCTGACAGCACTGTCATTACAGCACTGACAAAACCCTTAATAAGGGCCCCCTGCCTCCCCCTGCTTTAACACGCTCGCTCACGCACTCGCTTTCTCTCTCTGTTTCTCTCCACTGAGGCCGCCCATGACACTGTTGTTTCCATGTGTGTGGGTTACTTTGTCTCCAAGCCTACTTCATTTCTTGTTTAACACAACTCTGGTCAGAGCAGAAGATGAGGAATGCGCTTCACTTCAATCAAAATTGTTATTGTGTTCCTGGGATTGAGACTCTTGCAACAGCGAACCCATTTAAAAACAAAACACAAATGATCTATGCTGCACTTTGGATTTCTGCATTGGGAGAAGATCAGTACATAGGCCTGAACAGAGGAACAGAACCACCACAGGACAAGACATTAAAGGCTCTTCAATAACTAGTTGAAACATTATATATCCGACACCAATTCAAATGAGAATGCTTTCACTAGTGATGAGCAAACTCACTAATGAATTGATAATCTATTCACTATCGCACTCTTTCCATTTTGCGGACCAGATATCCCCTCTAATCATCACCAAAAATCTTATGAATATCTTAAAATATTTCATTATCTGAAATCATTACAAACCAAAGACGCTGCACAATGAAAACACAGTAGCTTATCTCTTCTGTTTCTAGACGATTCCAGATTACCAGCTGAACACTGAATACCTGACTACAGTCACTCAATAGCATAGGCCTAAACGTAACTGCAAACCAAAGACAGCTACAGAAACTAAATGGCATTTATGCACAGTGCACGCATTTATGCAGTTATGATCTATGTAAACTAGGAACACACACTAATGGACCCATATTCAATATTCCATGTTTCAAGTTCATTTGTTTCTAGTTTTTTTTTTTTTAGGCTGATGCTCTGCTGACACACACACACACACACACACACACACATATATATCTCTCTATATATATAGACAATTATTTTGGGGGATGTCTGGGTGTTTACTATGGAAACACATGGTTATTGGTTATTATGGTCATGACACTCAAGACACTGACAACAACACAAACCACCTTAACTCTCTTTCTCTCAGCAGAGCAATTTCCACAGCTGATGAGTGCTCCTCCCCTCTCTACCTTAGCTCAAGTTGCCAAGCTAAAGTGTTGTTCTCACCATAAACCACCAGTTATGCTTCAAAACTCGCTCGAAATCATTTACACTCCCCAGGTTTGTTCTGTAAAATGCAGCAGGTCGTGCTGAAATGCAACTCAAGACGGAAGACGAAGTGACATCTATCTAGCGAGCCAGAGCACTGATGTAGCGTTTCAAATAGGAAATAAGGTGGCAAGTGCTCTACTGTCGCTACTGTGTTTTACAATAATGGCTGTACAAGAGAGCAAGGGAAGAACAACCTGGCGGTGTCGCAAACATAAACCATTTGCGGTGCAGTGGAAAAGCCTAATGATACAACTGTAGGACTGCCGCGGTGAGGCCTGAAAGAAGTGTGTCACAGGGAGAATGTAGCACAAGAGGGAAACATCCAAATGGAATGGAAATTAGACAGAGAGAGGGGGAGGGCGAGGCGAGGCAAGGGAGGGCTAGTAGAAACCTCTGCAGGGTTTTAGAGCAAAAAAAAAAAAAGAAAGAGATTGAGAAACAGACGAGCGCAGAAGATAGTAAAACAGAGCTGCCTGACAATTTCTGCCTGGAGAGAACCAGGTAATTTCATCTGAAATCCATGCATATATAATCACACACACCAACACACACACACACACATACACACACTCAACAGGACTCCTTTGTTTCTTGCCAAATAGGCTACAGACCTGAATATGTGCAGCCTCACACTCTAGAGTTAATTCTGACAACATAAAATTGGAAAAAAGAAAATAACCTTTCTTAACTATGACAGACCTTAATGAGTCGCTCACTGAACACAAAAATGAGACCTTAAAATGACCACCAATGTTACAGGTCAGCCTGCACAAACCTTCAAACAATCACAACAATATTAGATACATGTAAGTCTACTGACTCCTGCAATGTTCAGCAGTTAAACAAGACATTGTCTCAGTGCCACACGTCTCCGGTCAAGAGTCCTAATTCTTACAGCAAATCCTCAACCATTTTTGCAAATATCACCCAGTGCAAAAGCATCCCACTCATCTGACCTACGCAATGTCAATTGCCTACATCATGTCAATGTGCTAATGTAGTTTATGTAGTTAATCTCAGAGTGACTCAGAGTCACAGAGGTGAGCAGTACCTGGAAACAGGCTGAAGGGTGGAGTTGGAAGAGGAGGGGGGGTGTGAACTGTTGTTAGTGAGGCCTGCTCAAACCGTTACTGCAGCGCAGATGCACATGAGTCAGATTGACTCAGAGGGAAACCCAGAGACACGGTTAGCTCCAACGCCCTAACTTCCCTCACTGCTCCACTTCCTCAGGAACTAGAGCCGGGCACGCAAAGGTGCACAGGCTGCCACGGCCAGCTCTGAGAGAAAACAAGTACTCCGTTCCCCAAAGAAGACTGGTGGTGTTCAGCCGGCAGCACTAGCAGTACAATAGGACAGCTACACAGTAACACACATGTTCCTTCTCTGTGTGTGTGTGTGTGTGTGAGAGAGAGACTGTCTGGTCTGGTTGACTTTGCTGCCATGGATCGAAGAAAAAAAAGGTTTGCGTGGCCCTTGCAGTGACCCGAGCACCATCATTCTCCATCTTTAAAGCTGTTTAGCGCTCCAAAAATACCCACAACACCCCAACCCCAGTTACACACAGCTTAATTATTCATGATGTGAACATCCATAATGTACGAGTGACTGGCTATATATAGCTTGCAAATTTGGTCAGGCCACTGGTTAGCAGGCAGGACCCTGAAAGTGCCATGTCAAGTGAAGGAGCCTGAACAGGCTAGCAAGTAGCATCAGCTCACAGACAAACAGGCAGCCTTTGCCTAGGCTTGATGAATTGGATTCGTATCTAGACGAAAGCTCTTTTTCAAACAGCCTGCAGGAGGAGGCCTTTGAAATGAAAGACAGTTAGTTCTGCTGTGATGTGTTTGGCTCGAGAAGGAAGCTTTCGTTTTGGCCTCTGCAGTCGAGCCGATTCGTGCACAGCATGGAAGCATTCAGCCGGGGCTTCGAATGTTTACACGTGTGACTTAGAAATTATTAGTCCGAAGGGCCACAACCGACGCAATGGTTAGACACACACACACAAAAAAGTGGGGCTGCTCTTCGTCGCGCACATGAAGGGAGCGTCTCTTTCTTGCGCACTACTTCCTTCAAAGACTCTTGGCTCAGGCACTCCAAGTCTCCACGCATTTCTGGCCACTAATGACTAAATCTGTAAGCATGAGAGAGAGAGGTGAAAAATCATGAGCATGCATGCCTAAACAGATGGATGGAGGGGGGAATCATCTCAAATTCTGTCCCACATACAGCAGAAAAGGCAGTGCTTCTATAAAAAGCACCCCTCGCAATGTGGGACAGGCAGGATGATGAGTCCTTACCTTACAGGATGTGTGTGGGACAAAAGACAGCGTAGACAGACACACACACATTTAGGCCTGTAACACACAATCATACAGGTGCAGATGCAGAGGCACAGACAGGGGCTCCTGATAAAAATCTGCCATTCTCATGTCGTGCTGGTCTGAATAGACGGCTGCTATTACAACAGCACAAGCAAGAAACCTAGCCGACACCCAAATACAATGGTGTGAAAAAAAGAAAATGAGAAAAGGGTTGCATAATCACTCGCTTACTCTCAGCATCTTCCTATTTTGATGCACCTTCATGCCCCCCCCTCAGTCCGTCATGCCAGTCTTCCTTTCAAGCGGCACATCAAAATGTGCAACCTTACACGGCAGAGAAGCCTTCCAACAGTATTTTGGCGTTCGTCTTGAGCACCCCGCGAGCTTTCAAAAACACGGCAGTAAATCCAAGCCATGGCAAGCTATCTCTACATTGGATCAGCACGGGACAAATTCCATTTGTGAAAAGGGAATAAACTACTGTTTGACCAGTTTATGCTCCGCCAGACCAGCACATTCCGTGGCTGGCTAGCTTGCTGCTGGGCAGAAGGAAATAGATAAATACATACGTCTTGACATAAATCTGGCCTTGCCAAGATGAACTGTCCTGGTGTGATTTGTGCCAGCAAGGGCTTTTTTTTCCCCCCCCCGTCTTTTTTTGGGGTAGGACACCTGAAGGGCGAGCTCTGGTCCAAGCCTCTGGAGAATCTCGCTGGAGCTTTAAATAGGCTCTGGTGGCAAATGTCTCCGTAGCGTTCTCCAGCTCTAATGCCCCAACGCCACTCTCGTTCAGAGTGGAAAATTCTGGCAAGATCTGGGGCTGCCTTGCATCGGCCAAGAATAGAATCACTTCACATGCTGGCAGTAGAAGGATATGGAAAGTGTTTAAGATGGCAAACTTAAGTCCAAGTTTTCTGAACCAGGCAAACACACCTGGAACCAATACTATGTAGCGAGGTTACTGGTTAACCCGGGTTTGGAGTAACCACTGATCCCCACAAGAACACTGCACTGAGCACCTGTTGTTTAGCCAGTAACCTTGCTTTGTAGTATACCCCTCTGACCTCAAAAACTAAGTAAAGGGTGCGAACTGATAGGATCTCATCAATATTAATCAATACCCCATCAATTCTGCTCATCCACCCGAGTAGGTAGTCTACCCATTTTTCCAGCATCAACACGAAGACCTATAATGTAGCCTGCTCTACTTCCTTGGTCATAACAGCAGATTTGTCTCTGGAATGAGGTAAACCATGTTGTCTATTTCAGTTTTGCTTTCAGAAAGACCATTGACCATGGCAGCACCAATAAGAGGAATTGATAATGTCAGTCACACGATACCAGTGGATTGAAGCATTCGATTCTCAGTTCTACTCGATTCTCCATTCCTACTCTTGGAAAGAGTAGCATAATATCAAACCCCATGGTTTCTCATGGTGACAAGCACACAGCCAAAACCTAAATTTCCTTCCATGCAAAGAGCACAAACAATGTATTTGATATCACCATAATTTACCTCTGCCAAAACTAAGCCTACCTTATCAGTGAAAAGCACAAACAATGGCCATCATGTCTAGCCGTACTATGACAACATAAATACAATGCAACTGTTTGTTTACATACGATGGAACTTCCTCATACGCATTTCTACTTGACATCACTGCGTTTTACGTTCAATTCAATACAAGCATGCAGGCACGCAGCGTGAGGTAGAGAGTTGTATACCAATGCTCCTGCTGCTGGTCAAAGGGACGTGCTTAAAGGCTTTTGTGTTCTATGCACAGAGCCATCATATAGCCAGCTCTCCAGCCCTGCCCCCCTTGCATGTGTGTGTATGTGTATGTGTGTGTCTTCTCTTTTGGTCCTTTGCTTTTAGGTATGCTTTTCAGTCACGCATAGAGCACCCAGGCCAGCCCATCAACCCCTCCCCCTCCCTCTACTCCCCTCCCCCCTTCCTGTCAGTGCATTTCAATAGAAATGGGGCCGGGTGAATGGCTGCAGCTGCCCCATCAAAAGGACAGCAGCGGCACTCAGCTAGAGACTCTCAGTGATTGAGATTCAGCCAAAGCAGCAGCAGCACCCCCCCCCCATCCCAACCCACCCCAGTCATCACAACCAGGAAGGAGGAGGGGTGGACAAAGACTGAGTGAGTGTGGGAGGGGGTGGAGAGAGAGAGAGCAACAGCAGTATCATTACATAAATCCAAAATAACAACTACCTCTGGGTCTCGGTCTTGAGGACATGCAAGGGAGTGAGAGAGAGAGGGAGAGAGAGAGCAAGCGAGAGGGACCACACAGCAGAGACTAGCCTAGCTTAGCAAAAACTGGGCATGGGAGAATGTTTGAAATGCAGGGAGGGAGCGAATGAGCACATGAATGCAGAGCGGAGGCCCTGTTGACTCCTGTTCAGACTGCAGAAGGCGCAGACAGAGCAGTAAACAGCACAGATGTCCTTCTGGCCATGGCTAAGGCCACCTGTCTACACAGTTTAGGAAAAAAAAGGGGGTGAGCAAGTGAAAGAAAGAGGGACGGGACCAGGGTGGGGGGGCTAGTTTGTTTTTTATCCCGCTCTCTCTGTCTCTCTTATAAGCAGCGACTGGAGAAAGGAAAGACAAGTGCGTGACAACACAGCACAGAGCAAAGCAATTCTATTCTCCTGTCCCTAAAGGCACAGAGCTTAAACCAGGCTTCCCTCATTCCTCATCAAAACACCAACTGTTGTCTGTGCTTGTGTGTAGGGGATACGAGCACACACTCGTCTTCCTGTGATCCCCCCATTCACACACAGCTGTCCAGCCCACAGCCAACACTACATTAGCCTCAACTTCAGGTCATCTACAAGCAAAGCAAAGCAAAGCCAAAAAAATATATGTGCATACACTCTTAGGGGCCTGAGTGATTTCACCTCTCTCTGTTGATTTCAGTGAAATCTTTGTAAGGGGGCCAAAGAATCACGGGCGCGATCCTAGTTGAGTTTCACACACGAGGGCAGAGCTTTAAAAGGCGTTCTGCTTCAAGAGCACCTCAGAGGGAAGAGATCAAAAGGGACCAGGGAGTAACAGCACACAGTTAAATTTGCAGAAAAGGGAAAGGAGTGAACCTCACATTGGCTTTGATGCTCAAGGCAGAGGAATGAAATATGTATACACACACAACCCAATAATAAAATTATTTTATCAGTCCGACTGGAACCAAGTTGCACTGGTTGCTGGGTGATGGATGAGAAAGAAAAGCCTCTGATATTAATAAAAACAAAAGTACAAAAACATTAGCAGTAAACAAGCACCCATAAGGGCAAACGCTAACTGGACTTCATTTGGCCCTCTCTGATGTAGGAGTATGTGGCTTGGAGAATAGGGGGGATGGGCTGGATTTCAAAAGAGGTTTAAACGGCATTTGACTGTGTAAGGAGATTGGGTGGGGGAGGGGTGAGCAGCAGCTATAAAAGATTTACACCTCCAGAGAGAGAAGCTAGCTTGGTCGAGGAGAGACAGAGAGAGAGAGACATGGCACTGAGAGGCTGTTCCTGTTTACAGGCTCGTCAGCCCTCGAGCCTGAGCTCTGCGGAGGTGGACGAGGGAGGAGAGCAGCAGCATGTCAAACGCTGCCCAACAGCTAGTGGAGGCTCACTGCTGCGGCTGTGGCACAGCACAGCACCGCCTGTACTAGCCTACTACTTTGGCTGACACCACTCGCCCCCCTCCTCCTCGCCCTGTCTTTCTAATTACAGCCACTAAAGTCACACACAGGTTACTTCAGTCCTAACAACACTGTTATTGCACCAGCAGTAGCTACCGAGCCAAGGGACTTATCCAATCCTTAGGGCAAGACTGAGCTAGGCGAGTGTTGCTGAATGGGTGCAGCATGTGAACTGTGGACAGCCATTGCGGTGCCAGTCCACCACTATCCCATGTTCTCCAGGTCACGTTTGGCACAGCTGACATGGCAGCCTAACCTTCTGAAGGCACAAAAACGCCTCTCTAGCTTTTGCACCGAAGACTGTGGTCAGGTAGGTTTCTCACCCTACTAACAAAAAAAACATCAGGCCTCAACCTGCCCATGCATACCCCATGTGGCGTTGAAGAAAAAAAAAAAAAGGAGTCGAGTAAACAAGCGACCACACAAGCCCTTCAGAAGAGAAGAAAAAAAAGGCTAGGCCTAGGCAAAGGCGCTAGAGCAGCTGTATTGCACAGGTAGAGACACTTAAAAGTGTCATGAGAACGACTGTTGTGCAGACCTGCATGCACTGACAGGCTACTGAGCTCCGCCGAGGCTCAAAAACAGGAAGAGTATTTGGATGTGGCCAGACATCCTCAGAGGACCTGCAGCAGAGCTAGTCGTTTAAATATACCCCTGCTGATGTGGCATGGGCACATTATGCAAGCGTTTCTTTTTTCAGAGTTCGAGCCCTCGCACAAAACTTTGAAAGCTGGCACACAGGTGTAGGCTAGACCCACTATCTTGCATGTTTTAATTTCCTTCGCTGGGGTATTGAAACTTTGCTCTTGGTTTGTTTTTTCCCCTCAAAGAGTCATTCATGTTGCTAGTGACCTTTAGTCTACATCATATTGCCGGTGAATGGGTTCAACTCGAACAACAGTAGTAAAACTGCTCTTGCAAAACTGTTACAGAAGAGGTCCATTGTCAAAGCCAGAATTAAAAATGAAAGCATTTCCTCTTTATCCCACTTCCCACCAAGCCTTCAGTTGAGAGTTTGCAGACTAATCTAAGTAATATCAGGGCAGAGGTCTGGAAACAAAAGGATCAGAGCCAATGCAATTAGTGGTTCTCCAAGATGACAAACATTAGGCAAGCTACAATTCGTTTTATGACATGATGTTTACCTTAAATCATTCTGGAACATCACACAAACTGCACTGGATTTCTTTGAGATTTCCAATTACATCATCACATTCACAAACCTGAGAAGATAATCCCACAAAATGTGCTTTCAATCCACCTGTTGGAACAGCATGTTACTTCACTACACAGCTTCCACTATTCAAACTCTGCAAGTAGCCAAACCCACACCATGGCCTGGCCTCCATTTAGGGGTTAAGCCTAAGCCATGCAAGGCCAAAGACACACAAAGACTGGTGCGTGCTAACTGGGGAGAACCCTAATTCAGCTTTGCTACAGGCTACCTGGGCATGTGCTGACCTGGCTAAAGGCACAAGACTACTTTTACAAATGTGCAGTGCAGAACAGGAACGCGCCAAGAACTTCCACATCCCAATAACAGAGCAGATGACCCCTTGACCTCCACACTAAGGCCATTTCCTGCATTCCTATTTGCAACAGAGCGGACACAGAAAAAGGGTCCATCTTAGGGATGATGAGAACCAGACACAGGGCAGGGGTTACAGGGCAGGCACTAGGCTTTTGCAAAACTCAAGCCCCATGCCACAGAGCGCTGTTGCAACCCACCCCAAAAACGTAAAAAGTGAAAACTCCCTCTGCAACGGCTCACAGTGTGTGTCTGCAAAACATGCGAACGGGGCAGGATGTAGAAACCAAGAAAGAGAGAAAAAAGAAATGAGATCTCCTGCTGTAATTAAACAAATAGAACAGAAAGACAAGAGAGGCCTCTTCAATTGCACTGCTGCATTTGCACAGTTTCAAGGTAAACACTTGAACCAAGCTGCACTAGCAATATCTGCAAAGCAATACAGCAGGCAGGCGTGCTGCAGTGCTTTTCTCCAGCACTGCTACTGCACCAACAGTACAGGCAAATACCTTCCTTCAGATCACAGGCCATCAAGCAAGCTCCCTTGCCTTCATCTGTTCTGCCTCATTCATTAACCAACAAGACAGGAATGATGTCTAATCAGTAATACAGGATTTCAGTTATTTCAAAACAACAGAGCATCATTATACCAGTCTATCTACATAACTGATAGCAAACCTAACTCTCAAAAAGCACAAGATGTCCAAGGTAAAACCTGTTTAACGTTGACACAATGTGGCAACACACACAAAAACATAGACGATACCCTGCAGTTTCTTTCTTTCAACGTTCCATCGCCATGGACACTAGCTGTGGACATTAGCAGCACAGGGCCGTCCCATGTTATCCCTGTTCCCAGAGAAAATGAGTCCAGGGATGTTTGCACCACAAAAACTTCGAACTCAAAAGAAAGGAACACTGCCGAATGATAATGGAAAAATAAGAGGCCTTCTTCAGAATCATGCTTCTGCTCGAGACTGCCAATTTCTACTCAGGTTAGCTAAGCTCCCATAAATGCTTTACTAAAAAAATGTCCGTCAGATACAACTTGTCGTCAGATACAAGCGCCAGAAATAGGGTGTCCCACAAAACAAAACAATCTGTTTCACCAAATATTTTGCAGCCATGTGTCGAACCAATTGAATGGATGAAATATGCAGTCTATGTATATTTCAATGTTTTATGGCAAACAAACAGACTTCCTGAACATTAAAATACTTCATTATAGTCAACTTTACTTGAACAGAATTAAATGTGGTGTGACCATTCTCCAAACTCGCCTATTAGACGAAGATAGATTTTCACTGGAAGACTGGTGTCAAATTCAGGTGGTTGTTATAGAGCACTATAACCATAACTCAGATAGTCTAGAAATTCTTAAAATCAATCAACTAACTCGCCGACAAGGAAGATCGGGTTAACGTTAAGTCACAAACACACATGGGGTATACTTGTTAAGTTACCCACCAACACTAGCAATCTATTTAGGGTTGCCAATGCGTTTAAATAACGCTTGTACATTAACCAATGGAAATTCACATGTATTATACCCATGAGCCCAAATTAAGATGGATTTATACACATACATGTACGGAATCAAGAAGACGCTGCAGAGAAAGTCTATTTCGAGCTGGGTTAACGTTACGTCGAAGCTAGCCAAACCACGCCAAAATTGCTTGTGTGGTTTGATAGACCACACTGCAAAGTCAACGTTTGTTATCAATACAGTTCAGTTCTGTTAACAACAACTATACCTACATAACTAGGTTCTAATGTTATTTAAACATATTTATTGCCACCTAATGTC
Organism: Tenualosa ilisha; assembly: GCA_015244755.2. Classification (NCBI taxonomy): domain Eukaryota; kingdom Metazoa; phylum Chordata; class Actinopteri; order Clupeiformes; family Clupeidae; genus Tenualosa; species Tenualosa ilisha. Next base: position 11,231,873 of record PYXC01000629.1, read on the forward strand.
ATAATATACCATAATAATCTGAAAGCATTTTCACTTTCACCCCCTATGGATATATCTTGTAAAATTGAATTAGCTACAACTAAACTCCTGCAAAACCAGACTGAAATATAAAGGTTTGCTGTCGAGATTGCATTACAATAAAAGAAAAAAAAACTTAACCATGGCTAGCGTATGATTAGCCAACAAGCTAGCTGGCTAGCTTTCCTTTAATTTGCTACGCAGACGTATATTTGATTGTTATGGGGGATTTAAGTGAAGAACTACAAAATTATGTCTTACCTTCGATCAAAAATGAACTACATCTACAAGTTTATACTTCACATTCCTCTCCGATGCTTGTTTTTCCCATTTGGGGCCTTCTCAGTAAGCTGCCGTCCAGGGACATCCGACAAGAACTGCACACATTTCAGTCCACAGTCATACCAAGCACGGCTAGCGAGCTAGCACCTTGAGCCTAGCTGGCTAGCTAAATCCTGAAAACCCCAAGCGATGAAAATATCTTCCAGGATTCCAACAGACGTATTATAAACGCGAGTATGTCCCCTCCATCGCTACTAAAGAAGCACCACAAACATAACTGTTGCAAAATTTTAATGTAAGGCTTGCTGTTTTGCTTTTAGAGAAATGTATAAGCGAGTTTCGGCTTAATCCTCTCTGACCAACTCCTTGCGAACCGTTTCCAAGCGGCCTTTGACTTTAGCTTCAATGCTGACGAAAATGGAACACACAAAGTGAGACGCAAAATCTGATTGGCTGTTGAATCTGGGTGGTTACAAAATGACGCCATTGTGAATCGAACGTCCACAAGTTATGCAGAGGTTACATTGAAAATATCCACCGTACATAATAGAAGTTTTGCTAAACACGCGTTGTAATTAGTAACTTGTACAAATAATGAGTTAACAATATGGATAAATTATGATTTCAGCAGATGGCAACCAGTGTTATTTAGAGCAACATTAGAGCGTTATGGTTGCTTCGGTATTGAAAGACAAACTGTGATTGGATAAGATTCGGAGCACAGGGTATGTTCAGTTTGCATTGGTCAATATAGATGTTCGTTTGTGTGACATCACAAATTGTTTTTATTTTGCTTCTCATCAATATTGCCAGCTCTACTGCAAAATATTCAACATTCTCCTCCAACTTTGTACTGATGCTCTGATTGTAAGTCGAAAACGATCTTTGATTGCACCTCTACAGTAGTTAAATGCAAATGGAATCTTCTGCGTTGAATCAGTCCTTTATTATCTGTTTATAAGTGTAATACGTGATATATTACGCTAACTTCAGTCATTTGAGAGATGACATGTCAATTATCAACATTTTACGATATTCTCTTGACCTATATATTAGGCTACGGACATACTCATTTTAAATGACTAAACATGAATGGGTCGCTAGGATATTTCAAGTAGCCTACCATATGTTTAGCGCCAAACCGTTTTAAGTGAACTTCAAGCAATTAAAAAGAAGAAAATGTAACCATGTGTCTCTTCTCTTAGGTTTACACTGAATGAACATACCCTGATTTAACTTTTCTCACTATATTATACATCACCACTTAGGCCAGAGCTTGACAAACTGCAAAGGAGGTCACAATAAACCATTATTATAGAATTTGAATGATTATGCAAATTAGTGTTAGTGCTTTACACCTTGTCATGAAAAGTAAACATCACATGAACGTGTGGCTCTGACTGAAGTAGGGCAATAGCACCACCTGCTGGTATTGTCAAACCCAGCTCTTGCAGCAGTAATTAGCCCACATTTCTTTTAATTTTTTACTGAGGACTATGACGTCATCAGTCTTTCAGGAAGAAAAAAGGGAAAATAAAATAATACTATTTCGGCTAGCATTTTTGTGCATGTGAATATAAGTGAAAGCAAAATCCATCTGTGGTTGAGTGTGAAGGTGAGGTCAGAAGGAACTGGGACTGATACTGATTAGGATCGTAATAAATTCGATTTTGGTTAGAGAATAGTAAGCATTACTAAAAAAAAAAAGAAAAAAGAAAAGAAAAGAAAAAAAACCTGGCGGACACTAGCCCTATATGACCAAAATGTGGCTCAGTCAAGTATCAAACTAGTGATGCTTTAAGATTACTTTTTGTAAACTCATCAGTTATAGTGACATAAGCTACAAGTATAACCCACAGGAAAAGCATAAATATACATGGTACTTAGCCTATAGCCTACATTAATCCTTCTTTGTATAGCCATATTTTCTTTTAAATCATCACATTCTTTCATCTAAGTAGTAAATGTTTAAGCCTATAGCATGGACTCCTGATCAAAGGCATTTGGTTAGGCTAGCTTTAGGCAAGAAACTAAAACTGAGATCGGATTTGTTAGGATTTTCTAACAACAAAAATCTCTCATCTCAAATCTTGTTTATATTTTAACAACACACTACATTTAAAATACATAGCCCTTATAGTTATTAAGCAGTATGTGGCCATAAATTTGTGTGCACAAATGTGTTTTATCTGATGTGTCTTATCTTCCTAAATATTTCTTATTTTTAAAATCACCCTGCCTGGCGTAGTTACAACACCAATATACTGTTTTACTGATTTCATTGTTTTGTTTTGGTCTAATAAAAGAAATAAGTGAGAAAGAAAGAAAGAAAAAGGCAAGCTAAGCGAGGAAGGAAGGGGTGGTGGCATAAATATATTGCGTTAATATTCCGCGCGAGGATTTCACTTGGCGCGCCCATTACGTCAGAGTTGTTGTCTTCAGCCACCATTTTGGAGTTGGGGTTGCTGTCAAAATTTTGTGTATTTCAGGGTTGAGTTTTTTTTTATACTCACTCGCCGTTACTTTGATGACTGTGGTCAACACTCATTTTCAAGGAATTCATTTGCAGTGGCGTTTATGCTTGACTCTGAGAATCTACCATTTTGGCAGAAATTATCAAGATATTCCATGAGAGTGGAGATCGTAAACTGTCCAAGTTGTAGGTTGCAAAGTTGCTTAGCTGGCCAACGGCAGCTCCGTTCGCGTTGAATAACCAAAGCTGCGCTCACGTGTAATGCGGGCAAGAGGTATATCTTTTGCTTTTACGAAATCTTCGGTTATTTGGTAACGATTAGCTTACAGACTGACAAGCGACAATACGTACGGTTAGCGAGCTATGGAATTGTGTTGCCCTAATGACAAGGGCAGACATATTAGCACAGCTAAACTGACAAATAATATTACAAGGATGATATTTTAATTTGCTCGTTCTACACACTGTCATCGGCTAGCGTTTGCTAATGCATTCGAAAACAAGTAGTAACATCTAGTTAACGTTAGGTAACATTCGCTGTGAAGTTGCAATGGCAGCGTTACTTTTGCAACGTTATAGTAAGTCATGTAAGCATATCAAAGTAAGTTCAGTTTGGACATTGATATCTCGTAATGGTGCTTCAGGAAATCCCGACAAATTTTCTAGAAGAATCATTAAACGAAATCTTGAATCGTGTTCTTGGAAACCTAAGTCAGGTGTGACATTACCTCCACAAACGAATCATGAGTTGAAAGCACTTTATACCGAGGTAAGATTGTTCATTGTTTTGAACAGGAATGAATATGTTGAATATTTTACTCTCTACTGTCCATTATAAACTGCTGAATTTAAAAAGCTAAATTTTCAGTTCTTTGTTAGGCAGTGTAAGTCTAATCACAGCCCAATGATCTATTCACTTCTGCAGCTCAACAGACCGTTGTATCCTAGATTATTAGGACTTGCCAGGTCATTACATGGTGACCAAAGGATTCTCAACTCAGTTGGTTTGTGGAAGACTTTAGGTGAGTGTCTATTGTATCTTCAGACACTGTATGCAGTGGTGTGAAGCACAATACTTAGTGTATCAAAAATCTGTTGTCAGGGGGCCTTCATTACTTTAGCACCTCTCAGTCACGCAAAGAGAGGAAAGATGGAGGCAAAGGAAAGGCTCCTGAGGAGGACGAAGGTAACAGTTCTTTAATTTGTTCTGGGTTCTCTAACAGCAATATATATGAGCGTTTGGGTTCATTTATAATCTTTAATCCATTCCTCAGAGGAGAAGAAACGTCGAGAGCAGGAGGACCAAATGTACCGTGAGCGCCTACGCACACTCTTTATCATTGCAATAATCATGAGTGTTCTCAACTCTATCAACACCAGTGGTGGGAACATATCCTGGAATGACTTTGTGAATGAGATGCTGGCAAAAGGAGAGGTCTCCCGGGTGCAGGTGGTCCCTGAGAGTGACATTGTGGAGATTTATCTCCACCCTGGGGCTGTCATCTTTGGAAGACCTGTATGTTGGCCACTTGCTTCATTTAGTGTGCTTCTCAGACCTTTTATGCAGTGTTCGTTGTACTGATGCTTTTTCTTGTATTTCTAGAGGTTGGCCCTGATGTATCGTATGCAGGTGGCTAACATTGACAAGTTTGAAGAGAAGCTGCGCGCAGCTGAGGAGGAGCTCAACATTGATACCAAAGACAGAATACCTGTGTCTTACAGGCGAACTGGCTTCTTTGGAAAGTGAGTGGTTTATTGTGACGACATAAAACTGTTGACTTGTTAAGCCAGTGGTAGCTGATTATAATTAGCAGGATAATACGATACCAAAAACTTGGACCTGTGATTAACAGCTTTCACCATTACGTGTTTTGTCATAGTGCATTGTATGCCCTTGGTATGGCTGCTATTGGGGTTGCCATTCTTTGGTACATCTTCCGTCTTGCAGGCATGGGAGGCAGAGAAGGAGGATTCAGTGCTTTTGTAAGTTTCTCTTGATTTAATCTAATCAGACTGCACTGATATACTATATTCTCCCTATTCATATGCCATTCTCTCTCTCTCTCTCTTTCTTTCTTTCTTTCTTTCTTTCTTTCTTTTTCTCTCTCTACAGAATCAGCTGAAAATGGCCAAGTTCACTATTGTTGATGGTAAATCTGGAAAGGGTGTCAGTTTCAAGGATGTTGCTGGGATGCATGAAGCAAAGATGGAAGTGAAAGAGTTTGTTGACTATTTAAAGGTGAGAGCGAAAGTGTGAAATCTGTGAGTATTTGAGAATTTTATTTATTTATTTCATATTTGTGACAGTATCAAGTTTCTTTTTGTCAGATAAGTTTTTTTTTTGTCTCTTTTGTAGAGCCCAGAAAGATACCTCCAGCTGGGAGCCAAGGTCCCTAAGGGTTCATTGCTTTTGGGACCCCCAGGGTGTGGGAAGACCCTTTTGGCAAAGGCAGTGGCAACTGAAGCTCAAGTGCCTTTCCTTGCTATGGCAGGGTCTGAATTTGTTGAAGTCATTGGAGGTGAGATGATGAATTGTAGGCTTTTTAGATTAACTGATATCTGATTCATTGCAAGATTTCCACTGTTAATGAGTCCAAAGCTCAAGTCCAAATCACATGGTTCTGGTATGTAGCACCAAGTACATCACATGCAGCTGTGGTGTATCAGAGCAACTGCCATCATTCCTTGTGGTTCCACCCAATGATTTAACTTATGTTCACATTTGTATTATTGATGTCTTTAACTTAAAGTATTTATGTTAAAAAAATTAAAAAAAAATTAAATCAACAACTTAACTCTCCAACTTGCCATTCATCTAATTGAATTCCTGTTTTTCTCAAAGCCACTGCTTAGGCTGCTGTCCAAGATGGAGTAATGTAAATAGACATGCAGTGTGCTGATGGTTTCATGTGTTCAAGTGTTTCATCTGAGAGTTGTGATGGAGGCTCATGTATGTATGTTTGTAAACAGGTCTGGGAGCTGCCAGAGTTAGGAGTTTGTTTAAAGAGGCTCGTGCCCGGGCCCCCTGCATCGTCTACATAGATGAGATTGACGCTGTGGGAAAGAAGCGCTCCACCAACATGTCTGGCTTTTCCAACACTGAGGAAGAGCAAACGCTCAATCAGCTGCTAGTTGAGATGGACGGTAGGATATCAGAGATTCAAACAGACATAGCAATGAAGAGAGGCTCAGCTTTTCTATTCCTTCCTTACAACCAATAAAAATGTCATCTTCCTTATAGGAATGGGAACCACAGACCATGTCATTGTTTTGGCCTCTACAAACCGGGCAGACATTTTGGACAACGCGCTTATGAGACCTGGGAGACTAGACAGGCATATTTTCATTGACCTCCCCACCTTGCAGGTACATTAAGAGTGGCCTAAGAGGAGCCTTTTTTGTGCCAGCTGCACAGATTTGTGCAAGTAATGGCAAAGATGTTACTGTGTTGGCCACTTATTTTCTAGGAGAGGAAAGAGATCTTTGAGCAGCACTTGAAGATCCTGAAGCTCACACAGCCAGCAAACTTCTACTCCCTTCGTTTGGCAGAGCTCACCCCGGGGTTTAGTGGTGAGTGAGAGGGCATATTATGTATGCTCTGATGCAGCCTGACTGCATTGTAGTGTTTCGATTTATCAACACTTCTAACAAAGCATCCCTGACATACTCATTATTTTATACAAATTCCTATTGGACACAGCATTTGTTTTGAGTAAAAGGCTGGTGTGAACACCTTTTTATATAGTTCCACCAATAATTCCTATAAGCACGTTGTTGTACATGAGTCTGTGTGCTTGTGTCTCAGGCGCTGACATTGCCAACATCTGTAATGAGGCTGCCTTACACGCCGCCAGAGAAGGATACAAGTCCATCGATACATTCAACTTTGAATATGCAGTGGAGAGGGTCATTGCAGGTACTAGACAATATTACAGCTTTGGCATTGCCTGTAACCCAGTTGAATGGGTTGTAATAAAGGGTGTGCTTTATAGAGCTGTAAAACATATGCCTTGTCTTATGTGTTGTATTCAGTTATCTTAATGGTGCATTCTATTTTCCATCTCTCCATTGTGCTGTGCTGGTATAATTTTATGACCCACTAAGTTTCCTCTGTTTCTCGTGTTTGTGTGTGTGTGTGTGTGTGTGTGTGTGTGTGTGTGTGTCTGTTCAGGAAGTGCAAAGAAAAGTAAGATCCTATCTAAAGAGGAGCAGAGAGTAATTGCTTTCCATGAGTCTGGTCACGCTTTGGTTGGGTGGCTGCTTGAACACACAGAGGCAGTCATGAAGGTAAACAAAATAAACGTGTCTCTCTACAAATAAAAAAAAAGGTCCAGATTTTAAAGGTGTAATGTTTGTTGGTAGTGTAGCTTCAGGTTGACAACGTACAGTGTTACACAATGATTATAAATGTTTGTGTGTGTTATGTGTTTTAGGTGTCCATTGCCCCCAGGACCAATGCTGCCCTGGGGTTTGCCCAGATCCTGCCCAGGGACCAGTACCTGTTCACCAAAGAGCAGCTGTTTGAACGGATGTGCATGGCACTAGGAGGAAGAGCATCCGAGGCCATCACATTCAACAAAGTCACTACAGGTAGAGCTTGCACAGAGTCTATGGAAGATCACACAACAGACATCCTAGCCTCAGTCATCCACACACACATACAGAAACACGCAATCTGTTTTTGACAAACATTATATAAAAGTGAAGGACTGAATTCTTGCCAAAACCCTTAAAATATGGGCATGCAGATACACACACGTTTAGATAAGCTCAGCATCCCTCATAGATGCCTGTATGTTTTTATGTGTGTTTGCCCTGTGTTAGGTGCACAGGATGACCTGAGGAAGGTGACACGGGTGGCATACTCTATGGTGAAACAGTACGGCATGTCGCCTAGTGTGGGTCAGGTGTCCTTCCCAGACACAGAGGAGCAGGGGGCCATCGGGCGCCGGCCATTCAGCCAGGGGCTCCAGGAGCAGATGGATCATGTGAGTCAAGCCTCAGCCTTTCCTCTCCAATAGCAGCAGCTGACACACACGTCACACAGATGGAAATACAATCATATTGTTACTTTGACAACATAGCGTTGCACAATGCTAATAGATATATAATGATAGAATAAATCCTAAAGTTCACACTGTTGAATAAAGTTCATAAGTTCATATGTGTGTGTGTGTGTGTTTTTCTCCTTATGGCTAATCAGGAGGCTAAAATGCTGGTGGCTCGTGCCTACAGGCGTACAGAAAAGCTGCTTCTGGACAACCGGGACAAACTCATATTGGTGAGGCTCTACCGTCTCTACTCAGTGGTTCTGACATACTTCCAGTCTCACAAATACAATAGTTTCAGATCAAGATCAAGTATTATATCTACATACAGCACTTCATTGTTTGTTTCTTTTCTCTGCTGCATTCTTAATCTTTCGGTCTTTTTTTCTCTGTCTCCCGTCTTTTCTTGTGTCCTCATCAGTTGGCCAACACATTACTCGAGCGTGAGGTGGTGAACTATGATGACATCGAGGCTTTGCTCGGCCCCCCTCCACACGGGCCCAAGAAAATGATCGCCCCACAGAGCTGGATCGAGGCTGAAAAGGACAAGCAGGACACCGGGGAGGACGAGCCGCGCCCGCCCCAACAGCCTCCCAGAAAGCATGGAGAGGATGACTTCAACCTTGGCCCTGTGTGAACGCTGCCCAGTGCCTTGCCCAGCTCACAGGACTGCCGTGACAGTGCCAGAGATGCTCTGTAAATGGCCGTTTTTTTTACATGTGGCAGATCTCCATAAACTGATTGCAGTGAACTTATCTTAAGGTTGGACGTTTCTTTGCAGATAGTTTGCAACGAAAGAACAAAGGCAAACAAGGCTTCTGCCGTCCAGCTTATATACACACACCGTAGGTCCCAGCAGTACTGTAGATTGAACTGAGAAGAGGAATAATTATATTAAATATATAAAATATATTTAAATATATGACCACTGTTTGTCGAATGTAATGCACCATGTTTGTGAAGGAACCATGGGGAGGGAAGAAAGAATCCATTACTCACAGATCAGCCAAATCCATGTGATTGCTGAAAGGCTTAATATCCTTTGTAGACATCATACAGTCGTTCCATGTTTCTTTATGCTTGTTTATGTTGACTCAGTGGTTGTCAAACTGGGGTACGAGTACCCCTGGGGGTACTTGGATCAATTCAAGGGGGTACACAAAAAAAGTCTATGAATAGATTCACAGGCCTCACCAACATGAAGTTCAGGTACAGACTATACGTGGACAAAGATCTTGCACTCAAATTGTCCCCAATACAACGCAATTGCCACTACATGGTAGCCTGTATATCAATATGAGTTCAAATTTCATATGCAGCAATAATAATTAGAAAAATATTAATTATAATAGCAAGCTGTCTATGGTGCAGGGGGTACATGGTAGGACATAGAATGTCTCAGGGGGTACATGGCAGTTAAAAGTTTGGGAACCACTGTGTTGACTAAATCAGTGTTGTCTGCAAAGAATAAAATCTTTGCTGCAGTCAGGTATTCCATATTAAAAGGAACATCCTTAGTGTAGGTACTAAGTCAGTAAAAGGATCATCACATCACATCACATCATTTGAACTTGGAGAAGTTTTAGACATGGCAGGATATGTTTTTTTTTTTTTTTTGAAACAGGTAAACACTGGTAGCGCCCAAATCAATGAAGCTGTAGAATGTTTGAGCTAAGATAAACTCTAAAAGGTAATGTGTCTTCAGTTGATGAATGTGCACACTTCCTCATACACTTTCATAGCAAGCATGTCACAGAGAGTGTGTAAAAGCCTTCTGTTCTGGTTTATTAAACACAACATTGATTGGTAATTTACAATTTTTAACCTCATTCATGAAATAAATAGCACATTACAAAACATCCACACAAAGACGATACACACTTTTTTTTTTCTTTTTGATGATTGCAGAATTAACAGTATAAAAACAAAAAGTTATACATCCATACTATTTTTACTGAGAGTAAAATGTTTTGTTATATGCTGAATAGGGAAAAATTAAGCACACTAAAACATAGTTACTTAAAATAAGATATGTTTTTGCATGTGAAAGTGTGACTTTAGTACTTAAGTTTGCCAAAATATGCATTTCCATTATTATATTAAACGGGGAAAAAATACAAAAGTCATTCGAGTATGAGCAAGTATAACACTATATTTACACGTCATAAAAAAGGTAGTAATGTACCACAAAAAAAAATCCTGCCTCACCAGATATTTGAGTTTTTTCGTGCCTTGTTCACTCGTAAGCTGTAAACTCCAGCGCATATCATTCAAGAGGCTGTTCTGACTCCATTTTCTGGAGGTCTGAGCTCCACATCTCATGTATTCTAATATCTCTACATTCATTGATCTGTGGATATTACTTGCCTTACTACCAAATACAGTCATGACATACAGATATTCCCAGTACCATTTGCAATTCTAAGTACAGCTGACATAAACAGCTTTTTGTGCTGAGATGTCAAACAGATAAGACAACCAAAAATCCTTTAAGTTGCTTCTAGCCTTTTTTCTTCTGTGTCGCAGAAGTTCAACCTGACATACTTTTTTATCTGTTGGCTTCCACGAGGCAAGATCACGATATGGTGCCACATCTAGGGCGTCCTAATTAATACACTGAAGAAAGAGCCATGCCATTGAAAAATAGGGGAACATGGTATACGTATGGATATGACCTGACAACGCTCACTCTGTGACCATGTAAGCACCACTTTTGAAAATTTCAGGAAAGGACGGAAAACAGTGGCTAATGGGTTAGCCTCAAACATGCTATGCATCCTGCACATCAGTGTTGAAAACTTGACTATGGGGGGAAGGGGGGAAGGAGGGGTTCATTAACGTGGGTCATAGAGGTTGGCTAGTTTCTTGAAGCGTGGGCCCCAGTCGTTGAGGTAGTCATAGTCCTGGTCTCCGTCTGAGTTGGTCGAGGCTAAGGTGCTCAGGCTACCCGCCAGAGAGCCATCCCCCTCATAGTCGTAGATGAGCGCGGTGTCATAGGGTGGCACATTGGGATCATTGTCAGCAGCTTCAAGGCCCTGCAAGACAGGAGCATGAAAACACTGTCAGCATCAATACAAGAATCAAACTCTTGGGGGATGTTTGTTTTTACTTTTTCTACCAATCATCAGACATCCTTAATTGATGACAGATGTTATCTTATGAAAATGTAAAATAATAGCTTGCTAACATTCTTTATCAAATCATATTCATGTAATAAGGATAATTAGCTGTGTTAATTTGAGTGATAGTGCTGAGTCTTATAAAGGCAGCTATTTTTTGACTGCTATTCATCTCCAAGAACATGACAACCCCAAATCAAGGATCATTCTGAGCAGAGCTGAAGCACATTTCAAAACCGCTTCAGATGTAAAAAGCAGTGAGCACCAAGCAGTAAAACAAGAGGAAGCGTTTGACAGAATAACAAGCTGACGTACATCATTGATGAAGTCTTCAATGTCAGTGGGATCAGCGGGGGGTCTGCGGGGGTAGGTGGGCGAGGGGAGGTTATGTGGAGCATCTTTCCTGAGCGGCTGTCTCCCCCTTGGCAAACCAGAGACTGGAGAAGCGTAGGGTGATGGCGAAGGGACAATATCACTGGGGTTCCTCAGCAGATCAATGTTGAACACGTTCTTCAAAAAGAGACCACAACATTAAGGGGAGACTTAATTATTTCTGGTATTGTGACTTTCATACACACACAAAATGGTTTTTGATGTTATGAGAAGCTTTTTGCATCTCAAATCAGATCTGGCATTCATGATGATGTGTTGGTTGGATGTGACACCAGCTGGACGTAGTCTCACCTCATCCTCCTCTCCTCCGCCCTGCTCGTCATAGTTGAAGACGTTGTCACGGATATCGTCATCTGACACCCCTACCAGAAGTCCGCCTCCTTTTTTCATATGGTGTCTTTTGCAAGCTCCCACTGCTACTGCCAGAAGCAGCAACACTGGGCAAAGCAACACATTATCTCAACACATATTGAGTTAGGTTATTTCTTCAAAATCTTCCAGTGAAAATGTGAAAATTTTCAGCATTTACACCTAACCAAATAATATGAGTATTCGAAAGAATTAGTTGGTCCTCCTATCTGAGAAACCTCACTGAAGCTGAATGTGGTTGTTAATCAAACTGGTTGCCACCCATCACCCTGTATACTTACCGAACAAGAGGGCGATGCAACTCATGATTACAATCAGGGCGATTAAACTGATGCCCACTCGGTTGCCAAAGATGGCATCAAAGATGGCTTTGCATTCCCCCTCTGCGTTGCAAGGACATATGGTGATGTTGATGTGACTGATGGAGGTAAGCTGCGGTGCACCTGAATCGGACACTGTCACAAGGAGAAAGAACTCGCCAGATTCCACGTCTACCAGGTGCTCCAGAAGTGCATGGGTGTCTGCACAGAGGAAAGATTCACTTTTCCAGAGAGCAATAAACCTTTACCCACAAACCAGATCACAATCCAGAAAGCAATAAACCTTCAGTAAACCATCAGTAAATCGTGGTCTAAATAACAAAACGTGAGTGTTAGGGAGCATCTATGCTCTGCAACATCCTACCATTGATCTGAGTTATAGTCCAGTTGGCTGTAAATGGCATGCTGAATGTGAAAGGTGCAGAGTGGGGGGGCATGTCTTCATCAGTAGCACTTAGCAGGGTGCCAGGTGTGTCCCTGTTGCTGCACATGATGGCACTCAGAGGGAAGAGTTGAGGGCTGTGGTCATTTGTCTCAATTAGGGAAATCTCCAAAGTACCTGCAGTTGAGATCCCATCGATATCTACAAAGGAGGGCAGAAGACCATAAGGACTGTCTGTCTTCTCTGTTTATTGCCTTTAGAAATGTAAACAGGCTACTTCTGACAATGAAGTGGAGAATGCAACCACACCGTAAAATACAATAAGTAACGCTTACTTCACTGTAAAAAATGTCCAGTTTACTTGACAAATTGGTGTAAAATGTTGCTTCAAATGAGTTAAGTAAATGTAACTAGTCTTTTTCAAGTACATCTTACTTTAAAATTTGGTGGAAACTCATTGCTTCAGTTGAGTTAAGTAAACATAACTAGTTTCTTTCAAGTTATGTTTACCATAACTTGAAAGAGACTAGTTACAGTATGTTTGCTTAACTTGTTGAGGCAACGAGTTTCCACCAATTTGTCAAGTAAGCTTTACTTTTTCTTTGTTATAGTGTAGCATAACTTGAAAGAGACTAATTATATTTACTTAAGTCATTTGCATGAGGCCTTTCTGACGTCCTGACCTCACAGCCTTATCACTCACCAGCATCAGATACTTTAATCATGGCACGGTAAATGTTGTCCTTGACGTGTGGCGATCGAATGTTGAAAGCTTGTCTGGCTGTGACCTCTCCTGTGTCACGGTTAATGGCAAGCCACTTCTCTGGGTCATGGCTGATCTCAAACCTAAGGTCAGATATAGACAGAGCAACACAGATGACACAGAGGTGACACAAATGGCCTTGTGACCTCATGACTGATGTTGTGATCTACTAACCTCAGTCTGGCATTGTCAGGGTCATGAGCAATGTTTTGAACAATCACTGTGCCAGGAACAATAGACTCCGGAACTTTCACAAGGATGGGATCTGTATAGAAGCGTGGCGCTTCGTTCTCATTTATAACCACAATGGAGACAGTGGCTGTACTGGGGGGGAGGTTGAAGGACACACCTTCCAGTGGCACCACGTTGGACACAGTTAAGACCAACTCATGTGCAGGACTAGACTCATAGTCCAAAGGCTGCAGGACAGAAAGTGGCAAACAATGAGACTTTCATAAATATATACATACACAATCGCAACAAATAAAAAGAACAATTTGATGGGTATTTTTTTTGTTAAAAAGTATTAAAGCTGGAAAGAGTCAGAGATGTTTTGTCTATACTACATCTGGGTATTCTCCTTCGCCTTTGTTTTCCCCAACTACATTTTCAAGCAAACCAATCAGTGAACAGAAGTTAAAGCAGAGCCAATAGTCTTAAAGTTCAAACAAGTGCCCTCTTCCACAAAGTAAATGTATACCTCTGCATATGCAACAACTCTACCAGTAGATGGCAGAAGAGAACAACCAATCCACTGATTCTTCACTAAGGTACTGTTTATCTTCCCCTACCTGGCACAGTATATTATGGAAACCACTCTTACCTTTATGACTGATAAAATGCCTTGGTTGGTGACAGGGTCTGTAGAGATGGAAAAGTGTGAATTGGGATCCCCTTGTACAATGTTGTACTGAACTTTCCAATTCCTTCCACCAGGTTCATCACCATCAGCGGCATTGACTCTTCCTATGACATCAGCCAGGGCATTCTCCACAGCATAGAACTTGTACTATAAGCACAATAAGATGTATATTATAAAAATGTTTCATTTCTTTGTTTTTATTGGAGATGTCTACACTAAATGAGGGGGAAAGTATGTTATCTGTATAGGTAGAGTAATGTAGCATGTATCTATATCTGTATTAGGTTGAATATTTCAGCAGTAAAAACAACTAAAATGGACCCACTGTATTGTCCCTAAAACATAAAACAGTACTCCAGATAATGTTTGTACAGCAAAGAAAGAACACTGAATAAAACTGTATACTTGCATGTCTTGGGGGCTCACCTTGTCAGGGTTGAACATTGGAACATGGTTGTTAATGTCAGTGATGTTGACGATGGCATGGCCAGTGCTGGTCAGACCCATCCCTGACATATCAGCCACCTGAAGGGTCAGATTAAATGCCTGGATCTCCTGTTGTAGAAGAATCAGAGAATCATGAAATCAGTTTGCACCTGGGAAATTGCTGGATTAAAGGTCCTATGGAGGGGATTTTGTGGAATTCTGTCTGTTTCGAGTTGTTCTGAATGATTTTACATTCACTTGTATTGCATTTAATACAGCAACCACTCAAGGTAGCACATGGCATTATTTATTCTAACCTAAAAACAACAACATTAACATTTTTGGATGTTTTAGCCTTTTGTTTTCACACATTAAGATCCTCCTGCCAGGTAATGTCTAGAAACTTTCCTGAGTTACAGTAAGTGCAGGTGGAAAAAAAAAAAAGTAGCAGTAAAAGCAGACACAAAAAAGCTGAGATAGTGTACTTATGGTACCAAACACTACTAAAACCCTCTCACAACCTCATAGTGTGAGTACTTTAATGAATAATGATAAGTAAAAAATAACTAGAAATCACTCTGAGAATGCAGACCTCCGCCAAATCAAAATAGGGTCAATGACCCAATATAAATTCCAGACAGTGTTACGGATCACCACCAAAATGTAATCATCTGCTCCTTTTCCTAATACCCACCTTATCCAAAAATTTCATCCAAATCTGTGCAGTACTTTTAGAGTTATCTTGCTCACAGACAGACAAAACAACAAACGCCGGAGAAAACGCAACCTCTTTGGCAGAGGTAATGCATATAAATGCATTAATACAATGCACAGGGCTCGGCTGCATTTTTTTAGGTGCCAAACCTGGGTAAGTTAAGCTGAGGGCAGTGGTAAACCTGATAATAGAAGAGTCTGGAGTCCTCACTCTCTTAACTAAATAAGGCCAGCAGGCTACTCTATTAGCAGGTTTACCACATTTTTCTAGGTTAACTAAGCCATGTTTATCATTTAACCACCTTCTTGGAATACCCTCCAGGCTTCTAATTGTGACTCACACCTACCTCTCTGTCCACACCCTCAAGGATGTATATTTCCCCGGTCGTTTCTCTGATGCCAAACATGTTTTTGTCGGCTCTGTTGGGTGGAATGCTCTCCTGTTTGACAATGGAGTAGCTCAAGGCAGCATTGTCTGTCATGGGGTCGTCTTTATCCTCCGCTTTCACGCGCATCACTGACGTACCTGCCGAGTGCCCAGTGAAGAATGTTAATTTAGCTTCATCATAATCCATAATCATATCAGAATGTTCTTTGCTTTGAGATAAAGCATACACCAGAAAGTTTCTGGTCGAATTTGCATTGATTGAGTTGAGTTGACTTTCCTGAAATGATACCCTACCTGGTGGAGCAAACTCAGGAACACTGCCTTCAAACACTGGCTTGGTGAAGTTTGGTCTGTTGTCATTTTGATCCAGCACATAGATTTCAATCGTGGTAGGACTCTCCAGCCTCTCCCCGCTCGGCGACAAGGCAAAGGCTTTAAGCTGCAGACACATGACACCAGCAGATGTTGAAGATAACATGGCTCCCTCATCTCTGGTTTTCTCAGCCACACATTCAGCAAAGGTCAGGCACATCACCTTGCTTTCCCCACTAAAGAGCTACTTCCTGAGGGAGAGTTGCTCATGAGAAAGATCAGTTTGAGATGTTTTGCATTTACCGTGAAACTTTTGTATTTCTCTCTGTCCAGGGGCATCTTGCTCTTGATCCATCCTGTTTTCTCATCTATCTCGAAAAGGTCCTTAGGCTCCTGGTTGACCCCTGGCCCTTCCAGCTTGTAGATGACCTCACCCAGGGAAACCTTGTCTGATTTGATCTGCAATGGGAAAGAGAGCATGGTAATTAAAAGCCCATCAGTTTGTGTGAGACAAGACTGTGCATTGCACTCTGGTATGTTTTTAGCTTTTAACTGCTGTCCTGGGAATGGCTCTCACACCATCTTTAGTGACCTTAAGCAAATAAAAGACAAGACCAACTGACAGCACTTTTTTGGGGGGGGGTGTGATGTGTTCTGTGAGGAAGTGGAGAAACAGGAATGTCCTCATGATGACTCTTACTCCCTAATCCCCCCCACCCAAACGCAGACCATCCATAGAAGTCTTCTGTCATTTGAGGATTTTGTTGCAGCTGAGTTGTGTAGGCCTAATTATCGAGCAAAGTGCCATCTTCACTAAAAACACTATACTAATACATGCCTGTGAAGCAAGTGCAGTTCTAATTAATCTAATTAAAATCGAATTAACATGAAAATCAGCAACTCAACTTTGATTTCTGAAAGCCGTAAATGCTCTTGATATGTCAGAGTAGATTTACACAGCTGATATGGCCTGGTTATATAGCTATCTTATTGTCTTTGAACTGGGGCCTGCTATTCATTAGGCCTATGATGGGGTTTCACTCTTACTCACCTGTACAAGGTTCTCTGGGATCATTTTGCTGTTCTCAAGCACACGGATGGGTGGGATGATCCAGTCCCTCTTCACCCTGGCCAGCCCACTGCTGGCCTGTCGCCACGGATACAGAACGGCTGGGTCGAGTCCATGCTGTTCTGCCTGGGAGCTCAGCCAGACCTGTAGCACACGGAGGAAAAAGAGGAGGTGTTTCAGCTTCCTCTGCAGACCAGGCTCTGCAGCCATGCAAAGGTCTCAAAGACACTCGTTCATAATTTACACATGCCACATCAAATGCATTTGCCTTTGGATGTGCATAGATTATCGCTAATTTACACTTTACAATGTACTGCCATACAGACATAAGATGAAATGCAGGAGAAAAATATTATGGATGAAAAATGTACATTCAATACCTCAAAATGAATAAATAAATAAACAAAACTGGTTGCATAGTCATGACTTTGTGTAAGACCCAAATTAAACAAAATATACCCAGTACCTGTAGATTCTTGCTTCACTGTTAGACTGTGTATAGTCAGACATAGTAATGTAATCCCTACATAAATGATACATGTATTATAAATGTGGGAGTATTTTCAACAAGGCAGTTTGGTCCATGATGGATTAAATTGTCAGAGGGCATATTGCCTTAGGTTTACCATTCCAGTTGGTAAGTCAGCAGAACGCAAATTCAAAATACTTATAAAATGGAATTTTGTGGCTGGTTTCTAATAGTAGCTCTGAACATGAGTGCTGCAAGTAGTGCCTCCCCTAACCCCCTGAGCCTTGAAGCAACGGTGATCTCTTGCCTTGTTGGTAATGGGAAATCTACTAAGGTGGCACTCTAGAAGAAGAGAGAAGGACTCGGGTTTCACACACACACACACACATACAGATGGAGCAGCTGTCCAGTCCTCTATTTCCCACCCACACCCGGGCTCAGTGTAACAGAGTCTCCTTTATGTCCCACACTGCACCTGACTGCTGGGTCAAAGGTTGCGAAACGTAGCCGCTACTGCGACAAAAAATCGGACACACTCTCACACGTGCAAGCTGCGAGACAGAGGATGTCATCCTCACCTGTCTGGAGAAAAAAGCTTTAGACTCAGCTCTCTCTCAGACACTTCCCAGAGGCACTTAAGGAGAATGAACTGACTCATTCCATGACACTGACACTCACAAAGATATTTATAAGATGCTTGTAAGACTACTGGAATTTTTTACTGGAAAAATTTGTGATGTTATTTTTTTCTGACCACTGCAGTCCATGGCTGGTGATTGTTCAAGAGCAAATGATTAGTATGTTTTTAAGACTGGAATTACTTTACATTACATCTTTCGTCCCCTCTGGAGCTCTCTAGGCTTTGTTGGCATGGTGGCATGGTGGCACGCCTCCGCTCAGCTGCTGGAGAATGGCAGCTATGCCTGGCGTCCGCAGGCTGAGTTAGAGCAAACTAATATTAGAGAGAACGATGTTTCAGATACTCACTTCAGACAAAACCCACCAAAAGGCACATCCTGGCATACACCAGGGATTCTCTGGAGCCAGTGGCCAGGATAGAATAGCACAGAATAGAATAGATGTTTTGGCTTTAGAGGTTTAATTTGGAGTAAATGGCATTAAAATGGAAATGACCATTACAAATCATTGTAGCCTTAAGGGAAAAACCCGGAGTCAATCAGCCCATATCCCTGTTCTCTGCCGAATTGCTGACCGAATTTGTGAACTGGAGCTAACTAATGCAGGCACAGAAAAGACAAACTTGCTTGCCCTCATTAGTGAAAATTTTGTCTTTCATTTTCACACCGATTGAATGTGAAATAACAGGGCTACAGGTTGATTCACTCTAGAAAATCCCTTTAATCAGATATAGTTATCATTGTATGGAAAATCCCCTTGATCAAATATAGTGAGTATAGTGACAATATCATATAGTGATATTGTGTTGTATTCTTTTCATAAAAGTGATAACAAATGAATGAAAGCCAGTATACAAGCAAACAGACCCACCGCACCGATGGGTGGGAGACAACTTGTACTGTGGTTCAGTCAGTTTGGTCAGAGTTTTGGCAACATGGTGTCTGTCTGCTAAAGTCGATAGGAGTCTACAAGGAGGCCCACTCCATTATCAATTAGCTGCCACCCCACACAGACATACAGACCTGCTGACAAGTGCCACACTTCTTCCTCAGATTTGGTGCATTGGTACAAATTTCACCCTCTCTGATACACAGCCAGACACAAAGGGGTATGACAACAAGCTTGTGATGCATGCCTCGTTCTCATCCTTGTATGTACAGATATTGCCTCCTATGTTACATCCACAAACTGTTTTCCAAATAAAAATATTCTTCTGAGAGAAAGACTGATAAAAGAAACAGAGAGAGAGAGAAAGAGAGAGATGGAGGCAGGTAGGGTCATAAAACACTCCTCGGGCTTGTTACACAGTGATGTAATGGCCAAAGAAAGAACTTGGATCATCCCAGTTAGCTGGATATCCTTGCCACAAGATGTATCTCCCAAACTCAGAAGACAATGCTTTATTGCTATAAAAACACACTCTCTGAACCTCTGCTGATTGGTTTATATTATGTTTATACTCGGCCGTGGTAATAGACCATAGGACAAGGTCACATGTAAACATCTTGTTGGGCTGATTTCAGAGTTCTGTCATCACCCTTCTTTCAAAGTCAGGCGAGTGTGGGGGTCATGGGACACAAACTGTACTGGTCTCGAACATGTCTGGGTGTAATTGGCTGTCTAGGCCTGTCTTCAGAAGTCCTCCTGAGAGCTTAGTGAACCAGATGTATTAGTAAGAGAGAGGGTATAAACATGGCCGTTTCTATAAGGAAGTGCTAATCTCGTGGCGAGCTGGAAATACGTCTGCATTTGACCCACATAGGCTACACATTCTCTATAGCGTGCTAGCCAGCACTGTCTGCCATCTCTGTCTGTCATACACTCACTCTATCTATGTGTGTGCCTGTGACTAGAAACATCTGTCAGTAACACTAGTGTCTAAGATTGCCTCAACGTGACACTGTATCTTGTCAATGAAAGCCTATATAGCAAGTGAAAATCACTTCGTCAGGCAACTCTGCCTTCCAGGTTTACAAGTATGTTGCCAAACTCAGGGCTGATTAATCAGGTCACTTAATGTAAAATGTAATGTAAGCTTCACAATCATTACTTATCTCAAATTATCAACAAAGTAAACTAAATATAAACACCATTGCTACGTGCACATAAGTGTCAAATACAGTAGCCCTAGGTTAAATGAAATTGATAAAAAATCTAGATTTAAGATGGGATGAAATTCCATTCCATTCCAGTCACAGGGCTGAGTGTCCTGTACAAATACTACTGCCATTCCTTATGCAATCCCAAGTTTGTCTATGATCTCCAGCTTGGGAAAAATCTTTCAAATTTCAGTGTAACTACGGGGGCTTTGGAAATGATCTGGAACATTCTGGTTTCATGATCCCTAATACCAGCCATTCACCCTTCCTCCCAGTCTGACCACCCGACTTTTACCAGAGAAGCACATTCCAGTCAAGCCTAGCATAGGACAGGGCCAGCTGCTCTAGGCTGTGGGGGGTTGAGTCTGGGAGCAGTATAGATAGGAAGACTAATGCTATTCTATATGTTCATTTCTGTGTTCATAAGACATAATGGGAGTAGAGTCCAGTTGTAAATCTATTGTTTGCCATGAGTTAGTTTATCTATCAATAAATCTGTCTATTCATTCATTCATTTAGCTGATGCTCATTCCAGCACAATTTTTACAAGGACAAATTGCAAGTAGAGTCTCTACTGAAGTAACCTGGGGTTAAGTGCAGTACCTTGCCCAGGGCCATAACAATGGAAACCATGGAAATGAAGCCACAGCTTGCTGGCTTCCCCTTGGAAGGCCAGGTCCCTAACCTAAATAATGGTGTTGCTGGCTGTGAGCAGTCAGTCAAGGGTAGCCTTGAAGGGTTGGTTGCCAACATCATTTCCCTTTTGGAAGGGCAGGAGGGCATCGGCAGGGAGTTCAGCATTCTACTGTAGGACAGTGTGGACATTTGCCAGTGTAATGTGACCCACTCAGACCCAGCCATACTGAGCGTGTGGAGCTGGACGGCCCAGAGAGAAGTACTGAGGAGTGGGGCTGAGGTACCCTGGAAGACTGGGGGAGGGAAAGGGCTGCTCCACACAGGTGCTCAAGTCCTCTAACCAGTTCTGGCACCATTTCTCTGGAGGGCATAGTCAGCACTTGTGCATTAAATGCATGCGCGCACACAACACACACACACACACACACACACCACACCACACACACACACACCACACACACACACACAGTTCTTGTCTCTCTCAGTGTCTGTCTCCCTTCTTTTTCCTGACAGTCTACTTTGCCATGATCTTCCTATTTTGGGTCTGTGCTGCCAGAGCTTCACAGGAGCAGATGTCTGCTTTTTAATGACCGCCCACTGTGCCTAATGGAGAGATGAGTTGTGGGACGCCCAGTGTTTCACCCAGGAGAAAAATAGCAACCATCCTCATAGTCATGGTGTGGCACTTCACTGAGTTCCATGGGAAGCTACTATAATCCTATATATACCCTCCTTTCACCACACCCAAACACTCAACACTCAATCCAGCCCTGCCCTGGTCTAACTTCAGCAGTTAAATTTGTAATATCCACTCATATATAAACTGTCTGTCACCAGAAAATTACCTCCATTATCGTATAATAAAATGATATTGTCTTTAGCAAATAGATCGTGATAATAAGGATTCGAGCAGATGCTTTACACTGGAGAGGATGATAGTATCTTGCAGAAAGAGTCATGTTATGTATAGTTTGTATATTAAGATACATGCTTAATATAGTTGCCCCTCTCCTACAAGAAGAGACGGATTAGGTCATTGGGTTTTTCCTCTGGGAAATGCAGTATTTTTGTACAAGGTGAGCATGTTAAACTAACTGAAACTAACAACATCCTGTAAAACTCATTTGATCACCATGTTTTTTTTTGGTGTTGTTGTTGTTCCTCAGCAGAGGTATTTAATCACAATGGTTTAATTGCTGTGGCAGATTGATTGTGAGCAGGGAGTGAATCTCATGCCAGTTAGCTGAGTGTCGGAAACAAGCCTTGTCTGTTTTAATCAGAGTAAATAAATAAAAAGAGAGGTGGAAGAGCTGTGAGACCCTCTGTCTTGTGTGACTCAGCCCATCTCCAGCAGCTGGCCAAACCTTACTGATTGTTTCCAGTGAGCGTGAGCTCAGCAGTGGGCGTTTTATAGGCAGATTTGTCCTCGATTTCACGGTCTGCAAGCTGCTGGACTCCCCTTTTCCGCTCTCGAGATTAGGCAGCGGGACAAATGGCATCGGGGTACACATCTGCGAACAGCTGCTCCCAAACACTAACCCCTTGCTCTGGGGGACGACTAAACAGAACACCCCTGTTTCGAAGACATTTCTAAGACTGTTTTTGTTTTTTTTCTGTCTGCTCAGAAGATATTCCCATGGAGGAGCGGATCTTCTCTTGGGGTTGAGGATTCGAAGGAATTCCCAGGATCCCTTGCTGGGCATCACTCTCTTCTGAGAATGTGTCGTGCAACACCTCTGGCATTTTGAAGGGGGGAATTTTAACGGCCCCTGAGGTGCCTTGCACGGCTGAAATATTTTCGTTGATATCCATAACAAGGGCCGTAAAGATGCCCGAAAGATCAAAGGAACCTATCCAATGGGCCAGCCTGCCTTAGTGTTTGCAGTGGAGGGCGAGGGGATGAAATGAAATTAAGTGAGATGACACCTAAATCTGTTGAGTCATTAGGATTAGGTGCTGACAGTGTGTGTGGCTTTGGAGGAGACGCACATGTCGGGAGAGTATAGTCTGCAGGAATGCCCAATGTATTTTAGTCAGATGACATGGTGGCCTGTGCATTCCACCACTACATGTCACTCTTAACTCAGCAAAACGACACCACTGTGAGGACAAGCTGAAACTATCCAAAAACCCCTCATTCATTTGTCATTGGTAACTGGTAACTCCTTACACAATTCTCCTAAGTATCATAAAGGTTATAACAAAGAGCATAAGTAACTAAACATAAGTTATTTATAACATACATAACAACATGTACAAAAAACTAAATAAATACATTATAGCAGTTCAATAATACAAAAGTATAACATTTCACTACATGTATAACATAATTCATCAAGTAAAAAAATATTTATACATTTTAATTCAAGTGCTTGGTAACCCCTAACAACAGAGCTATAGGTTAAATGCTCCAACTTTTCCTTTAGGTAAGAAGTCAGTTTCAGCTTTTCATATGACTTTGGGAACACTGAAAACAATGGTTTGTTCATGACTTAATCTAGATTAAACATTAAACCTTAGGTGATTCCCTGGTAATCAGGAATTTGGTAAACCTATTTAAAAATGTCATTATTTTGCCACTGGAATAAAAGGTTTTGCTGAATCTCTCGCTTCACATTTCCATAGATAGAAATACCACTAATGAGTCAACTTCTCACAGGTAAAGGTCACAGTTGTTTGCCCTCAGCCCGTGGCCCGTCTGTGGTTTCACATACTGTGGGCCCACATCTTGCACGCAGGCAAGGACCTCTGTCAACCCAAGACCTTAGTTTTTCCCCTTTTCATCTGAACATCTGCAGTCTGTTCCGAGATAAACACTAAAGGGAACCGACAGAGATTTACTTCCATATTTGTGTATTTCACAGTAAGTTTTCATCTGTCACCTTAGGGTCCTTCATTAAGACTGGTGACAACCAGAGAGCTCTCGCAACACTCAGGGTTGTAACCCGACCCTCCAAACATCTGCAGGCTTTCAAGTTAATAATGGGCTTTTAGGATGACATTGTGCCATTTAGCTCTTTTGACTCTTCATTTGTATCATCCAGTGTTGTGAGGCCATGTTGAGTAGGACTGATGGGCTTGGTGAGTTAACGGAGTCCTGTATATCTAAAATAATTAGCCAATGTTAAACAAGAAACAAGAGTGACTTCAGGCAAACGACTTCCACAGATGGAGAACCTCAGGACAGACTGTAACCAAGCCTTCACCTTTGCACTGGGAGATGAAAGCTTAGGAAAACCTTGAGCCACACTCAGCGAGCTGACAGCAGACATGCTCCACACTTGTGTGAATTGAATTCCCAAATGTCAAAGCAAAGGTCTAAAACCAAGCTGAGGTAACAGCCCTGTGCTTCATTTGAGGTAAAGCAGACAAGGCAAAGAGCAAACTTTAAAACTGAACAGCTCTTAAACATCACAATCTCTCTGCGAAGACTACAGAAAAAGATTAAGGCCATGGTTAGAGGTTTCAGAGCTGTCGCCTGCTCAGTGGATCTATGAAAACTTTAGCTTACCTGACACAGAGCGAGAAGGAGTAAGAACTGTCCCGCCAGTCGCCACAGCTCCATCTTCTGCTCCGACCAGTGTGTGTGTCTCTCAGAGGTCCTGGGAATGTGCCACCAGTGAAGGTGTAGTGGGGACTGCTGAAGGGTTGCTGTGCTGTCCAAAAGGAGAGAAAGACCTTCCACAGAGCCTCCTGACGGGACAGTGCGCCAAAGCCAAATGTCTCAAATCCCGACCCCTTCCGTCTCTCTCTCTCCTTGCTCTCTCAGGGTATGTGTGTGTGTGTATGTGTGTGTGTGTTTTTGTGTGTATGACTGTGTGTGTGCCGGGGCAAATGAGTGACAGCACATGTGCAGCCGGCTTGCATGGGAGGGTTGAAATCCAAACCCCCTAACCGTCTCCTCTGCCCCCCAAACTCCCCCAACCCCATAACCCACCCACTCTACATCTGAGCACAACCCAGTTCTAGGTTAAGCTCTGATAGTGTTAGTTTTACTGGTCACTTGAAGAAAACAAGCGAGAACAAGAGGAGTGATGATGGGCTAATGAGTGAGGTAGCAAAGACGGTGACGGAGAGAGACAGAGAGAAAGAGAGAGAGAGAGAGAGAGAAGGAGAGAAGGAGAGCAGCTGGCCGCAGTGTTGCTGAGAAAGCCCCCTGGTGAAGGTCGGCCCTGGACAGCAGCAGTGCCGTCCTGTCTGTCAGAGTCACTGCCCTACAGCCATTACCCACACCACTGCCACCACCACCCCAAATGACCAACATCCCCATTCCAAGCCTGGGTTTCCCACCTGACCTCTTACACAAATCACCTCTCTCTTGCTCTCTCTCTCTCTCTCATGATTCATAATTTAACATTAAAAGTGCTTTATTTGCATGACAAGAGCACTCATATTGCCAAAGTAGTTCATAAATAGCACAATAAAATTAGGTCTATTCATCAAAATAAATAAATAAGCGTGTGTGTGTGTGTGTGTCCTTCACTGTTCCTCCAGTTGTGGCATGTTGATTAAATATTGAGAGGCAAGATTTGCATTGTCTTGTTTACCTAGTAGTATTTTTATTTTAAGTAAGATTAGGGATTTGCGGGTAAAAAAACAAACTAAAGAAAATGCTTTGGTTGAAAGCCAATTTGATTTTTACTTGAGATAGAGGTGGATATTTAAACACCTCTCTTTCATACACACACACACACACACACACACCACACCTGAGAAAGAGAATTAGTCTGACTTTTATCACTGGTATTAATGTGACTATGTGAGCGTGTGTTTTGTATGTTGAACAGGCGCTGTTTATGAGTGGTGCTCAAGGGGCCAGATTTACTCTGTCCTTATGCCATTGCTAT
>PYXC01000629.1:11265000-11270000 GCA_015244755.2 Tenualosa ilisha
CTCTTGCAGTTTTTCTTGATTGCTAAAAAGCGCTTAATGAAACTGGGATCTATTTGATCTTCATCCTCACTTTCTTAGCACAGCAGAACCCAGTACATCTCCTCCTCCATAATTCTTCAATCCACAATCATTCTCCATTCATACAAGATACCAACTTTGCTGTTTGCTATTTACAAGAGTATATAGAGTAATTGTAAAAGTATCTGTGTTTTGATAAAAAAACGAAGGTCAATGAAATTTGGAAAGTTACTTCAGTATATGAAGTGCACTGTATTGTACAGTATATTTGCCTAGGTGCTTATCATGTCAATGACTTTTACTGTAAGTGTAGGAAGCAACATTCTGTTGCTTTTTCACACCAGTAACCAGGTAAATGGCACAGACATAGCAAAACCTAAGGCAGAATCAGCTTATTTTGAAAGCAAAGTTTTGCATTTTGTCCTCCTTTGAGTTATGATTGACTGAGAGTACTCACTGATCTGACCACTGATTGTTATTTGAAGGGAAAAAATAGCTTTTGCTGCATGCTCTAAATGTTTTGTCACCGTTAGAGGCTTTTGCAAACAAAATGTGTGATTTTGGACAGAGTGCTCCTGTTTAGGCCTTTGCATTAACTGACCTGAAAATGTGCATTCTGTAGTGATTGCTGCATCAAAGCAATCAAAAAAATGTAATAAACAGGTAAATGGCACAGGCATAGAAGAACCTAAGACTGAATCTGTTTATTTTGAAAACAAAGTTTTGCATTTTGTCCTCCTTTGTGTTATGACTGACTGAGAGTACTCACTGATCTGACCGCTAATTGTGTTATTTGAAGGAAAAATTTGCTTTTGCTGCATGTTTTAAATGTTTTTTTTTGCTACCGTTAGAGCCTTTTACAAACAAAATGTGTGATTTTGGACAGAGTGCTCCTGTTTAGGCCTTGCATTAACTGATTTAAAAATGTGGATTCTGAAGTGATGGCTGCATCAAAGCCATCAAGAAAAACTGCAATTATTCTCTCTCTTCTCTTTTGCTCTGTCTCACTCTTCCTGTCTGTCTGTCTGTCTGTCTGTCTGTCTGTCTGTCTGTCTGATTATCTGTGTCATTCTTGCTCTCCTCTAAGGCCATTCAGTTGCCTTGAGATTTATCACAGTTCGTATTCTCTCACATCGATCTCTCTCTGTCTGTGCTCTTTCTCTCTTTCTCTCTCTTTTACACTCTGTCCATCTCCTCTTGCCTCAGTAACACATTCCCTCTCTCCCTCATCTGAATTCTGGGCAGACTTATTTCTTTTTATCTTTTTCCATTTTCTCTTTGCAGTTTTCTGTCCACTGAAACCATCAAAAAAATTTTTTTTTTTGTTTTTTACAAAAACAAAACCAGCACAAACACACTCACACGCGCACACACACACACACACACACACACATTTCAGAGCTATTGTTTTTCCAACAAGGGTCATATGTGAAACCAGGACAGAGAGATGTCACCATATGAGACAGGTCCACTGATGTGGGGACACCACACACACGGAGACAAACACACACACGCGCACACACACACGCCCTGAACCACGCCTGCAGGACAGCTGCCCTGTTCATGGGCAAAGGGCATGTCTCCGTTTGCGGACATCAGTGACCTGTCATGTGTAAACACAAAGACACGCGTGGTGGGGTGGGGGGTTCTCATGCGTCAGCTTCGCTGCTGAAGGTCACTCGTTTACTGGGCCGTTAAGCAAGAGTGTGAAACAAGGGAGAAGAAGCTGGCTGTCGCATGAGCCAATTAGCAAGGAAGTCATGATTAACTCAAACGCTATGTTTGCGTTTGAAGACATTTTCCTCTGACGCACACACAGACACACGCACGCACACACACACGCACACACACTCATACACCCATGAATAAACTCACACAGACTCTAACAGATACACATAAACACACAACAAACCTAATTCATCGACTGGCATCACTGTAAGCAAGTATCTAACGGAGGGTTTTTTAACACAGCAACAAGCCAAATGAAAATCCTTGATCTATAAAAATAACTGGCAGCTGATATTTGAAGATATTCAAAGAAGATGCAAGTGTGGGTGTGCTATGAGATGCCTCACCAAAGCCAATAACAACAAGGCTAACCAAAACAAATAGCGCTGAGCATACTAGCCTGAAGGGACCCCAGCGACGACCTTGACAAACTGGCCAGCCTCAGCCCAAGGCACTTTCTCTCTGACTGGGCTCCAGGACCCCTGGGGGGAATAGAGGCTCCCAGAGTGTGTGTATGTGTATGTGTGTGTGTGTGCGTGTGTGTGTGTGTGCATGCGTGCGTGTTCTGCGTGCATCATGCATGCGTGTGTGTGTGTGAGAGAGAAAGAGAGAGAGGCAGTGTGTGTGTGTGTGGTGTGTGTGTTGGGTGTGTGTGTGTGCGCGCGTGTATGTGTGTGTGGACGTGCATATATGCTAGAGTATCATTTAGTTTTGTGTGTGTATTTGCGTGTTTGTTTGTATGCGATTCCTCCTTTGTTTTCTGATATGCAACCATAATCAAAAAGTAGGTCCACATTTTTCAAAACAGGAATACATGTCACATGACTCATGTGCATGCATGGATAATGACTCATACACAGCACATATACGAGCAGCTCTCTAAATTTCCGGGGCCTGTTTGTAGTTTTCAGGCCCACTACCTGGTTAATAGTTTCATTTTCTCTCCATCATCTCTCCATTCCCACTTTCTGCCTCCTTCTCTGCAGTTGTTTTTTTTTTTTTGGGGGGGGGGGGGGGGGGGGGGTGATAAAAATGGAGGTGATGTGTCTTGTTCAGTCACTAAATATCTGTCTAGTTTTTCTCCACCACCACCTCGACACACACACACCCACCTACCCACCCACCACATTCACATACACACGCACACACACACACACACACACACACACACACCACCAGTGGCTGCAGTACCCGAGGTGGCTGCACATCAGTGACTGGGCCATTCGTCAGCCGGAGCAAGGCGTCAGCACAGGGAGGCCCCTCAAACTTCCAGTCATAAAGATGATAAATATCTCATCCACTTCTCGCCTGTGCAGAACGGAAAGGTCCAACCGAGGAGAGAGGTAGTGAGAGAGAACGAGAGAGCGAGGGGGTGAGTGGAAGAGAGGGAGAAATTGAAAGAAAGTGGAGAGAAATTGAGGGGCAAAAAAGAGACTGTAAAAGTTTAGAGAAAGAGATGGAGTCAAGGAAAGTAAAATCCAAACGTCCTCAAAATTGCACCTGCCCTTCTGCTGACATCCCCTCCCTCTCTCCTTCTCCTCCTCATGCTCCTCCTCCTCCTCTTCCTTTCTCCCCTTCCTCTCTTCCGCCCAGCTCTGATTAACTAGTATTCTCTCCTTCTCTTATCAGGCCCCGAGCACACACACCAAGCAGCACTATCAGCCGCCCCACACGGCGCTGGGCCTCGGCGGCTCCCTGTTCCAAAGGATAAATAGGCAACTTAACCAGACTGAAACAATTTAAACAGTCTAAACGCCGGCAGATTAAAACGGATGGCCGGGCAGCGGTGCCGCGCCGCCGGCTCTCCGGGTCCAGCTCGGCTCCTGGGATGTGGGATGTGGGATGTGGGATGGGATGGGATGGGATGGGAATGGGAATGGCTCGGCCTGATGTGTAGCCGTCACGCTGCACTGGAGACCTGTGCCCAGGAAAACACAGCAGAGCAAACAGAGCTCTTGCAAAGGCGGACATGCATACAGGCACACAGATACACACACCCACACACACACACACACACACACACACAGATACACACATGCACACACACTGCACATTCAGTCAACTCAAGCACATTCAGAATCACTCAAATACACATAACAGACACAAATATCCACACGTTCACATGTGTGTACACACACATACCAAGCCACATCCTTACCTCCATACATATACACAGGCATCACAATGATCAGAAAAAGACCTTGGAAGTACTTGATCCCTGTACCGCCACCCCCGCTCCCCACCCCATCCCCACCCAGTGAACGGAGACAGTCACATGGGCACATAAATGAGGTGGCACTGAGGCCGGATGAACCCAGAGGGGGCACCCCCACTCAGCCCCCTCTCCACCGGCACGGCCCCCCCAATACCCTTGCACCCTTCAGATGCCCTCACGCATGTGCTGTCAACTGAGGGCAACAGGGCCCAGGACTCCCAGCCCTGAAGCAGGAGCAGGCAGTGGACTGAGGCGGCCGGCCTGAATTTAACGCCACGTGGCAGGGGCACCGATGGACAGATGGTCCCTGCCACTGGCATCATTGTGAAATAAATGAGAGAGGATCTTTGTGTGTGTGTGTCTCCATGTGTCTGTGTGTGTGTGTGTGAGTGTGTGTGTGTGTGCTGGAGTAGCCTATGTGTGTATTGTGCATGTGTGTATTAAGCATGAAGCTTACAATATTTGTGTATGTGTAGGTGTGTAAAGATGAATCTATGTAAACATGTGTGCATGTATTTTATGTTTATGTTTACTGTGTGTGTATCTGTTGGTTCAGGTTCATGAGCGTGTGAATGACCGCATTAGTGTGTGTAAGTGTGTGTGTGTTTGTGTGTATGTGTGTATGTGTGTGTCTATATGGGTATGTGTGTGCGTGTGTGTTTTTGTGTGTGTGTATTTGACTTCACACATGAATAGCAAAGGTGCCGAGGAGGAGGGGGTTGAGTAGGAGTCGTGGGGGGTGGATGGGCTGGGCCGTAGGGGTGTGGGCGGGGGAGAGAGGAGAAGATGAAGGGTGGGTGAGGGGTGCTGGGAGACGAGAGAAGAGAAATAAATCAAGAGGGAGCCATTTGTGGCCGGTGGGCGTGCTGCAGTGTCATTAGCAATCCCGTCACGCTCGCGGCGCTGACAAAACGCACCGCTTCCGTTCCGCGGGTCGACTCCACGCCGGGGCCAAAGAGGGAATGTTAATTCACCCTCGCGCCGGTGACATGCGGCACATTCCTCTGCATTAAACATGCACTGCACCAGACACACACAC
>PYXC01000629.1:11272500-11295000 GCA_015244755.2 Tenualosa ilisha
ATAATTTTGTATCGATTCACTTGACTCAAAGAAAAGTTTTAAGCAGAGGATTCAGCCCATTTAAGATGAAAGGAAAAATGTGTGGCTGGCAATGTGTGTAACCCATAGTATGAGGGGTGAAAATGTGAAAACACACACACACACACACACACACATGCACGCACGCACACACAAAGTTGATGTCTCTGACAAATTTATACAATACTAATATTTTTCTGCAAATTGAATATTTGACCAAATATTTTATTATAATATTTACAAGTGTACTTCGTAGTGATGGGATTTCTCTGTCATATCAATGAGGACTAAGAACTTACTGTGTTCCCACTGCACTATACTGGAATCTGATAGTGTGTCTTTATGTTCTGTGCTTTATGTTCTGTGCAAGTGACATTTTAACACATCTTTAATGAGCAAAAACGTTTTTTTTTTTTTTTGGGAGGGGGGAAAGAAACTTTAATTAACAGCCATATGAATAAAGTGCACATTAAACAGAAGACTCTTCATAATTGAACTCAAAGGGGGTGAAGATGGCTTGTTGAAGATGAATGATGTACTCCTACCAGTGACATTCTCTAGTCATTGCACACAGCCACAAACAACAGACGCACTGGAATCCGTTACACACCCAAGACTTGAATGATCCATGTCCCTCCCTGTGAAAAAACTAAAAATTATATCTGTGTTCAGATCATACCATAGTCATACCCCTAAGAGATTAGCAGCCTAGCACAACCACAGCGTGGCAGTCAGAACAGCAGGTCAAGCTTCAGCTAGTGCTTCCAGAGAGTGGTGGGGTGTCTTGGTGAATAGCCTTTGGCTTGTGAAGCCTGTCATCTGGTGACTGCGTCAGTGTGTGCCACAATTTATGAGGACTGTCACATTAAAAAGAAGAGCCTACTAGGCGTCTGATT
Source organism: Tenualosa ilisha (assembly GCA_015244755.2). NCBI lineage: Eukaryota > Metazoa > Chordata > Actinopteri > Clupeiformes > Clupeidae > Tenualosa > Tenualosa ilisha. The sequence continues at coordinate 11,273,415 of PYXC01000629.1, forward strand.
CAGCAATGCTTTAGTAGAATGGGTGTAAGTGCTTCCAGGCGTGTGAACAGTGCATGGCTTACATCTGCACCGCCTGAATATTTATTTGTTTACGACTGAAGGTTGTGGATTTTTTTTTTTTCCATCCTCCTGATCCTGAATACATTCCTGCTACCCTGGCTGTTTTTCACATATTATTAAGAGGAAGAAGAAAGAAAACAGAAGAAGAAGAAAAAGAAGTAGAAATGGGAGAAGAAGAAGAGGAGGAAGAAGAAGAAGAAGAAGAAGAAGAAGAAGAAGAAGAGAGAGAAGACGAACCTGGTTGCCAACACAGAGTGTTCAAAGACAGCCCAGCACCAGTCATCTTTACTGAATCATTTATGCCGATTGCTTTAATGTGTGTGCTGTGTGATTCCAGCCAAAGAGAAAAACAAAAGTAAGACGGCAAAGGAGAATGAAAGTGTAGCAGCCAGGAAAGAGAAAAGACAAAAAGCACCACCTTGAGCACAAAAACGTGTAGATGAAAACACAAGGCTCTCGAATGTGTGCTCTATTAACTAGCTCAATAAAAAAAACTGCAGGGTGCCATGTTTCAAAGCAAAGAAAGGATTTCAATTATTAAACTCGCTGTGATCAGGGATTCTTCAAGCATCTAGAGGCGATTGCTTTATTGGGGTGGACAAGAGAGTGAGAGCATAGCTGAGAGAAAGTTGCTTGTAGGAGACAGAGGTGACATTGTAACCTCTCAAATGCATGGTGATGGCTCTTGTCCAACACAGGAGGCCCTAACCTCCTCTCTCTTCTCTTCTCCTGCTGCATCTCACTGGTGGCCCCACGTAGCCCCCTGGGGGCCAATAAGCAGCCAGATGCAGACAGGCGTCTCTTCCCCGCTCCAATGGGCACCCATACTAGGGAGGAGATGGATTTTCCATGCTTCTGTGTGTGTGTGTGTGTGTGTGTGTGTGTGTGTGATCCTCCAGGAGTGTCTGACAGGAGCACCAAGCCATCCTTCATGCGAAGACACCCCAGCCTTCATTTACAAACACAACTGGCTGTGGCATCACAACGTCAAACACCCTTTCTCTCTCCCCCCACCCTCCCATCATGCTCTGTCCATCCACCCGCTCTCCACCTCTGCAGCCCTCCTCCTCCACCTCCTCCACCTCCTCCTGTGCTCTGCTCCTCGTCCTCCCCGAGCCCCAGCCCTGAGCCGTGTCTGCCGCTGTGCCACTCCAGCCCTCCCTGCACATCCATCCTGCCCTGCCAGCGTTGAGATCGATCGGCCCTGCTTTCTTAATCAGGCCTCTGGTGACTGCTCGCTCCATCTCCCTCCCTCTCTCCCTCCCCTCCGCCCTCTCTCTCTCCCTCTCTCTTTCTCTTTCTCTCGCCTGACTGCCTCTGTTTACTCCTTTTCTTTATTTCATCTCAGCATCTTCAAGCCCCCCCCCCCCCCCCACACACACACACACCCACACCCACACACACACCACCCTCCCCCTCCTCCAATCCCACTGCACTCCACATCACTTCACCTCAACCACCCCCCCTGCCCCCCCACCCCCCGCACCTCTTTCCTTCCTTCCTTCCTCTGTATCCCTCCCTTCTCCTTATTTCCCCTTTCTCCTTCATTTCTCACTCTCTCTGCTCAGGCTGGCACTGTTCCAGAGTGGGGCAGTCGTGGGGTGGAGCGGGGTGGGCAGGGGGACCCAGGGGACGGTTGCCGCTGCTCCCCGATGGGGTCGGGGCTGGGGTGGTGTGTGCGTGTGTGTGTGTGTGTTTTGGGTGGGGGCTGTGGGGGGGCTGACTGCCTGGCCGTGCCACCAGCCTGGGTTGGCAGAGGGAGTAATTGTGGTGATTTATTGCACAGAGATCTGCTCCGTGCTGTAAGCTCATATATACCAGAGAACTCCCCAAAGTCACACACAACGTGCAGAAATGCGCTGGTAAACATATTCAAACTACAACACACACACACACACACACACACACACTAGGGGAGAATTATGAGTGAGAGAGTGATAATAATAAATTAGAAGAGTGCAATCACCCCCAAAATGTGAAGTAAAAAAAATATATTCGATCCAACAAAAGAAATCTGAAAAAAAAGTATCATATAATCAAATGCAATTTTCCAAATAGGCATTGTATGTACTAAAAACACAGAGACACACACATACACATAAGTACTGCTTGACAGCCTGGTGGTACTGCATGTGTGTGTGTGTGTGCTGAGTGCCGAGTCCTCTCTCTATGCGGCTTGGCTCCCTGCTGCACTGCCCCTCCTACCCCCTCTGCTTGGCCCTGCAGCTCTCTCTCTCTCGGGGCTGCTGCCCTTTCCTGCCCCAACTCTCCATGACACACACACACACACACACACACACACACGCAAACATATTGTACATGCACGTGCACACACACACATTGTGTACAAACACACGTGCAGTGTCACACAAAAACATACATCCTTTCTCTCTCTCTTTCTCTCTCTACCAAATATAAACACAGTGCATCTACAGCATGTTTTCCTTGTTTCACATCAGCACACATCTGGCTTTCTCTGTTTTCCCCCTCACACAAGCATTCCTATAGGACTGCTGGTATAATGCTTGCAATGCCAAAGCCATAAGCGCAATTCCCGTGGAGCGCACGCACACACACACACACACACACACACACACACACACACACCACACACACACACACACACACACACACACACACACACACACACAGAGTGCATAGTTGTTTAGTGCTGTATTTTTTTAAAAAGTGGGAGAATAAAAAATAATGTTCCAGACATAATTCCCTCTCTAAGGTGATATCTACCATTACTGTTCCATTTCTCAGTGCTGCTTATTTCCAGTGTGGTAGGAATCACTTTTGACTCCATTTTCAAAAGAGAAAGAGCAACCTGCTGAGCCTTTCATTTATTTAACAGATACTTTAAATCACTCATACACGCACACACTAAACATACACCATAAAATCTATGAGAAAATACTAACTCATGCCGCAGTAGAGATGCCAAGTAAGGGTCTGCTTTTCTAATAAAGTCTTAAAGCAGTGTTATTGAATTTTGGTCAAAAACAACTTGCCTAAACTTTACAAATACCACCCAGAGCCAAGATGACACTGATTAAGGCCTACTCGTGCCAAGATGGCAAATGGCACCTAACAGCAATGTTGTTGCCAAAAAAGTAGTCGTGGGTGTTCTGCCTTGGACCACAACACACAGTAATTAGCCTGGACTACCAGTGGGAACAGTAGGTCTGTTTATAAATGAATGAATGAATCTTTATTGTCAGTCTCACAAGTACAACAAAATTTAGGTGCGGTACATATCTGCACATGGACACAGTAAATAATAATAACAAAAGATTAGGAGTTAACTCGAGGGAGTTTCCCCCTCGCTTTTCATCTCCCGAGCTTAAATGCGCTCTGAGGTTAGACACTGCAGCACCACTTTCTCTATGGCATCCCTGGCAGCAACACACATCTCCTCTAAAGGCTCACACTTCTCAGCCCCTCTAACACACACACACACACACAAAGCAAATTATACTGTATATGTTTATGTGAACTTAAGGAGTTAACTTTCAATGACACATTGCCATATATTGCATGAAAATGATGGCAAAAAATATTCAGGAAATTGTATTTAATACAATACAATGACTTAAATCTATTTACCTCTGAAGACACAGTCATACTTAACACTATGAGACTGCAGATTTCCCAGGTGAGCTCTGTTCATTCACAGCAGTGAGGTATGGTACTTCACACTGCATTATTCACAGCACATGGAGAGCCTCTTTGTGATCACAGGACTCCACCGCCCCTCACCTGGGACCCCCTACAAGCCCTAACCCACACTAGAGCACACCTGATCTAAGGGCCTGAGGCGCTCCTGTGTAAGATGGGTCACACATGAAGACTGTGTGTGTATGTGTGTGTGTGTGTAGATTATGGAGGCCTGAATAAGCCCCGATGACTCCCATACATACACCAGTGATCTTATGGGCCCTGCGGTGTGGAAGGGAACATGCACATGTGTGCCAGTGTGTGCAAGGTGTGGCTATGGCAACCATATGAGTGTGAAAATGAGTGACTAAAGGGTGGAAGAGAGAGGGGGGGGGGGGATGAGAAGAGGAGAGAATAGCAGCCCATCTGTGCTTCCATCATCCCCCTTTCCTCTCTCTCCACACTGCCTCTGGGCCCGCTATCACACCTGTGTACATACATCTGGAGACTCTCTCTCTCCTATGCTCTCAAACACACACATACACACACAGACAGACACGCACACAGACACACACATGCTTAATGCGAATGACTTGTCTAATAAACTTTTCTTGCTTTTTTTTCTCCTCTTTTTAATGATTACAGAAAAAAAATAGTTGATTAAAAAAATATTTATTTATTGTTGTTTGTCTTTACATTTTACAGCATTCTACTACAGGCAACAATTAAATCTTTACTTTTCTACATTTCTATTGCATTACTATAATGCATTACTTATGGAAAAATCCACATTACTAATCAATTAAAATCACCATCAGTATAATCAGTATAGTGTAACACTGTTTTACTGTATTAAAATCAACATCAGTATAATAAATACAGTGTAACACTGTATTACTGTATTAAAATCAGCATCAGTATAATCAGTACAGTGTAACACTGTATTTCAATACAACTCTTGAGAACTTTCTGATGTCCTGGTCATCCTTTTTATTAACAGGGATCTAAGTGCTTTCATTAGTGTCAGTGTCAACACTTGAATTCCAAAACCATCAATCAAACTGAAAAATCATCTGCGCCGGAGTTCAGCTACGACGAGTGGTGTGTATGTCTTAGCACCAATAAGTCATCCCCTTACAATCAGCAGAGGCAGAGGCGAAGAAGGCTGTGGCGGAGGCGAAGAAGGCTGCCGTGCACAGAAGCACGTCAACCTTCACCAGGCGACCCAGTGTCATGTGCTGGCATGCGGGGCTGACTTCGGGGCCTTCTTGCCTCTGCCGTCTCCGTCTGGCTGCGGAGTGAGAGCAGGGAGGTCATGTTTGTGGTGGTGGTGGTGGTGGTGGCGTGGTGACGGTGGGTGGTGCTGGCAGCAGGTCAGCTCTGGCTGGGGGTGAACTGCTTGAGCAGGTCCTTCTTGTTGACTTTGCCCATCTGGTTACGGGGCATCTCCTCCACCACCACTAGGCCAGTGGGAATGGTGTATGGTGCCATGTGCTCTCTAAACAAACAAACACAGGCCAAAACAAACAAATAAGCAAGCAAGCAAGCAAACAAAACAAACAAACAACAGCAGAGGGTACCGTTACTAACATTGGGGTCTTTGCTGGAACTGCGATTAGTGTAAAATTTTTGTTTCAATTAGAACTGCTGTAGTTTTAATAGAATACTTAGCAATTATCATTACAACAGCATCTGACTGAGTGGCAACACACTCCTCTGTGTCTACATAAATCTAACATTTATATTGGCTAAAATACATTGAAAACACACACACACACACACACACACACACACACTCAGATGAAACATGCATGTAGACACGCACACACCACATATATACACACAAATGATTATCACACATCACAAATGTGTAAACACACACACACTCACTCCAAAGTGCTGTGATAATTCAGAGAGACTAATTTAGTGCAGCAGAAGCACTCCCAGTCCTCTACCAGAGAGAGAGAGAGAGAGAGAGAGAGAGAGAGAGAGAGAGAGAGAGAGAGAGAGAGAGAGAGACAGAGAGAGCGAGAGCTCCGAGCCATCTCCAATTCCATTAATTCAGTAAACAATGGAATCCTTGTGAAAAAAAAAACACACACACAGACACACACACACACACACACACACACACACACACACACACACACACACACACTCACAATAACACAAAAAACAAACAAAGAAGGCAAAAACAGAGGGCTGTCTTAATTAAATGCTCTCCATTTGGAGGCAGGCATAATTGTTGTGCTGAGGACGGCAGGCCTGGAGGAGTTTCCTCTCCCTTTTCATTTCCCGAGCCTAAATGCACTCTGAGGTTAGACACTGCAGCACCACTTTCTCTATGGTATCCCTGGCAGCAACACACATCTCCTCTGAAGGCTCACACTTCTAAGCCCCTCTAACACACACACATACATACGCACACTAAAACACACACACATACACACACACTAACACACACACACAAAGCAAATTATACCTCGCTGCATATGTTTATGTGAATTTAAGGAGTGATTTCTATACATGTGAGTACACGTGTGTGTATGTGTGCATGTGTGTTTCCCCAGTGCCACCAACGCTAACTAAGACGTGACATGCAGTAAGGCCTTCTTTTCTCGCCTAATGTTGCATGCAATATGCTGGCAGTCAATGTATGAGTGAGTGTGCATCCATAACTCTAGCATCTCTTCACCAATAAGGCACACACACACACACACACACACACACCACACACACACATACTGACAAAGATGTGTAGTGACAGTAGCAGCCAGGGCACTGAGCAGTGAGCATCTCCAACATCACCTCCCTCTCTCTTTTTCTCTCTCTCCCCTTCACCCTGTTCTTCTTCTCAACTCTTCTACACTCCCTGCAGCTAAGCTTGAGGATCTGTGTATGTGTGTGTGCGTGTGTGTGTGTGTGTGTATGTGTGGTGGGGGCAGGTCAGTGACATAGATGCTCATCCTCCACCACACAGTGCGGCACAACAGAGCTGTCCAGCACCCACACACCATATGGACTGCTGACACACACACTTACACACACACACATACACACACACTCAGACACACACAGACATGAAGCCTGAAACATTATTATTTTATAAAAAATAATAAAATAAAAACAAAATTGCTCCTGTTCCCACAACATGCATGCACACAGAAACACACACACACACGCACACAGAGACACACACACACGCACACACACAGAGGCACACACACATGCACACAGAGACACACACACATGCACAAAAGCATAGACAGTGAGGTTTGGGAGGGGAGGATGGGCAGAGTAAGATGAGGAGAAATAGAGGGAGGGAAAGCGAGAGAGAGAGAGAGGGAGAGAGAGAGAGAGATAGTGAGCGTCAAAGTGCCCTGAGCCAGTGCTCTGAAAGGGGACATGTGTCTCCTGACAGGGCTCACGTCTCGGGCAAAACAAAAACAAGTGACATTTAGAAAAAAAAAAAAAGAAAGAGAGAAAGAAGGAAAGAAAGGGAAGAAGAACAGAGGAGGAAAAACAGCAGCCAAGAAAGTGCCCCTGAGTCACAATCCAAAGCCTGCCCTCCATTCTCCTCTTTCTCTCCCTCTCCATCCCTCATTCTCTCACTCCTAATGTCTCTCAGGGGTTCCAGGAGAAAAAATGCAATCTTAAAATTCACATATTCACACAGTTAGAGGTATGCACAGACTTACATTCAAGATTTTGTCCAAAGGCAAACACAGACATATACAGTGCATACAGCAAATTAATAGACCTGTGTTCACATATAGTATATATGTTATGCTGTCATATTTGATTGACACATGCATTCTGCAAGAGCCTCTCTCTTTGGTTTCAAGAAGTTGGTTAGCATGCTGTGAGTCTAACGGGGAGTATGTACATGGGTATTGTACAGCTCTGGTCACTGGGGATGCTGCCACTCAATCCAGTAGGCTACATCTCTAAACCATCCCCATCAGCACAGACAGAGACGCCCGCCCCAGGGACCCCCAGCTCTCCAGCTTCATCCTCACACACATACTCAAATGGGAACTAATCTCTGGTTCATACGTAAAACGTTCCTTTCAGCTGCCCCAAACTGAGAGAACTCAAAGATGTCGTGCTATCCCTCGCTCAGCAGAGAGAGGAGTACCTGAAGTCATACAACATGTGTGCTCCAGAGGGCATCAACACAAGTAAAGGTTTCATGATGTTTAAAGGGTTCTATGCATGAAACTGCACTGTGTGTAAAATATAAACTCATTCATCTCCTAGGCATGTAGATAGACAGGTAGGTAAGTAGGTAGGTAGGCAGATACTTTATTCTGAATATTCTATATTATGTGTATGCTGTAGTTTATAGCACTCACATACACTTATAAATATAAACACTCACTAGCTTTACTTTTAGCTTCAATAACAGTTTTTATTCACTATTATACAATAGCCTACATAGTGAGTGAGTGGATGTTCTGAAAGCAGGCCTCCTTCTCTTTAAGAATCTTCAAGAATCTTCAGGAAAGTTCTAATGCAGTGTGCGATGCGTTAGTAGGCCCATCACAGAGCTGCTCACCTGGCCCAGGTTTTGAGCTGAGACAGGCTCAGACTGGCCCCTCTCTGGAGCTGAACAACCGCCGTCACCTTCTGCCCCCACGTAGCGTCCCTCACCCCGATCACTGCCACGTCTGAGAGACAAACGAGGAAGGAGAGGGTGTTGGTAAAGAGACAGAGAGAGAGACAGACAGACACAGACAGCAGACAGACAGGGGCTCAGTCTAATAGACTAATCAGGCATCAAAGGTCAATCTAATTGTCCCTTTGAACTGACAAGCAAACCAAAAAAAGATTTGAATGTCCAAGGTCTCATCCATTCGGAAATGATGGCAATACTTTTTTCTTTGCGATTCAGTTTTTTTTGCTTGTTTCCAAAAACGGGTAGTTTTTTTGAAAATGACCCTGGCGAAGGCTACGGCCGAAAGCTTGGTCCAATAAGCAAGTGAAATAAGTGAATGAAGTTCTGAGTGGGCCTCCACTTTAGTCTCTTTGAGCTCTGAAGGAGGCCCGTCTCCCACCTTTGATGAGCGGGTGCGCCAGCAGGTGCCTCTCCACCTCCAGGGCGCTGATTTTGTAGCCGCCAGCCTTGATGATGTCCACTGACGTACGGCCCATGATCCAGTAGACGCCGTTTCTGTACACTGCCGTGTCACCTGCAGGAGAGTTAACAGACTTCACAAACCACCAAATCACTCTCATTTTGCTATTCTGGCCTCCACTGGCTCAAACTAACAACAACAAACTAACTAAGCCTTTTTTCACAGTGGGTGGTGGTGGTGGTGCAGGTGGTAGAGATGCTGTTCGGCAACCAAAGGGTTGCAGGTTCGAGCCCCACTCTGCCTGACCCCATCGAAGGTCCGGGTCCGGTGTGTGAATGCATGTACTCTTTACTCTGTAACGCTCTACTTCCTTGTAAGAGTAGAAAAGCGCTATATAAATGCAGTAGCATAATATGCAGGATGAAACACTAGTCTGACACATGTACCGTATCTAAGAGCCATTTCATAGACTGCGCAATCCATGAAGACTATGCATCCCTACAAGAGAAGCATACAACAGGTTTTTGTAGACTTTTTTAAAAAGGTTTTACAAAATTAGTTTTTACAAAATTTGTAAAAGGTTTGACTCCTTGACAAAGGCTTGATGACGAGGTTTACATGACCAAACTAAGATTGAAGGGCTTTTCACTTTTCAGAAATTAGAGTGCCTTGGAGCATTCATTTTGCATTGCAAGTATCATCTCAAAACCTCCTTCCACAGCTCTGCTTGTTTAGACTATGTTAAGACTATAATGTAAAGCCAAAGAACCAAGTCCAAGACTCCTAATAACACACAGACACATGTAAATTCACAGGATAGCATCTATAAAATGCACTGAAAAACAGTGGGTTTCCATTGGGGCCCACCACAGAATGACCTTTAATGTGTATGAGGTCACTGTCTTACACCACTGGATGGCCCCGTCGTTGTGTGTGAGGTCACTAGTGCCTGCACCAGCACACCCGCCAGGCCACAGCAGCCATGATGGATGGCATGTATACACATGTAGGTGTGGACTTGCCAACACCACCCCCTTAGGCAAACACCCCACAGGGAGTAGGCGTGCCTGTCTTGGTGTGTGTGCGAGTGTGTGTGTGAGTGTGTGAATGAGAGTGTGAGTGAAAGGGAGAGAGAAAGTGGAAGTGAGAGAAAGAAAGGAAGAGAGAAAAAGAAAAAAGAGAGAAAGAGAGAGAGAAATGCTGCTTTAGTGTGCGGCATGGCTCCGGTCTGATTGCTGGTGAGGGCTCAATCAGCAGGTCAATGGCCGTGTCCGGGGCTTTTAGCCGGGGCCCGTCAGCCCCATAGCTAGCTCCCTGGACAGATGCGTCCAGCCCTGGCCCCGGCCTCGGCCGCCTGCCCCCCTCCACCCAACTCTCCTCCCCTCTGCCTGACTCCCCTCCCCGGGTGGCTAATAATAGCCTATATCGAGCCTCCTCGGCCTCCATCTCCTGGGCAAAGAGCGGAAAGCTGCTCAGCTGGAGCTCCCTTAATTACCTCCCCCACACACACACACACACACACACACACAGACCAGACATCAGGTGTGTTTGGGCGTGTGTGTCTACTGTGCTAGTGCTCACTTACAAACAAGCAGACATTTATACGCACACACGCACACACACTCATGCACACATACACACACGCAATCACACTTGTGCACGCTCGCCCACACACACGCCACAAACACACACACACACGCGCACACACACAAGAAGAAGAAACTTCTCTCAACTCAAAGTAAGGCTAGTGTGAGAATGACCTCAACACGTGTCACACCAATTTCATTCCTGTCACTGGTCACCTGGTGTAACTCAGACTTAGAGGAAAGAGTCACTGGACCAAGTCAAGTCTGGGATAGAGGAAGAGAGAGAGAGAGAGATGGAAAGAGAATGAGAGGCAAAAAAGGGTGAAATAGAGAAAGAAAAGAAAGCAAAAGAACTCGTCTGACATAGGAGCAAAACAGCGATATGGAAAGATGAAGGAAGATGGAAAGATGAAGAGAGAGAGAGGGAGATGGAAAGATGGAGAGTGTGTGTGTGTGTGTGTGGGAAGGGAAGGGAGGGGGCAGGTGAGAAGGCTGTTTTATTGAGTGTGAGGGCTCAGCTGGGCAGGACGATGATGGTTAGGAAAAGGGAGGGGGGAAGGAGATGAATGTGTGTGTGTTTGTGTGTGTGTGTGTGTGCACGTGTGTGTGTGTGTGTGTGTGTGTGTGTGTGTGTGTGTGTGATAGAAAGAGAGAGTGTGTGACAGAGAGAAAGGATGCTTGAGAGAGAGACTGGTTTTACACAGAGAGCGAGTGAGCAGGTATGAGGAGAGGGAGAGAGTACGATACAGTAGAGGTGAGAAAGAAAGAGCGATAGAAAGCGAGGGAGAGAGAGAGAGGGAGGGAAGAAGAGAGAGAAAAAGAAAAGAGAGAGAGTGAGGTGTTGGGAGTCCTTTGTAGGTCATTACAGAGTGCAGGGTGGCAGATGGAACAGAGGGAGGTGGTGTTATGGGAGGTGGGGAGAGGTGTTGGGACTGGTGTTAGCGGCCGTAGGGCTGCACTGCTCTAGTGATAGTGGTGTGTGTGTGTGTGTGTGGGGGGGGGGGGTTAAGTGAGCTGGCCGGGTGGTGGTGGCAGGTCGTGACTAGCTGCTGACTGAAGCCTGGTGACAGGTGACAAGGCTCTCGTGTAGGTCAGCATTCTGCGTGCTACCTGCGCTGGTAGCTGACAGCGCACACACACACACACCACACACACACCACACACACACACCACACACACCACACACACACACGACAGCGCACACACACACACACACACACACACACACACACACACCACACACACACAACACACACACACGCACACGCACACTCCCCCTCACCACCAAACCCACAAACTGGTCGTCTCATTCCCTCTCACACTCCCATTTCCATTCTCACGCTCACACAAACATCTGCTTCATCTTACATGTTATTTTTTCACGCCTTTATCCAGCTAAATGACTCCTCACATTAAAAAGGATCCAAACTGCATTAGCACACTCTCCATCACACAATACCCCCCACATCAAAATAAATGGCAATAATTTGTGCACTGTCTCTCCCCTCACACTCTTGATGGACTCAATCGGGCCATTACGATATCACACTAACGCACAGGCCGCCTTTAAACTGACACTGCCTCCATTACCTCCACAAGTTTGGCCGTTTGGAAGGAATCCACATCACTCTAATAACAGTCCTCCTTATGAAGCCCTGATCTGACAATCACTCTCATCTCACTTACTAAATGCTCCTCTCCAATTCTTGGGCTTTTTCTTCCTTCCACCCCATCTTCAGACCACTCTCTCCCTCTCTCTCTCTTTCTCTCTCGCTCTTTCTCTCTTTTTCTCTCTCTCTCTGTCCCCTCCATCAATAATCTGCTCTTTCCTTCTCCTCTTGATCTCCCCCTCCCTCCCTCCCCACAGCATTCTTCCCTGTCCCCCCCCCCCCCTTACTCCTCTACCCTCCCTTTCTATCCTTCCTTCACTCATTCGCTCACCTCCACTTCCTTTTCCTCCTTGCTCCTTTTTCAGTGCCCTCTTTCTCTCTCTCTCTCTCTCTCTTACCTCCACGCCCTCTCTCTCTCCCTCCTTCCACTCCTCTCTCTCGGCGTCAATAGTGGGGCCCATCTGTTCCCATACATCATGCACTTCATTTCAGTTTATTAGTCGGGATAAATCATAAATATTTCATTATACATCACGGGCGGCTGTCGCTGTGCCGGCGCAATTTATCACCACTGCCCCCTCTCCTTCTCTTTCTCCCTCCCTCTCTCCCTCTCTCTCCCTCCCACACCGCCTCCACCACCACCAACACCACCACCACCGTGCTGCGCTGCAGCAATAAGCTTTCTAGTCCATTAAACAAGATTGATACAGTGTGTAAATTTAGATATTGGGAATTTCTTCACAGACCACTGCCTCGCACTGATAGGGCTGGGTGAAGGGAGAGGAGAGGGAGAGGGAGAGGGGAGGGGAGGGGAGGGTGTGAGGGTAAGGGTGGAGGAGAGAAAGTGGGTGAGGGAAAAGTGTGTGTGTGTGTGTGTGTGTGTGTGTGTTGGACTGAAAGGGGAAGAAAAGAAAAAAAGCGAGTACATGGGTGTTAACACTCCAGTAAAAGTGTATTTACAGACAACCCCCAACACACCACACAGACACACACACACACAGACACACACACCGTCTTAGACAGTCAAGTGTTGTCTTCCTGTGTATGCTAAATCCATGGTAAAAGCAGGGCGAGTGTTTAGGCATAGCTGGGAGAAGTGTGTGTGTGTGGGGGGGGGGGTGAGGATGAGGAGGAGAGAGAAGAGGTCATCATGTCACCCACACAAACAAGCTAGACACCAGAGACAGTGAAAGACAAGCAACTTCCCTCCGAGTTTTACAACTCTGGAACTATATTGGGGAGCTGAACAAAAATTCAAAAAAAAAAAAAGAGAGAGAGAGAGAGAGGCCACAAGGTCAGGTCAAAGAACCTCTCTGCTATTCCTTCTCTTGCCAGATGCCTCAGGGCCAGTAGACCAAACACTCTGGAGTAAATTAAATAAAATAGACAAACTGAAGTTGACTCTCTCTCTCTCTCTGTGTGTGTGTGTGTGTGTGTCTCTGTGTGTGTGTGTGTGTATCAGAAAGAAAGTGAGTGCCTGGACAGCACAATGCAGCCCTGATTAACACTGAGAGAATTATTGGAATGGAGAGTTGAAACACACACAAACACACAAACGCACACAAACATACAAGAGCAGGCAAAACACAAACACAAGCGTGAAAACACACAAACACAAACTCACACTCGCACTCGTCTCTATAGTTGTGTGTGTGAAGGAGAGTGATATGGTCCAGTGCTTTTTCTAATTAAAATGATAAGAAGACTAATTGCATTGGGCTTATTTTTTCTCTTCTTCTTCTTCTCCCCCCCCCCGCCCCCCATCTCTCTGCCTCTCCTCTGTCTGACGCTTTGAGAAGGAGGACGGCCAACCGGATATCAAAAGGGGACAAATGTGTGATGCAATCAGCAGTAATCCTCAGCGTGGTGTTGCAAAGCGGATGAGATTGAGATTCCACCGCAGCCCTGACTGATGAGGCGTAGGTGCAGAGGTGGAGAAGGGGAGACAGAGACAGGAAAAGACAGAGGGAGGAAAAGAGGGAGGGAGGGAGAGAAAGACAGAGAGAAAGAGAAAAAGAGAAAGAGAGAGAGATAGAGATGGAATAACAGGATATTCTCTCCTGTCTCACCAGCCATGTATGAACCCAAACAGGTGACAGGCCAATCTCATGCTAGACTGCTCCAGAGTGTTTTCATTGAAAGCCATTCCAGAAACACAGATCTGCACTTTCACACTGTCTACACACACAATTAATGCTACATTACGTAACACAACGACATATATATGTCAATATGTCAAGAGTTCAAGTCAATTTCACTTCTATAGCCCCAATAAAAACTGAAATGGTCTCAATGTTTCTCAAGAGTGGTCCTTGCATAATTTGCAACAGATGGTTTGTTTCTGTGTGATTTAATCTAATTTCCTTATTTGCGCGATTGCTTCATGTCACAGCACATCACCGTTACAGTTTCTAGACTTCCCATGGAAAAAGTTAAATAGCAAGATTGAAATGTGTGAAGTTATTCAAGTTCCTGTTAACCGACTTGCATCACAGTACATAAATAATATCCTACTAATATATATTATAATACTTTCACTCTCTCTCACACACACGCACACACACACAGCCTTAGATATCAGAGCCAGGCAAACAACTGCATAGACAGAAAAGCAAACATCTTTTCTATGCACTCATCGACCCACACTGTACACTGGCCAGTCTTTGAGTGCCGGCGTGTGTGTGTGTGTGTGTGCGTGTGTGTGTGCGTGTGCGTGAGGGTGCTGTAAGGGAACTGACAGCTGTGGAAAGGGCAGCTTGACAGAAGCCTTGTTCCACGTCGGCCACACTTACAGCTCAGCGAGCACACAGTGGACTGACAGGACCCAGCACTGCTCACGTAGGTGTCACCACCCATGCAACAGAGACAGCCTGTGTGTGTGTGTGTGTGTGTGTGCGTTTGTTTGGTGTGTGTGTGTGTGTGTGTGTGTGTGTGCTTTGCTAAAAGAGCATCTTTCAATCTAATGGAAAAAAAAAGCCGTGGCTTCCATCCCTCTGATACAGCACATCACAACTCAGTGATCGATACTGCATTACATGTTAGCAATCACACAAGTCATTCTCTCTCTCTCTCTCTCAAACACGCACACACAAACACACACTCTCTCGGCCCCCCCTTCCCTCCACGGACACACACTTGTTCTCTCCTACACACACACAAACATACATAACACACACACACACTTACCATCCTACCCTCTCTATCTATCTTACACACAAACAAATGCGCTCACACACACACACACACACACATCTCTCTCTCCCCGCTCTCTCCCCATTACTCTTTCTCTCTCTCTGACACACACATACACACACACACACACACACACACACGACACACAAACACGCATGCACACACGCACACACGCTCCCTCCTCCCCTGTCAGCCTTATCTGTGCTCCATTAATGAGGTCTGTTCGGCGGGGCCATCTCTCTGAAGGAACAGTGGTAGAACACAACAGCGACATGAATATTAATGCAGGCATTAAAACACACCACGCTTTAACGAAAGCACTAATGAGAATGAATAACAGATCAAAACCAAAAAAAAGGGAAAAAAAGACCAATGAAAAAAAGGACAGAATGAAAAAAACACAACCCTTATGCTATTTATCTCCCTTAACTTTCCTTCCCCCTCTTTTTTTTCAAAATAAAGTAATTAATATCATACATGAGAGTGGCTTGCACTTCGGATGAGTGATCTCATTTGTTTTAAACAATGCATTTAAGAGGAGAGGGAGAGGGAGGTGGCAGTGTGGCTGATTGCGCTTGTGTGTGTGTGTGTGTGTGTTGTCACGTCACACTTCAGGAGGTAGCAAGGGAGATGCTGCATTGGGTTGGGTGGGGGGCAGTGGGGAGGGGGAGGGTGTGTATGTGTGCGTGTGTGTGTGGGGGGGGGGGTTGGACGTCAGGACTGATAACCTACGGAGGATCAAACGCACTCTTGCACACGCTCCGTCTAAACGCCTCGCCTTGCATAGTGAGCACGCCGTACCGCTGTGGAATTCTCTGTGTCAAACAGGAGCGCCGGCATGATTCATTGCTTTAAAGAGCGGCAGAACCACCACCAGGCGTGGAGACGTGCCATGTGTAAATGTGCACAAATGGGTGCACACCGCATTTAACTAAACAATCATCCGATACATACAAAAACAGGTTACACACACCGTCTGCACTGGTGATGGCAGAGAGAGAGAGAAAAAAAAAAAGCACACTGCATTGCCTTGCGGAACAAATCTGTCTAGGTGAATCTGGGCTAAGTGTTCATGACAATAGCATGAGAGGTACACATTCTGGTTCATACACCCAACACTCACGCAACCACATCGCAAAGCTGACAGAAGAAGGGAGTCTGAATGATACCAGTGTGACAGTAAGGCTTTCCAAATGGGTCTCAACAAAAAGCTAAAGCTGGAATAGTCTGTGTGATGTATTAAACTAGTCTTGATCAGTGCAAAGAGCCTCTTCATTCCTGCCCGACTAAGAATGCATGTACATTTACATATATGCATTTAGCAGACACTTTTATCCAAAGCGACTTACATTTGTCAACTATCAATTACAGTTGATAGAGAATTACATCCTGAATATAAGCCATGCCATGTATAAACCTCAGGTCAGTGTTTTACGCAAAGTAAAAACACAAAACCATGTACTGACCTCACCTTTGTGTTAACCTCACCTATGCATTAATCTCAGTTTACTAAACAATATCTTTTGAATCACAATCAGATCAGATCAAGTAGAATGATGAAAAGAAATGCAATCCTCTATATAGCCCTCACCCATGTATTAACTTCATAGATGAAGACATTTTTATTCAATCAATAATTGGTTAATAATCAGGAATAATCAGGCTACTAGCACGCTAGCCAGGTTCCTTAACCACTACACCACCACTGCCTGTCCATGTACATGCATACATACAAAAGCATAGAATTATGATTCATCAGTGAAGTGTGTACACAGATTTGTGTGTGTGATATGAGCATGTATGGGGGTGTGCGCAATAGGGAACGCATGGCACATGCACATGGCAAAGAAAAAAAAAAATTTTGTACTGATCTACTATTTGTGAGTGTATAAGTATTTGTTGTGTGAGACTGTTGGGATGCACTGTGCACTGTGTGTGTGCCTCTCTCCTCTGCTCCGCCACCCTACACCCTACTCAGACTCCAAAGATACAGGATTGGTTGACTATTTCTATGCTCTGTACGTGTGTGCGTGTGTGTATGCCTGTGTGTGTGTGTGTGTGTGTGTGTGTGTGTGTGTGTGTGTGTGTGTGTATGTGTGTGGGAAGAGACTGATGTGCGGGAATGTAGCTCAAAGATGTCCAGAGAGTCAGCGTGAGCGAGCAGATCCCTGTTCATCTCACACACTGCCCTGTCTATTGCCTCCACACTCACACTCTCTCTCAATCTACGAACACATTAAACCGCAATCGAATGAAACGCAATATGCAGAACAGAAACGATCTCTGTCCAAACGCAGGCCTTGATTCTGTCTGTGGAGGGGTCTCTGTAGGCTACTCCTGACAGTACACACTCATTTGTGCTGGTGAAATAATAGTTTACCTCCACACACTTCACCCACTGTTGCATCATAGATGCATATTGCCTTATCTAAATGGCAGTGTGCATAGGCAGCAAGGTTAACAACATTTTTAATTTGATATTCAAGCTCTGTAATAATGGAAAATTAGACCGCTCATTTCTAAAAGTTTTTTTTCCCTCTGGCTTCCTTGCAAAGATCACGTGAACAAGTCATGTGACTGGCATATGACCAATCAGGGCACAAACGTCGTTTACAAATTCTGTTTTCGTGTGTCCAGACAAGTTTGCTTCAGCATCTTCAGATCATTACGCCGAAACTGATGGATTAATATGGATAAGGAATGCATCCGCAACAGAGCTGTTTCACTGTCATTTCGAAACACAGTAATGCAGATGCCACCACAACCTCTGGCTCACAGCACTGCCTGTCAATGTGTGCATTTCATCAGCCTTGCGTGTGTGTGTGTGTGTGTGTGTGTGCATGAGTGTGCGTGTTATGAATGTGCTTACCTGCGTTCTGTGTGTGTGTGAACTTGTATATCTAAACAAGCAAGTCAATTAACAATTTAAACAGATATTTGTTTGATCTTCTCCAGATAAAAGAATAAAACAGACACTAGCGAGTTAAACGTCTCCTTCTTCCAATATGGAAACTGGATGTATATGACTGAGAAGGAGCCACCGGAGTCATTGGTTCATATTTATATTCTAAGGAGATATTTCCCTGCCAGTGGTGTGAAGCCAAGACAGGGTTTGTCACTAGGTGAAGTGTAAAATCAGTGGAGGTCCTGGTGGAGAGAAGAATTCCTCCCCTCTGGGCCCGTGTGTTTATGTGTGTGTATGTGTGTGTGTGTATGTGTGTGTGTGTGTGAATAAGTGTGTGTATGTGTGTGCGTGTGTGTCTATGTGTGAGTGTGTCCATATGTGTGTGTGTGTGTGTGTGTGTGTGCGTGCATGTGTGTGTGGCGGCATGGGACGAGGAGCATGACATTGGCAGCAGGGCAGAAGCTGAGGTGTGACCAGAGGACGGACGTGACATTAGGCTGATAAGCGACAGCATGGCACAGAGGCCAGACTCTTCAAATAAATAAATAGAACGCCACCCTCATTCCTGCCTACATCCATCCCTTCTTCCTTCTCTCGCTCCCTCTCCTTCACACCCTAACTCTCCTTCTCTTCAACTCTTCCTCGCCCCCCTTAGCCCTTATGCCTCCCGCGTCCCTCTCTTCAAATGAACAGCCCAGACACCATTCCTCCAGCTTCCGCTCAATACTCTTACTTATAAGGAGGTGGGTGTTTTATGTGGCTCTCCTTTACTACTCCCCCATCTCACACACACACACACACACACACACACACACACACACACACACACACACACAGCCTAAACACACTCCCCCTAACCGCCATCCCCATCAGACTAACTTCTCCTGATGTGGATCTATCATTCGTCCGGGGTGACGAGCATTTGGAGTACTTGCTAATGCGGGTCTCCCATCTGTTGGCCTGGAGTCTACACTGCAGGACTGGATTGTTGTGTTGTGTGTGGTGTATTTCTGATGGACAGCGGTGAAGTTTGTTTGTGTATTATTCCTCTCTTCTGCGCTCCTGTAGCCAACATACAAGGAGCAGCAGCAGTCACTCTGCAGTTCTCCTCTATGAGTCACTGACACACACACACACACACACACACACACACACACAGACTCCTCTCTTTGTGTCTCTCTGACGCCTCCCCTACACACACACACACACACACACACACACACACGCCTCTCTGTTTGTCTCTCTCTGCCCCATACACAGACACAGACACAAACACAAACACACAATTCTCAAGTTTTCTCCTCCTGTGTGGAGCTCCATGCAGAGGGCACTAGTGCAGTGCCCTTCGAGTGATGATGCCCTTCAGGGGAACTCTGACCCTGACCTCTGACCTGTGGCAGCGCAAAACAGGTCGTGCCCTCGGAGAGCATGCCAGCCGACTGCACTCCCAAGGATGGTGAGAGAGAGGAAGAGGAGGTGTGTATGTGTCTGTGTGTGTGTGTGTGTGTGTGTGTGTGTGTGTGTGTGGGGGGGGGGGGGGGGCGCTGGTGGTGTTGGACAGAGCGTTACAGAGGGAAGGGGACGGGGGAAGAAAAAAAAAAAAATCGATGGCAACAAACGAGTGGGGAGATTCGCAAAAGTGAACACTGGAGAAAAGGGTGACAGATTATCTATAGAGGTGCCAGTCAGCATGGGCCACTGCACTTGCGCAATTAAAGACACAACTGGGCAAGCTGGGGCCACATTGATCCATTTCTCTTCCCACCACCTCTCTCTCTCTCTATCTCACTCAATCTCTTTCTCTCTTTAGCTCTTTCAATCTCTCTCTCATACCCCCTCTCTTGCTCTTTCCTTCTTCCTCTCTCTCTCTGACTTTGTCCCACTCTCAAGGTGTGTTAGGATGGGATGGAATGAAACCAGATGAGACACTTCTTCCACAGAAAGAGCAGTGAGGGAATGAAAGGAAGAAAGGGACAAATAGACTGACAGACGAGTGAAAGATGAGGGAGAGCTGATTCTCACACACACACACACACACACACACACACACACACACACACACACACACACCTGTGTCTACTTTTAGACCCTATGACACCACAAGATGGCTGCCGCAGGCAATCCTGCTCCAGCAGAGGGACTCAACCCATCCCACCTTCCCATCATTCAATGCAGTCAGGCTCAGACCCAGCCTAGTCTTTGTACAGTAGAGTTTGAGTGGACAGATACAGTATGCCTTTAAAGGAGTCAGCACAGCACAGGACATGACTGGGAATAAAAAGGGACTCATCAGAATAATAAGACTGCATGGGTGTGCAGTTCCATACAGACACACCAGACTCCAGAATGTTGGTTTCTCAGACCATACACTGGGAGGTTAGGAATACAAAGAGTCAGTGCCACCAACAGATCACAAAACCATAGTCACACACACATACACTCGCACACAAATATACACAGTAACACACACACACACAAATAGACAGACACACAAAAACACACTTACACATACACACACACACACACAACACACACACACACACACACACACACACACACACACACACACAGAGCGAGTGGCTGGGGGCCTGGTCTTGAGGGAGCTGATTGCGCTGGCTCTCATTACCAGGCCAGTGTGTGTAATGGGGTGTGACAGCAGCGTGCAGCGCACCACAGCCTCATCCTTCCAGCCCTAAGAACCAATTAAAGCCAGCTCCTCTCCTCCCGCTTTCTTTCTTTCTTTCTCTCACCCCATCATTTCATTTCTTCCCCCCATCGTCCCCCTTACCCTCCGCTTGCTCTCACTCCCTCTCTCCTCTGCTCCCCAATTCTACCGAGCTCAGACTCAGTTGCTCCAAAGATACAGGATTGATTGCCTATTTCTATACTCCGTATGTGTGTGAGTGTGTGTGAGTTTGTGTGTGTGTGTGAAAGTGAGAGAGAGAGAGAGAGAGAGAGAGAAAGAGAGAGACTTGCACAGTCCCTATCTGATTTTTGCACTCATTCTTAGATATTCAAGACCATACTCATCATTTATTCTCTTCATCTTTCTCCCTCTCTTTCTCACCATGCTTAAACCTCTCAATTCAGTCCAGTTTTCTCTCTTCCTCTCTTCCAGAACATTCTACACTCCACCTCCAGTTCACCTCTCTATCCATCCAATCTTCTCTCCATCGTTTTTCTTCTTCTCATCTTTCTTCCACTTCCCCTGGCTTCCATCCTTTGGAACACAAAGTTTGACAGACAGTTTCTCTTTGTGGTTTACAGTGCCCGAATGCACTCACTTGCATACACACACGCACACACACACAGGTCCATAAACATATATACACACTGCTGCTATACTACACAATTAATGCAAACCCATCAATGATCCTTCAGTAGTTTCAAATGTCACAAATAACAGTGTCTGCAGTAACACTGTCTGCCTGACAGCCGGGCACAAGTAAACGTGTGTAACTTTCCGCAGTGATTCAGCAGGTAGGCTACCTCATT
>PYXC01000629.1:11300000-11302500 GCA_015244755.2 Tenualosa ilisha
CACCTCTGAGGATTAAACACAACCTGTTGTCTGTGTTACCTGCTTCCAACTGGCGACAATAATGAAAAGGAAAATATCCCGCTCACGTAGACGTGCACAGAGGCAGCGCTGGTTACGAAAGCTGCGCTTCTGAGGCTGGAGTCAGCGGCAGCCGTCACGATCGTCTGAGCGACGGCCTTAGAGAATTAGTGACAACAGTAGAACAAAAAGGAAACAAAACTATGATAAAATCCCTCCCAAAAATGTGTCACCTAAAACTACCCACACACATCTCTCTGTTTCTCACACACACATACACACACCTTTTTCTTGGCAGCTCTGTACAAACACACAAACGCAGGCATACATACACACAATCTCTCTACCACTATCTGACACACACACACACACACACACACACACACACACACACACACACACACGGAAACATTCCCACAATGTCTCTCTCTCCCCATCTCTCTCTCGCTCTCTCACCCACACACACACTTTTTTAATTGTAGATTTTCTTAATGGCAGTTCCAGCACAAGAGCTATAGGGAAACAGTGTCAGTAGCAGTGTGGTGGGGCGGGGGCTTTGACGTTTGACGCTGCTCAAATGGCAGCCAGGCTGCTGCTGCATCCGTCACATCACGATAACCCCCACCGCCCACCCCAACCCCACCCAACACCCCCAGAGGCTTTTGCCAAAAACACAAACCACCACCCCCTCCACCTCCTCCCCCATCTCCCCCCGCTGCAGCACCCACGTCAGGGCTCCAGCTACGCTCAAAGCAGCACACACATTACCGCCTGCCATTGTTATGACAGAACAGACAAACATGCACGTCACGGACGGAGCCGAAGTCTCAACAACACCAAGACCGCTGAATAAAGCACTGGGAGAAATCCCAAATTAACATCATCGCTAGATGCAGAGGAACAAACAGGAATCTTGTCCCAGAAAAACATCACTAACAAGTTCAGCATCAGACACACAAGTATGCTTAGAATAAGTACCTGTGCTCATTGTCACCCAACTTAAAGGAACCCAATCTATACATCATAACTAAATTGCCATCAAGGTTGCTGCTACAGTTATACGACAGTCTTAGAAACCGTTTCAATACCATTACAATTTTACAATATCACAATTTTATAAATTATATTTTGGCAATAATATGACATGACCTCGATTGCTGCTATGCAAACAAAGACTGAAACAAGACCTGAAGGGCGTGTTTCTAAAAAGGACACTGAAGTTATGCGGCAGTAAGCTCAAAAGGTAACTTTGCATTTTAAACAGGTAAACTTCAAAGCCTGTGTTGGATAGCCAGCTTCTTCCAGAGGGGAGTCTTGCAATTTATGATCAAACGTCATTATTTTTACTTGTTTACGCCCAAACAAAGCCATTCAGAGTTCACAGAAACAATTTTGCCACTCTGAGGAAGATATCTGTAAGTTTCCCCCTCAACAAAGGTCTGGCTTCAGAGGGAACCTTTAAAAACACATTACATTGGCTTACACAATGTTATTACATTGTCTGTTCGTTTTGCTGATTGTGGCAACTTGGACAAAATGCATATGATGCATAAATCCCTGCAAAGCTACTACAATACTGAAACCACAACGACTACAGCTGATTGATTTATAGCCATCTAATTCAACAATGGATCATCTAAAATTTATGGACAATTTATTGGGCTACAATGAGCGCCAAACAGAGTCTTTACATGTTTTGGATTCGGGATGGAATTGAACTTAAGAGTTGTTCTCTGACTAATCTATTGTGTTTTTTAAGGGAGTGTAAAAAAACATCTGCAACACTGTACTGAACTGGAGATGTTGAAAACAAAACAAAACAAAAAAAAACATGGCACATAAATATGGCCGCAAAAACTGAAAACAAATGATCTCCAAGTGTGCTTAGAATCTGTCATCGACTGAAACACTGTAATGTTGTTGTTTATTGCAGTAGGCCACAGATCCTCTGAAGTCTCTCTGTTGTGTTCTTTATGACTGATTTCTCATTTTATTGAATCTGTGAATGCCTTTAAAACTATCAATGGATTCGTAATGTAAGTTCAGATCAATAGACAATAGATAGTGTAGTATAGTATAGTGTAGTGTAGTGTAGTGTAGTACAGTATAAATATAGTATAATTATATAAAACAGTATTACATATGTTACACAGCATGTATTAGTATTTTATGTTTCAGACTGTGAGGCAGAGTTGTGTGTTATGGCAGTGCGAGGCCGATACCTGGTGTGCGACAGCCCTTGAGAGGGTTGGAGAGAGCCATGCCAATCTCAGTCATACCATAGCGCTCCAGCAGCACATGACCTGTGATCTCTTCCCATCGCTCCAGTATGGGCTGAGGAAGGGCCGCTGAGCCAGACACCATCAGTCTACAGACAAAACAACAAACACAGACTTCAGCTCACAGACACATACACACAGACAGACACTCAAGATATCAGCGTATAGACATGACATACATATACACATACACACACACACAC
>PYXC01000629.1:11307500-11322500 GCA_015244755.2 Tenualosa ilisha
TAAATTCCCCCAGACCCTTAAAAACTCCACTAACCACCCCCACCCCCAACATACACATACACACACTCACCATCACCCCCCCCCCCCTTTCTTCTGCAACCTCCCTTTCTCTCTCACTCTCTCTCTCACACACACACACACACACACACACACACACACACACACACACACACACACACACACACTCCACAATACAGTGGGAGTATCATTCTTCAATGTCAGCCCATCGATTGATCTGGTTCTAAAGCCCTTAGCCAGAGTTGGCGTGGTCAGATACAAAGCCACGCGGGGCAATCCATCACGCAGACTCTAGCGCTTACTGTGACAGTCCTCCAGGGGAAGGAGGCTCTGTATGTGTATCTCTTACACACATACACACACACAGTGGAAGCCCGGGCCTGTCAGCTCCCGGCGCTCGTATTGACGCCCGCATCCCTGGCAGCACAGCAACGCGGCTACAATTAGTGCGGCTCTCTGACAAGTAACCGATAAGGTTGAACACACACACACACACACACACACACACACACACACACACACACACACACACACACACACACACACACACACACCCCTTCACACACTCTCTCTCCTCTCCTCTACTCCACTCTCAAGCCTACCCCGCCCCACCACACACACACACACACACATACACACCACCTCCTCCTCCTCCTCTTCCATCCTCCAGCACCTCCATGCACAACTTCATTGAGCTGCTCTGAGGAAAGAAGTCCCAGAGGAAGGGAGGAGTGGAGGTGGGCAGAGAGGAGAGGAGAGGAGAGGAGAGGAGAGGAGGGAGGAGAGGCACACAGGTCAGTGGAGCCTGGCGTGAAGAGTTAGAAGTCCATTACACACAGCCAAGCATGGCATGGCTAACCACACGCTTGCCATTTACCAGCCCCAGCTTTAATGACTACTGGTCAGTGTACCAGCGGAAACGATTCCAAATACTGACTCCAATGCCGCTATTAGTGGCTTTAAAAAGCCATACTGGGGGGGGGGGGCAGTACAGCACAGAGCAACCATGGATACTGAACTAGGTGGTGGCAATGGATAGGCTGATATTGTGAGGTGTGGTACGTAATCCTCAGTGCTTGTTCATCTATCATAAGGGGCTGCAGAAATTATTCAGTTATGCAAATGCCAGGAGGTCAACGGAAGATTCTATATTTTGCAGCCAATGACGGCTACAATTTTACGTTTCAGACAGACATGCATGTGATGCTATCTAAGATGTGCATTAGAATACAGAGACAACTCCAGCGAGACAGTGAAATGTAGAGGGCGTTGTGAGGACAAGCCATACCTTCTGAGGGTGGAACTCAGGAAGCATAAGGCAGGTGGCCCCCACAGAGAGAGGGCACAGTAGCTTGTTGACGATGCCATGGACGTGATGGAGAGGCAGGGTGTGGAGGATGACGTCGTCTTTGGACCAGGCCCATTCCGACACCAGACACTGAACCTATGGGCATGACAGATACAGAGAGACTCATTTAGAGACTCAAACCAAAATGATGAAGACTACAGTATATCTTGACTATGTAAAAACAGACAAGTACATATTAGAAAGACTGTTCATAAAACACTATAGAACAATCAGACCTACCCATGATGCCAATTAATGTATATAACGCGGTATCAGCTAATTGTTTATGACCAAGAATCAACATCACCACAAACAACAGATAAGTGTGCTTTAATCAAAAAAGTGATTTAGCCTTTGTAATGACTGGATGAGACACAAACAAACATGTCACGCCGTGGCGCACAAGCTCGTGGACATGGCCCGTTTCCATCACATGCTGCTGGGCTGATGACTGCCTGTCAGACATTTAGCGGAATTGCTCCTCCGCGCACTCCTCTCCCATTGAGGTCAGCGGGGCCCTTTGTTCAAAATGATTTACACCCAATTGCCCGCCCGCCCGCCTGCGCTGGAAGCCATCCCCTTACCCACTTCTCCTCCACGTCTGTGACAAACCTTTGACAAATAGAGACAGGCCTGCCGTGGAACAATATGCTACACATTATCAACCATTCTCAATCTGTCCCCCCATTCTCATTAATATAAATAGGTCAGACATGGTGACGCACTGTAAGGAGGCAAATTTGTTTCATGCATTATTTTGCCTGTCCAACATCAAGTAATCCAGATATCTTTTAATACAAAATAATAATGTATTCTTCTGAATCATTTTAGCGCCTGTATCTTTCCCCCACCCCCCATCGCCCCTCATGCGGGTCTCGTATCAAAGTGACACATTCATGCGAGCACACAGGAAAGCCGTTTATGTGGAAATTATCTTCCAATGGGTGAGAAGGTCAACCCTGCTTTGCATATGCTTGCCTGTTTTCAGTGCAGTAAGCCTGAGCAGACAGTGAGTGAGTGAGTGAGTGAGTGATAGAGAGAGTGAGGGAGGGAGGGACTGAGCGAGGGACTGAGTGGCAAGAGTTGACTTTGTTGCTGGTTAGCCGACTTAACGCCTTCCAGCGCGCCGCGAGTTTCTCAAGCAGCTGGATGTAATGAGAGTGGCGGGTGCCAGAAGTCAAGCCTTCTGCCATCGCCCAGCCTCCCTGGGCATGTCATTTTCAAATGAAGCTCCCCCTTAATTGAGAGTGATCTAATTTTCCACTCTGTTGGGCATGCAGGTCAACCTTTTGGGGATGGAGAGTGATGAAATAAAGAAAGAAGGAAAGAAAGAAAGGAAGGGAGGGAGGACTAAAAAGAAAGGCACAGATATACATTGAGATGAAAACAGAAAGACAGTACACAGGTAGATAGATCAACAGGAGCAGAAAAAAAAACAAAAAAAAAAACAGATGAGCTTGCTATGGAAAACAGAAAAATGCAAAGCAAAGGAGGAAAGAAACAGCAATGCATGAAAAACAAAAGAACAAAAGAATTAGGAGATGTGCATTGCTATAGAGCTGTCATGAACATGAAACGCATGTGTGCCCTTCATATGTAAACGTTGAACTTCAAAATAGTTGCTAAAAAATGGGCAAAGCCCTACTGTGGTGTAACAGTAGGGGAATCAACTTTACTTTGTCTGTGGTTGCTAAAGAAGGCGCCATTTAGCCAAATCTGACCATTTCTATACCAATCCTAATTATGAGATTGTACCTAGGCTTGTAAAAATGTATTTTAGCTTATTTTAGATCAATCGAAGTTGAACACATGCTATTTTAACATTAGAGAACAAGACATGCCATGATGAATGGATGAATGGTACCCTGACACACGAAACACACACACTGTTGTTTTTGAAATATGATAGGTCTATTTTAATTTGAGTTATATGGTGCATGTGTAATAAAATAAAATAAAATCTTCGCTGTCTGCAATAGTCAATGGAAAGAAATAAACAGAGAAATCAGGCCAATCCAAAAAGTTGATCAAGTTTACGCAAGATAGGCCAAGCTTGAGTCATTGGTGAATGGCATTGCATTATTGCCCAATCCATGCTCTCCTGTATTTCACCGTTTCCAAACCTTTTTTGTCTTGTGTACCCCCTGAGCATTTTTGTCATACCATGAGTCCCCCCTGACTCATATGTGTTGATGACTCTCCAAAAGTAGAACGTAACACAACAGGCGCGGAGTGAAACAGGTTATTGTCTCCCCGGGGAAACTAGCTGCAGTGCACACGTACCATTTTCTTGACAGGTTTAATATGAAGTGATTGAGAATATTTATTTATCATCTTGGAAATAAATTATTATTAGATATTTTTGCATACCCCTGGTTAGGAATCACTGCTGTATTTGATAAGTACCCGCCAAATGAAATCCTAACTATGTAAGATCACTGAATATACGTAAAGATAACAGGCAGTTTTAGTTCTTTGCCCCTTGCAATTCTGACATTAGCAAACTAATGTATATAACCTATTCACTCAACATCTCTCGCTACACTGACATGCTACAGCAGCAAATCAGAGCTCAGCTCATTATCATAGGCAGAAAAATGAAGCGCTTTACATTAAGGCTTTTTGAACAGGTTGCATACTGTATAGTGTTGTTAAGGTCTTCTTGGACCATTTTCAGCCCAACTGAAGTTACATACAATGTTTGGAGACCTCAGAGAGCAATCCGAAATACCATATAAATGTATGGCAGGGTACCTTTAAATAACGTGAGTGACTGCTTTTTGCTGACATGCAACAGAAGTGAAATGGCAGTAGGCACATTATAAGATTAGAGCTAGCCAAACAGATAGCTGACGCAAAAATGGCAGTACCAAAGACAAAAAGCTTCTCAGCAGATGCATGTCAGTACTCCCACAGACCACTACCACATACAACTACAACTGCTTGCTTTTAAAAATAATATTAGCATTTTTTTTTAAAGAAACAAGTTATTACAAATTACTAAGCAAACTACTCCCTTTCTCACAATTATGGTCTTGATTTTTCAAAATTTCTGATAATGTGGGCAAAAATTTGATACATAGACGGAATAAAAAAGCGTCAGCTAATGTTAACTGAATTGGGCATATTGAAAATGAAACTGAACGCATCTTACTCTGCCTCATTCAGTTAGTGTTAGTTACCGGTTCACTTCAGTATATGTTGTATTCAAATGTTTGTGTTCTTTTTCCTGCTGACAGGACTCAGTGACCTGGAACAACCTGCTACTGAGAAGACAAATCATGTTGGCTGGATCTCTCTGTCTTACCATTGCCTGTATGTTGCTGTGGGTGTGCAGAACTCCTTTAGGCCTGCCTGTAGTCCCGCTGGTGTAGATGATCATGGCTGGCCTCTCTGCCCAATCAGTTTCAACCGAATCACCCAGCAGTCCCTCTGTGTCTGTGGCTCCCAGAGCAGACAGATTGGAGGTGTCTGGCAGCTGAAGGCAAGGAAGGCCAAGTTTGTGAGCCAAAGGCTCCAAGGTGTCGGCGTATGGATGCCCTGCCACCAAGAGGGAACTCTGGGAGTTGGTGATAATGTATTCCAGCTCTGAGGGTGGGTGCTTACGGTACAGGGGTACTGCTGTGCCCCCGCACATCCAGGACGCCCATTGCGCCACACTGTAAGAGGCATCGTTGGCACACAGAAAGGATATTCGCTGGCCATTGATGTCTCCAGACTCACAACTCAGGGTCTGGGCAATGCGGCCAGCCAACCCTCGGCTGCTGGCATAAAGCTCTCTGTAAGTATGGCTACCACTGCTGTCCACTATAGCAGTCTTGTCTCTGAACCTTAAAGCTTGAGCAAAGACAGGAATGACTTTAGAGGTGTGCCAGACTCCTGAAGTCACAAATGTCCTCCATTGCACGGTGTTATGTGGCATCCATGTCCACGAGCTCCCTCTTCTTGCCAGGCTACGCCCGTAAACCACAAGTGAGGGCAATGGCAACGGCAACATAGTGAAAAGATCAGGCTGATAGGCTGCTTCACATGCCTGTCAGCTTTACATTAAATGCTGGACCTAGAAATATCACACTCTGTTAATATATTGCCTTTTCATGTTTTTAAAACCCCCTCCTTCATTAACAGTGATAATCTTGACAGTATGAGGTGTGCAGACGGATTTTCACAGGACTCTTTGATAACATCCTAAATGACCGCTACAGAGGACATGAAAGATGCCTATAAAAGTGAAAGTTATCGCGCGATTCACCAATAACTTTAGCCTGTTGTGAGTCTTTTACCTACTAAAATGTGGCTAGATAAAGGCTTGCATTACAGAAGACTGTTCTACCAAATAAGCAATGCTTTTACAGAGGTATACAGGTAACGCCAGCTCTTTCATTATTAATAAAAAAATACTTGAGGTAACACTGTGTTGAGACCCTGGGTATCTAAATGGCACTACAACACTGCTGGCTAAGCTTACAGGCAACTTTTAGCATGTAGCTAGCAACATAACATGATCGTTAACCCTAGATTTTACATTGGGATGCCAACTCTGTCATTTAAACGGTGACATCTACAAATATCGTCAACATATGTCATGCGTGTACAAGCGGATCTAATGGTTCATACAATAAATGTTTCATACAGACTCTGTATTCACCTTACCCATACAAAAGTCATGTTATATACGGTCCGTCGAAATGTTCTTCCGTGTAGAAACAGACGCACGATTAAACGTTCTGTCTGTTAAACGTGGACATCGTAAGCCACATCGTAAGCCTTTCTGCCACTAGAAAGTCCAGTTAGTTGCCGTGCCAGCTTTTTGTTGTTTTTCATATAGATGCATTTGAATAATTGTATTTGAAAACATTCGTGGAAATAACCAGGTCAGTTTCATCTTCAACCACTGTGAAAGTTTTTCAGCAAAACCAACATACCTGGGCATAGCAATTTCAATTTAGATTTTTTTAATATTACATTCAGTACTTTCATGTAATCTCTTTCCCAGACACTCTATTACTTTTACATCACAGCAAATATCAGTAAAATAAAAATCTAAATAAGAAAGCGCCTAGAGAGACATGCATGATGATAGCCTATGCTGCTCTCTGGAGGTTCATTCAAGGTTCATTGGAAGCCTGAAAGCATCTTAATAAATGCTAAAATCTTCACTACACTTTTTTTTTCCTGTTAAAAAAT
The DNA here is from genome assembly GCA_015244755.2 of Tenualosa ilisha. Lineage (NCBI taxonomy): Eukaryota > Metazoa > Chordata > Actinopteri > Clupeiformes > Clupeidae > Tenualosa > Tenualosa ilisha. Next base: position 11,314,054 of record PYXC01000629.1, read on the forward strand.
GTCACTATCTTGTCACTATCTTGTCATCCTCTAAGTGCATGGTCATGCCATGTTTTCCCTTGTGGTGGATGTGTCACCTCAGAAAAACGCCAGCCAAGTTGTGTGTGTGTTTATGAGTGAAAGAGAGAGAGAGAAAGAAAGGGGGAGTGAGGGAGGGAAAGAGAGATGAAAGTGTCTGAAAGAGAAAGTGGCTTCTTTCTTTCTTTTGCCATCGAATCCATTGTGCCAGGATGCCAGCGTGCCAACTGGCTCTGGCACGTCTCACAGTGCGGGCACACTCAGCCACCAGCTGGCAGTCGCGGGCCTCAGATAAGAATTGTTCAGACATGGCACACGTTCAAAAAGTTTTCACTTCCCTAAACCCCTACAACGCAAACAAGGATGGCATGTTCCTGCAAACTGGAAGCTCTGTCTCTGGATCTCCCCTCCAGTCGGTGCAGTAGTATCGTCAAAGACCAGTCCCTCCATATGCACAGGAAGAAAACACACAGGGAGAGAATCTCACCAGATGAGCTTAAGTCTCTATCTGGGAATACTTAAAAAAAAAAAAAGACTTTCGATGGATTCGAGCCCCAGCGCTGGCATTTTTGGTGGGAAACACAACTATAAGAGGCGTATTGTTCGGAAATAATGGAAGAATTGAAAACAAGAAAAAGGAGGGGAGAAAAGGCATCATCAATCAGATTAGCATCTGCAGCTTGGCTTTGAACATCAGCCTCACAGTTGGCACGGGGCGAGCGGAAAATTCGGAATGCTAACCCCACAATTATCAATGAGGACCCAACAAAGAGGGCACACTGAGGATGCCCAACAGGGGGTACGCGGAGGGGGCTGGTAAACATACGTTTGGCATTTGCCACTCAGGCTGCCAGCCAGCTAGCATCACCGCTGCGCCACTTTAGCGAAGCGGGCAAAGCATTGTGTCCAGCAGCGGGCGCCAAAATCCAGTCGTCCAATCGTCTGGCTGGAAACTCCAAGTGAAGAGTGCTAGGAAGGAGTCGGGAGGGGGGAGTAGGAGGAGACGAGAGAGACGCCCCCTTTTCTTTTCTTTTTTTCCCCACCTTCCTCTCCCAGAGCCGAGAGTCGAGAGCAGGAAATCGTGGGGAGTTGCCAGAACATGTGTCAGGTTGGCACCAGATGAGGATGTCTTGGCACGCGTTGCCGCTCTCCCCCTTCTTGCCCTGCTTGGAACACATGGCACGTCGGCGGCGGCATCTGGCCGCGCTGACTCTCAGCAGCTGCGCTTTGTCTTCGCCAGTTGGGACGTTTGGCACCGCCACTTCATCAACTACCTGTGGCTCCTCCCGGGCGCAGAGGGGACCGATGAATTATTCGGGGCTGCAGCTGCAAACTTGACTCCTTTCCAAGAGATACTGTACTGTAAACACACACCAGACTCCATGCCACACACACACACACACGCATACACATACAAATACACACAGATCCACACGTGCCAATGCGGAACAGGATGGGTGAGGGGGATATCTGGTGGATAGATGGAGCTGGATGGTTGGTTTTTTAACCCTTTTGCCAACCTCTGAGTCATGAGATGTTGACTGCTAAACTTGGTTTCATTTCACTGAGGTGGGCCGAGAAGATGCACAGTGTCTGTGGATGTGTGTGCACAACCTTTGTCAAATGAAAACTTGAAAATTTATCGCGTGGGAGTATCTTGTGTGACGTTCCCAAAGACGTTTAAGTCTTGAGAAAAGGAATCAGACTACTCTTTGCTTTAGCTGGATTAGAGATGCATGGCTCATTGTAGGGACTTGAAGCGAACCTCAATAATGAGTTATTCACTCCATCTGTGCAAAAACATGTGTGGTTTATTCTGCACCGTTAATTAAAATGTCTACTAGGAGAGCCCCACATGCTACCTTGCCAGGGCTATTCCCAGAGCTTGCCCGATTTTCCAAACATCAGCACTTCTGCATCCTGAGGTGATTACAAAGTACTTTCCCTCAGCTAGGGATACAGCCCCCCCCCCCCCCCCCCCCCCCGCCCCTTCTTTCTCAGAGGATCACTTCTGTCGTGATGTTTTAAGCCAGCTAACAAAGGAGAAAGCCCACCTCAGTGGCGGCAACTTTTTAATGAAGCATGGTGTGGCATTCTGTGCCAGGCGGTTGGTGGGGTTGGCATGAATCAAAGTAGAATAGAGCTCATGTATGTCACAGATAGAGTCAGAAAGAAAGAAAGAGAGAAAGAGGGAGGGAAGGAGAGAGAGAGAGAGAGAGAGAGAGAGAGAGAAAGCCTTACAAAAGCCTGTCAGCAACAGCTCTTAACTGATCCAGACATGACATGTGAGAAGGTAAGGGTTTGCACTGTATTGCATATCCCATTGACCCAGTTTGAACTGAGCCTTCTTTCTTTTATGCCAGTTTGATATTTTTTTTCCTTTTTGTATGTTTTGGTCTTTGTCTATCTTTAAGACGTTATAGATCCAGATGCTCCTGATCTGTCAAGATTCAGCTGTCTCTTTGTGTGTGTGTGTGTGTGTGTGTGACAGTGCAGTGTTTTTGTTGTTGTTGTTGTTATTCAGCTGATAGTGACCCTCTGGGAGTTTTGGGCTCCATCTGTGGCGGTCTGACCCAGTTTAGCCCACGGCCACGTCCAACTGTTCCGTGTCCCGAGCATATGTGCGGTGGCAAGGGGATAAGCGATCATCACCAGGCGGGACTGTGAAACCACACACTGCAGATATGACACTGGACCCCGCCGCTTCACGCAGCAGATGTCACCGGCTCCGTGGCCCTCAGGAATCACGCGCCAGAAACGGATGGTGGGGAAGGGGGGGGTTGGCCACTGCAACCACATGTGAACCCCCTCCCTCCCTCCCTCCCCCGCACCCTCACTCACTCATTCACTCCCTCTCCATCCACACAGCCCTCCTGGTCTCTCAGCACCTCTCACTCAGCCCTGGTGAAATTGGGTTAGTGCGTGGTGCAGTGCGTGTGTGTGTCTGGTGTTGTGTGTGATGTGAAAGGCGGAAAGGCTTGTGTCCATTCACAGATAGTTTTTAAACGCAATTGGCTTGTGTGTGTGCTTTGTAAGTGAGACTGTGTGATTCTCTTTGTGTGAGAGAGAAAAAAAGAGAATGTTTGTGTTTGTGCATGTTTCTATGTGTGTAAATGCATCATGCACTGAATGTGACCTTGTGTATTTAAAGCTGTGATCAGTTCATTTGGCCTGGATGACACTCCCGTTGTTGCTGCATGCACACAATACGAGCTAGTGCACTGTCGGCCAACAAAAGGCTGCCAGTGTCAGAGGGCACAGTAGCTCAGTGCAGCTCACTAGCTAAGGCCGTGGCACGGGAATCTGTACAAATGGGCTCGGCTGGCTGGCAGGCTGTCACGCGCATGGTGTCACTTCCACCAAGCTGTGTGTCCTGGTGCCACTGGGGACCTGTCAGAATGCGATACCCAGATGGGGCGCCAGGATGGCAGCGCATGGTGGCATGGTGCAGTGTTGAGAGAAGGGGATGAGAAAGGGAGTGTGTGTGGGTGTGTGGGGGGCGTGGGGTTCAGGAGGTGGCAGCCTTGGCTGTTGGCAGCGACAGATCAGTCGGCACAGTCGAATGTGACGTGGTGGCACTGCCACTTGAAAGCAAACAGGGGTCCAAAGAGACAGAGCTGGCAAGCCTGTTTGAGCGCGCTCCTTGAAAGCCCTGCAGCTGAAGAAGAGAGCCCATTAAAAGTGTGTGTGTGTGTGTGTGTGTGTGTGTGTGATTGAGGAAGGGAGGAGGGCGGTGCAGGGCAGGGTGAGAGAGAGAGAAAGCGTCTGTGGAAATCTCATGTTGCCAGGGCCTTCAAGCCCAGGCCCTTTGCTTGCTATCACATTCTTCTGAGTTAGCCCAACTCGCCAGCAGTCTCCCTCTAATGAGTTATTGATCTTCACCGTTTCCCTTTCAACTTTTGCTCCAAAGCAATTCAAATAATTACACGGGACAGACAATCAAGTGGTTTCCTTTCTCAGTCCAGCTCTTGTGGGCAACATTGCATGTGTGTGTCTGTTGTTTGTGTGTGTGTGTGTGTGTGTGTGTGTGTGTGTGTGTGTGTGTGTGTGTGTGTGTGTGTGTGTGTGTGTGTGTGTGTGTGCGTGTGTGTGTGTGTGTGTGTGTGTGTACAGTCCAATCGTCAATGTAGGGCAGAGCAAGAAAATGCAACAAAAGAGGATAGACGTGGCCGGCTTGTTTTATGCGTTTCTTCTTTTTCACATAAACAATGCAGTCATGTGGGACATTAAGCGGTGGCAGATGTCAAGCTCCAAGACCCCAGGCAGGCCAGCCTGCTTACATGATATGGCGTGGTCTTAATTTGATTTGAATAGCGTTTAGAATGCTCTGCCTTTGTTCAGCACCAAGTGTGTGTGTGTGTGTGTGTGTGTGTGTGTGTGTGTTTATGAGGAGCTTCTCGTGCAGGGGGCGTGTGCTGGACCGTGTTTCCGTGGGTAAGTGTCATCAAAGGCTGGAGATTGGTCATGAGGAGAAATAAATTACCCCAAAACTGCATGTCCTCCCTCCAACATGCTGGAGTTGTCACTGATTCTCTCTCTCTCCCTCTCTCTCTCCACCCCACCCTCTCATCTCCCCTTCCTCTCTCTCTCGCTCTCTCTCTCTCTCTCTTGTCTTTGTGAGACAGTCACGCTGTTCTGGTGGTGTGTTCACAGAGAGACAACACCATATGCTGTCTAGCCTCTCTGGGAGGGCATCCCAGCTTTGCTGAAGAGTGTTGACTGCATGTGGCACTGGGGGGGAGGGGGTACAGGGGAGTGGGGAGTGTGGGGGGGGGGGGGGGAGAAGAGATGAAGTGAAAGAGACACATAGTAAAGTGAGAGAGTGTGAGAGGAAGGGCAAGGGAAGGCAAGACTAAATTTGTCTTCTTCAGCCGAGTTCTGGCTGGTGTTGGTCATTTTAAGAGGTATTGCCACTATAATATAGTGCCACTCTGGTTTATTTTGTTTGAGTAAATTTTGCTGATCTTCTCACAGTGTGCAGGAAGGCCCTAAATGATAGACATGACATTATTCTGCCTTTGGCTGGAGTAACACCACTGAAAGAAAGCTCTTTTAGACTGGAAATCTGTCTTGTTGTCCATGAGGGACACCTTTACGATGCAAACTCTATTCAAGAGTTATTGGGCTCTTTTTTCCATTGAGTTTTTTTTTATTTGTGTGTGTGTACGTGTGTGTTTGTTTATGCTTCTCAGGGATGCAGTTTTGTGTGATGGGAGGAAGGCAAATGAGGTGAGGTGAATGTTTGTGCGTGTCTGTGTGTGTGTGCGTGTGTGTGTTTGCGTGTGTGTGCGTGTGTGTTTGGGGGAGTATGTGTTGAGAATCCATCTTCGCTGTGTATTCATTACCACTTTGCATTTCAAGCAAGTGGTGGCTTGGGCGCCGCACACACACATGCGCTAAATCGCGGGAAGGATTGTTAGGCACGCGTGTTATTAATTTTTTCGTCAGGTCCCGTGGCGTCCACATGAATCTTAATGCTGCTGACGGGGCGGCAGCCCGCTATCGACTTCCTTTAAAATATGAAGACGCTTTGCTGGAAGCGCCCGGGGTCATTAGCCCGAGAGTGGGCACAAATCCTTCTCGCTAGGCTCGGGCTCCAGCACTGCCACGTTAAATACGCTTCTAAAATATTCATAATCATACTCACACACACTCAACCACACACACACACACACACTCATAGTGGTCCCGGGAGAGAGGGGGTGGAAGTGTACTGGGTGTGGGAGTGAGGAAGGAGAGAGGAGGAGGGAGATTGATGAAAATCAATATTAAAATGTATTCCTGTTCCTCTTCCCATGTGGGCTTAATTAGCTCCATGCATTTTTTTTATTTTTTTTTCCAGTCATGAAGTTTGCAGAAAGATTAAGAGTGCCTCTCTCTCCCACTGACAAGACCAGGCCCATTCTGTCAGTGGTAGCCAATTAGACCCAGGATTGCTGCAGTCACAAGGTTTGTTTTGAATTTATTGCTCTCGCCGGATTTAAAAGAATTTATTTGAAATGGATGTTTTATTTTTAGTGGTAACTGTATTCCTAACAATGCCAACATTATCCATTGTTATTCACATCTACATCTATTTTTTCTTCTGAGTATTTCAAGCACTTGTAAAATCATTCATAAATCATTCATTGGAGTCAGCGGTCGACGCTGTCTCGTTAGTGTCCGACAATAAAAGCTTAAGTGTCCATATTGCCTCTGAAAGGGCTCGGAGAGCAAGTCTTTAAACGTAGCTTTGATGAGCCAGGTTAACAAGGTCACTGGTTTTGACAGGGGCTGTGCTGTGGGCTGCAGGGGGGGTTGGCTGCCCGTTAAGTGGTCTGTTAGGGGCACTGGAACACGTGGCAGCTCAACCTGGGGGTCAGGGGTCAGGAACAGAGAGTTGCGTGCTGTCTGTTTGGTCACTCAGCGAATGTGATTATTGTTTACAAGTTTACAGAATGGTAAACAAAGAGGGAGAGTGAGGGACAGTGTCCGTGCTCTGATAGATAGATAGATAGACAGATAGACAGATAGATAGATGTAAATACAGCATAATATGTGTGTGTCTGTCCTAGAGTCATTTAAAATGTATTTGGCATCTTGTGAACATTAATTTTGAACTGGCTAGATTGACCCAACCGGTGTGAAAAATAGAAGCAGACCAAAGTAACGTGGATCAGGTCCAGCATGCCCCATCTGTCTGGGTTCAATATGTTAGTGTACCCCACTACCTCTCCTTCACCTTTAGACCACACTCAGTGAGTCACTGTGAATACTATAGCATGGCTGTAACAATAGCGGCTGCTGTGTCATCTCCGCCGTGACTATGTGCACAGCTTTTAATTATTCAAGCTGCCTGATGAGTTCTTTATCCTCGAGAGAGCAGGAGTCATATGGCAGGGGGTCTATTTTTAGCGGCTGGAAGAAGGGAGGAAGGGGTTCGGTTACGCGCGCGGATCGGGGCCATCAAAGGCAGCATGCAAAGCGTGTGTGAAGCAGGTGCTGCAACAGGGAGCCGCCGCAACCCCTCCCGCACCACCACACACACACACACACACACACACACACACACACACCAACTATTCCCCCTGTAGCATAGCCAGCCCCATACCAGCTATGAGATGAGGGGGACAGGGGAACGTCTGCCACTCCATGGGCCCCCTGGTATGGGTGTCATGGCTGCAGGGACAATAAGCTGGCCAGGTTGCTAGCAGATGTGACGTCCATGGAGTGGGGGCCGGTGGAGGGGGAGTGGGGGCTGGTGGATGGGGATTTGGGGGGTGGTTGGGTTGGGTTGGGGGTTGGAGACATAAGGGTGGTGTTGGAGGATCTGGAGCAGGGGATGCACACGGGTGCTGAGAACAATACAATTACAAGGACAATGGGAAGTTACATGTAATGGTGTGTGTGTGTGTGTGTGTGTGTGTGTGTGTTTGTGGTGGACAAGGCCCCTGAAAAAGACCCAAAAGAAAAAGTGATACACAGAGAGAGTAAAAAGGGAGAGTAAAAGAATGCATCAGTTTTACACGCTTGGCCTTTTCCCCGAAGACTTGCAGCTCCATACTGTGTGAAGTATAGCTAATTAACTTTGTGATGCACTGTGCTGTGGCCATTTTTCTGCTGCCTTGACCCCTGCTAGGATTGCTGCACTAGCCCAACGAGTCTTTTTCAGGGTCAGGTTTGATGTGAAGTTCATGTTGGGTCTGATGTGGACTACTGCTGGGAAAGCCAATTTAACACCACAGAACCCTAGATCAACCACAGGATAACAAGTCAGGGACAGCACCTTGTTTCTGCTTTGGACCCAGTTTGAAATACAATCTTTATTCACTTTGCAGGAGCCATACACTGGGAATGAATATCTTCACCGAAAAGGAAGTTGGTCCATATCTTATTATGTTTGAAGACAGTAAGAATGAATATATTGTATGTACAGAGCATATTGAAAATAAAAGCATAACTTAAATGCATGCAGTGCTATTTCCTTTGTTTCTCTGCAATTCCTCTGTTTCACTCTCCTGTCCTGTACTCTCATGTTTACTCTAAAACATGTTGATGAGGACATTACTGATAATGATTATTGATTGACTACAGCTATGGAGTCCATCTACTCTAGTATAGAGCCTTTACTTCTAGAAAGTTCTCTCACACACTTATAAGCAAACCTTTCTGCATTTCTCAGAGTGACACATACTGCCGCTCTGTTTCTGTGGCATGTATTGATCAGAGCCTCCTTTATGCGGAGTTTGTGGTAAGCCACGATAGAGCGCACAACCTCCTCCTGGGCACGGCCATAACCATATCAATCCATTAAGTGTGTATTCATGCTGTGGTCATTCCATCCCCACAACACACACACACACACACTCCCCCTTCCCCTTAATAGCTACTCGGGGTTTCCAATTGCAGTATTTTAATTTACAGTGCAGTTAAGGGTGTCTGGTAAACAC